>VZRO01005639.1:225410-395410 GCA_013397915.1 Daphoenositta chrysoptera | reverse complement strand
CTGGACATCTGTTTGCTGATGAGAAGTAGCAAATGAATTCCTCTTTTCCAGCTCTGCTTGTATTCACAGCTTTTCCCCTTCCCTTTTAGCTGCCATTATCTCAATCCACAAGTCTCTTGCTTTCCTTCTACTTTCTCACTATCCCATGGGAGAGGGTGGTGAGTGAGCATCTGGATTTGGCTCTCATGTAGAGTCAACCTGCCACTGTTGAAAGATGGGATTTTATTTCCTTAGTTTATCTAGACAGAATTTGTTATATTTACTAAAGCAGTGACTTAGAAGTCTAAGGTTACAGCCTGAAAAGTTGGAATCTACTTTCTCTGTATTTTCTATTTACTTCCTCTACTGTTATTTTCACAAATTTACTTGCTTACAGTAAACACTTCGAGAACTGCCTGGGAGTTTTTGTTTGTTTCACCTACTGTGCTGCCACACACTCTTATTTCTGTGCTTCTGCATAGTGCTGTTTGATCTAGAAAAACACGGAGTAAATAAATTATATGCTGGAAACAAGCTCTTAGAAGGTCACAGCAGTCCCCTTGCCATTCCACAGCTCTGAGAGGTGGCTGTCAGTAATCCATGCTCCATTAGCAGAATTCATAGAGATCTCTATAAAAACAGGATAGACAACAGAGGTTTCTGAATCAGTGTCTGCAACTTTACTCTTTAAAAAAAGTCTCCCTCTTTTTAACATAAAAAGGTGAAATAATACTGCAGAAAGATCCTGTGAAATGCGTATTCTTGGTAAGGCAAGATTCTTCCACTAGCAACAGCAAGGTCCAAGAAAACCTCTCACTGGACTTGTGCCTTCAGCCTAAAGTATTAGGAAAGACTTTCTTAATGTATGCCAGCTTTGGGTTTAAATATGTGGAACAGAAAAGGTGAGAGCAAAATCACTGAGGGCTGAGAAAAAAAAACCCCTGCAAGTTGGCACAGATACTGGGAGTGTTTGTGTTCTGTCTCCAGGCCCAAGAACATGAAATCCCATTTTGGCTGCAGAAGTGGCAGAATTGTTTTGTTATCTAATGGAACAGATAACTGGATGGTTTCTGAACAGGAGAATGAAAAGAGAAAAGATTCACTTTGTAAACAGAGTTGATGAACCGAATTGGATTTTTAAAAAAAAGTCATTGTATTAGCTACAGGTGTAATAACAACAAGGTAGAAAAATGACATTGAAATAGACTAAAAGAGGTAGATAAAGCATTGGGAAACATCTATGGAGAGAAAAAAGGAAAGGAAAAGGACAAGGAAAAAGGTGGTGGTTTTTGGGTTTTGTTTTTTGGGGGGAGAGAGGGAGGGACACACACATGGGAAAGGGTGTTGGGGCAGAGGATCTCCAGATATTCTCTTAACAGAAGATGCTGTCTCAGATGATATAGATATACATACATATATTTCTCTCTCTATAAATATATATGTTTATATATATAAAAGTGTATATAATAGTGCTGTAAATATATCAGGAGAAACTAGAGTTAGGGCACTTAGATGGTTGTGCATAAATTTGAATTATGTGTTGTTTCTCATTATTAGTGGTGAGAACTTCCTTATAGATACAAAGAGAGTCAATAATATGTCCTCAGATATCAGTGAAAAACGTTGAAAAACTTGTGACATTTTGGTGATCAAACAAACAAAAAAAAAAAAGCGCAGTATTTGCAGTAAAATATTTACTTTCTACACATGGGAAAACCAACCACACAAAAAAACCAAGCAGCAAACTTCTAAATATATAAAAAGACAAATGCATGCTGTAAAGCACCAATATAAAAATTGTGATCTTTTGTGCTTGGGGTATTTGAGGTGTTTATAAACCTGACCTATATAGGCAGAAATAGCATGTGACTGAATTTTCTGTAGAAGATGTTTGTTTTCAAGCACTGGGTGTCTGAATGAGTTCTTTTAAATGCCAGCTAGCAAAAGGTGAACTGAAGGGGCAATTACAAACATACCCCTAAGTCTTGTAGTGCCTGTACTTACTCACCTGATTCTTTTTCACTGACATAGGTAGCAGAGATACAGCTGTGAGGAAGTTCATTCCAATTCCAAAAGCCTTCCATTTTGGAGTGTAAGAAGGCTTATTTATTCAATATAGGTTTAGAAAAAGTAGGATTAGAATGTTTCTTCATGGAGCTTGGTCTGTATTTTCATCCATGATACTTGGAAGAAGTTTTCCAAACTAGTTGAAGCTTCCAAAGAGAGTCTTTGACAAAGATGTAATCTGTAGATTTTTAATCCAAGATATTACAATGAGTTTTTGATATTTGTCATACTACTTTAAATTTTATTGTTAGCTTTGCTGGAAAATTAATACTCATTGGCTGATAGTTACTTGGAACTTTACAAGAGGTTACTTTAGGATGTTTGGGTCAAGTTTTAAGCCAAGTATTGATATTGTGTACTTACTATTCCTTAGACATTCACAACTGGTGTGGTTGAGGGAGTCTTTGTGACCAGTGTCAGCTGAGAACATAGTGGCTGCAGGATAAAATTCAGAACATCAAAATTAAAATGCCTGCTGTGCTTGTAGTAGCAATCCCTCCCTTCCTCAAAATATTATTTTAAGACTGCTTCAGATGGATGAATTTATTTACAAATGTGGTCTGATTTCACAGATTGTAGCAATTTCATTCTAATCTCAGAACTATTTGGCTCATGGTTCTCAAAGGGATCTGGACTAGGCTGTCATTTAAAAGCTTTTTTATAGCTGTTGTTTTAGCTTAACACTGTTAAAATTGATGTGTTTTTCTAATTGCTCATTTTCAAAGCTTTCAAATGTATCTTTTAATGTTGCCTTGGATGGTCATTATCATCTATCAATAGAAAGTTTTAGACTTTTGAGAGCCTGTGGTTATCAACCCTTCTATGCAAAAGCAGAGTTTACTTGGTCCTAATGAGCCATTGGTTTCTCCCGTGGTATCAGGGAAGCTGCAAACCTTCCCTTTGCCTGGCTGATAAGGAGCCATTGCCTGTTCCCCAGTGCTATGATAACATTCCCCTTGTAGAATAAATTATTGTGCTGTCTATAAGCAGTGTCTGCTTTTTTACCTTCCATCCTTGACCTGAAAAAGAGCTGAAAGATGTTCATACACATATGCTTTGCTTTGTTAAATTCCAGAGCGATTTGGAAAGGCTCCCAAGGGAAGAGCTGTTGTGCTTGAATTCTTCTGGATAAAAAGAGAAAGATTTCTTTTTTCTTCTCTTTGATGCTTTTGTTATATGTTGTGTATATATCATAGAATAATTTGGATTAGAAGGGACCTCTGGAGGTCACCTGGCACTTACAGGTGTGGGTATATATTGTATAAATATTGATGTGGTATGTATGTACACACAGCATATAAATATAGAGATGTATGTACACATATACACATAAACATTCTCCTTTTTTTTTTTTCACAGCTGGAAGTGTTCCTCTTCTCTCCCTATCTTCTTGACTTCTTAAAGTCATTTTTGTAATCTCGTTATTTAGAGTCAGTGAACATTAATGAAACCTACATTTGAATTGGAACAGCTATTGCAATTTCAAAAGCCAGAGCTTTTTTGAGAAAGAATCTATAAGTGAAGGTGGTTTTGGTTTGTGTGGTTTTGTTGGTGTGTTATTAAGTTTTGGTGTGTTATTAAGCAAATAATTGTCTGTTACCTTCTTTCAGGGAGCATAGCTCTGGTAGATATTTTATTTCTTGAGTTGAACTCTAAACCATACTGCTTTGCAATAAACAAATCGATCTAACTTTCTCATTGAAGCAGTGACTTGTATTTATAACATCACTTTTCACCTGGGGAAAAAAAGATTAATCATTTGTCTGTGAATCTATGTTCCAGTTTTCAGGGCTATTGTGCTCACTCCTCCTCTCTTGACTGCATCCCTAACATGCTATTCCTTCCCAAGCAGAGTGCTGGAAATAAATTTTGAGGTGTGGTAAGACTCTGCAAAAATGTGAAATGTGACACTTGAATGCTGGTATGTGAGGAGCAAACAATTGAAGAAAAGTGAATTAGAGTAAAATTGCATTAAGCCTTTATGTCAATTTTGGAATGCTTCCCCTGAAATAATTTTATACAAAGAATAGGGTGCTTCTACTGTGACACTGGATTATTGTCAATATTACAAAAAAAAAAGGAAATTTATGTTTGCAGTGTTTCTTTAATAGTAAAGTTGATTACACCTTGCTTAGCGAAGTCACAGTTTCATACAAGAGAAACTTAATGAAATCAACCTTCCAATAAGATTTGGTCAATGTTTTAAATGACAGTTATTGATCTCTCTTGTCAGCATTTCCTGCTCTCCCTTCTTGGCAGACACACTCTATAGGAAAGGTGACTTATCTACAGGCACATGTCCTGGGGAAGTTAGGATATGTTGCTTAATGGATTAATTTTGCTGGAGGAAAAGCTTTCAGAGGACCTTGTCATAGCTGACACAGCTTTGAACAAAAACCTTACCTTGGAAAGAGTCGTATCACTGGAGTCTTTTCCCATCTGCCAAATCTCAGAGGAGGGGGAGAGACTGTAAAATATAAATTTTCAAAATGTCGTCTTTGCCATGTCACCTTGCCTAGAGGAATGCATCTCGGATAATCAGCCTGATGCCAGTGCATCAGCCTCTATTCCAGTTCAGTTTTCTCATTATCTTGCCTTTCCTGCACGTTATCTTTTGTTCGAACTAAGATGGGGCTGACTGGATCTCTATTTGAGATCTCAGCTTGCCTTCAGTCAATTCTGTGCCTAAAAGGGTGGTGAAAGCAACAGACTTATTCATTACATCAAGCAAATGTGTGCAATAAGTGTTTCTGATAAGTGCTTCTCACATGGAACGAGGCATATGAAGAAGTAGGAAAATGAACAGTGACTCTCCTTCAGCGGATTTAACTAAGTAGCTGTGGGAGTGTCTTTGTAGAGTCTGCATAAGTCAAAAAAGAAGCAGAGCCTCACCATGTTACAGATCTGATGTGGCCAGAATAGATTCTGCAGACACTCCTGTGGCTGTCCATACATTTAAAGCACATTATTATTTTAATTGGGATTTTAATATCTTAATTTCAGTTTCATTTTTTCCTAATTGATGCAGTGAAAATGAAGATTCTAGCATAAAAGAAAATTCTTTGGCGTTAAATATAACTTTGGAGCTGTCTTCTCTGTAGAATCAAATGTACACGGGCCCTTTCCTTCCTGCATCTATAGCTTTCTGATATAGATTTATTTTTTCCTATCACAGTTTTGCTGTTTGTCTTCTTGATATACAGTCCTTTTGCACTGTCTCAGGGAGAACACGTGTTGTTGGCAAACTCTTGGAGGGAATGCATTCAAAATGCTATCAGAAGCACAAAACAGCTAATAACTCATATGAGGGGGAGCTGGGGGTGGTTATCCTGGAGAAAGGGAGGCTCAGGGGTGGCTTTATCACTCCTTACAAGTCCCTGAAAGGAGAGTGTAGCCAGGTGGGAGTCAGTCTCCTCTCCCAGCAACCAGCCAAGAGGACACAGTCTTAAGCTGTGCCACGGGAGGTTCAGGCTGGACATCAGAAGATATTTCTTTACAGGGAAGGGTTCTTAAACATTGGGCTGCCCAGGGAGGTGGTGGAGTTACCATCCCTAGAGATGTTCAAGAAATGACTGGATGTGGCACCATGATTTAATTGACAGGGTGGTGGCTGGTGAAAGGTTGGACTCCATTATCCTGGTGGTCTTTTCCAACCTGAAGGATTTGGTGACTCTGTGGTATGAGTTTTTTTCAAGTTCCATTGTTGCAACAACTTCTGTTGCTTTTGTTGACAATACTTCCTTTCTGAACTAAATATACAATACACCTGTTCACCATGACCTATCAGAACTCTTGAACTGGAAATATTTCAAATGTATGACACAATGTAAAACATCACATCCCATTTTAAGCATCCTTTCACAGCTCTAGTATGAGAACAGTAGGGGAGATTGGAGAGAAGGTGGCAGCTCTGTAGTAGGGATGATCTCTGGTATCCATGGTGTTAAATGACTGTTGGTCCTGTTATTGAAAATCTAGTCCCAGCTTTGTTTTTATCCAAGTATATTAGAGCTATGTGTTTGGAATGGTAAAGGAATCAAAATGAGAGCCTTCAGGAAGGATATAAAAGGAGTACTAGTCTTGGAGGTCAGCTAAGGAAGAGCTTTTCTGTGTACAGGAAGGTAAAATAGGTAGGTAAAAGCTGGAAAAGAATTGGAGATGCAAATAAATGGGATATCAGATGGTAACAAGTGATGAAAGGTGCTGATAAATTCAGAGGGGAAGAGAGAATTTCGAGGAAGTTCTTGAAGGCAGTTCAGAAATCTGTATTATGAAATACCATCTCAAAGTGCTACTAAACTGATGCAATATTGTTCTTTCTTTAAAATTGCTCGGTGGTTACAATACAATCACTAGCCTGTCTCTTAACCACCACTGGCCCAGTAGCCATGAGGTTTTGTTGATTTGAGAAATGAGTCTAATGTCTCTGAATTTCGTATGTACTGTTGCTTTTCTGGTATGACAGATAATTAGCTTTGTAGATGCTTATTTAGAGAGTAGGCTTAATAGATTAAATCAACGTTTGGTCTTTATGTGAAGTAAATTAAAACTAGAGGAATGTGAAATGCGATAAATGGAAGTGTTTTCCTAGAAATTTGAAAGACAGTGGACTAGGAGGACTAGAAAGTGAATTGCCAAATGCCTTTTTCTGTCGTGATTTGTATATGTTACACACAGAGCACATGACCTACTTGAAGCCTTCCATGCCTTCCCACCTGAAGGGAGCCTGCAAGAAAGATGGAGAGAAATTTTTTACAAGAGCATGGAGTGACAGGACTAGGGGGAATGGCTTCATACTGACAGAGGATAGGTTTAGATCAGATACTAGGAAGAATCTCTTTACTGGGAGGATGTTGAGGCACTTGAACAGGTTTCCCAGAGGAGTTGTGGATGCCCTGTCCCTGGAAGGTTGGACAGAGCTCTGAGCAACCTGGTCTAGTGGAAGAGGTTCCTCCCCACAGCAGGGGTTTGAAATTAGATGATCTTTAGGGATTTTTCCAACCCAGACCATCCTGTGATTCCCCTTAAGATAGGGATTGCATAGTGACTCTGAGGAAATTTAGTGAAAAATAATAGCATATTGACTCTTTGCTTTAGTCTCCTTTCCTGCTTGCTTCTGTGTCTCTACAGCAAATCCATTTCTTTTATTAATAAAAAGTCTTGTATTCAATTAATTTTTTTAAGGTAATTTGACTCTAAGATCAATCAGGCTAAACTGAAAATAATAGGCAGTCTGTTTATATGCTACCAGTGTAGCTGTAACTATAGGGTACACTGGATCCCTGAGGAAACTTGTGAGGAAGTCTGAGCATGTAACAGCAAATCTGTGAAGCTCAGTGGTAGTTGTGAGAGAGAACCTGACTTATTTGGCACCCTGATGTTGAACTGGTCAAAATGAATGAGTGATTGGTGTCTTTTACACTCCCCAAAGGAGTAGTTGTGGAGGTGATTAATGAGAAATGTCTTGTGCAACACATCTGAATTAAGTTATTGTAAGGGAGTGGGAGAGTAGAGTGTCAACACCTAAAGTACAATATATTTTTTTTTATTTGCTTATGTCAACATTGCACACTTTTCTTACTTTTTTCCCTTCTTTGATTAGGAATATGCAAGTACACAAATTCCTAAGATAGGAAGGTGAGTGTAAGAACAGTTGGTGAATATATTTCAATACATGTGCTGCACATGGACATAGAAATAACTGGAGCCTTCTCGTGGTTTATTTGTGATAAAATGTGTCCCCCAGCACTTTCCTCCTGCTTGGTTCCAGTATGAGGCTGGGTTTGCCCTGTTCAGTGCCCTGACCTCAGAGGACATTAGCAATGACTGCTGCAGAAATGATTCACATAAAGGTAGATATGAAAGCAAGTGTTCAAAACCTGTGAAGTGATGTTGTATCACAGATCCATAGTGTGACCAATTATTATTATGGGAACGACAGTGTTTCCCATCAGTCAGCATTTATCAGGTCAGCAATTATCAGGACTTAGCAGGCTCTGCTATCTGAAAATGAAAGCTGTGTTTGTTAGAGTGACAAGACATTGTATTGCAGTATCTTAGACAATCCAAGTTGATAACTCGATGTTCAATTTTAAGTGAAGCTGAATTAATTCACACACAAACATGCCACAGCAGACCATTAAGCTGGACATGAACTGGCCATGAGAGCTGGCAGCCTGGAAAGCCAACCATGTGCTGGGCTCATCCAAAGCCCCGTGGGCAGCAGGGCAGGGAGGGGATTCTGCCCCTCTGCCCCTCTGCTGAGACCCCACCTGCAGTGCTGCATCCAGCCCTGGGCTCCCAGCACAGGAAGGACAGGGACCTGCTGGAGCCAGCCCAGAGGAGGGTATGGGAGGCTATGGGAGGTTAAACTTTTTATGGGAGAAAGCCCTTTGCACAGGTTTGAACATGGCCTGTAAGTCGGTATAGGATATACTTCTAGGAGTTCTGAACACTATCAACAAACCTTTGAGTACAAGAAAACTAGTATTTTGGATTTGCATTTTGCATTTCTTGCTACTAATTTTGTTACCCTCTGTTATAACTGTATTTTGATAAATGGTTATCTGTTCTCTAAGTCCCTCTCCTGTCTCAGAAAAACCTCAGCTTTCCTTTTCTTCCTGATACCATTAATAGAAAATTCTCAACACAACTAGTGGGGTTGTGTTAGCTTTTTGGGAATAAGCAATGAATTGAGTTGGTAGACTTGTGTCTGGAGTGTTATAAATGTAAATGTTTCTATTCAGTGTGTGAAGTTGGCTTTTTAATCCCATGTACTGTCAGATGTTTATCTTTAATGGTGATTTCAGTTTTTTCAATGTTGTGTATGGGGTTGTGGACCAGGCTTATTTTTTAACTGCAGATTCTCCTGTTAGATTTTAAATACCTTATTTTTCAATAGAAAGGAGACTAAAATGTATCTTCCAATTGTGCTATAGAGTCATCTGTACTTAGTGATGGATTATGTTTTTTTCATGTACAGGCATTGCAGATTATGGATTTCTTTGCTGTTCTGGTAATAGAATCTGGGAGCCACTGAAAGAGCCAATTTGTGCAACAGCAGTGTAACACTTAACTACTATGGCAAGCCGTAGTTTAATGACCTGAGTGTTAGTAAAACAGAAGTCCAAAGGTGGATTCACTCTGTTGAATGGATCCTTATGCCTTTCCTCATAACTTTTGCAGTAAATGAGGCATTGAAAATATTTTAAAGTATGTAGGGCCTAGAATGTAATTAAGATGTTGATGTTAAATTGCTTTTTTACGACTCAGCAAAAGTGCTGATCAGAAAATTGAGACAAATGTTTCACTAACCTGCAGAAGCTGGTTTACCTTGTATTTAAGAAATGCAGATCAATTGTAGCAACATGGCAGCTCCATGGAAAGGATTTTCAGGATCCGTGCTAGAAAAGTTTATTTTTGAGACCCACTGAAGAGGCACAAACTGCTGTGACTGTTGCAGAAATATTTTGTCAGGCTCACGTAGTCTAATTAGATATGCAGGAGTGGAGTGTCTGTACCATTAATGCTGAAGGAAGTGTGCAAGGCAAGGTTGGATTGGGCTCCGAGCAACCTGGCCTAGTGGAAGTTGTCTCTGCCCATGGTAGGGGGTTGGAATGAGATGATCTGTAAAGTCCCTTCCATCCTGGGCCATTCTATGATTCTCTGCCTGTATTGTATTTGTGTGTGTGTATACACGCAGTCCTGAAACTGAAAATTTCTAGGGTGAGCTGACATTTGAGATTTCCCTTTTGGCTTTCTTTTCTCTCCTTCTCTTTCTGCATTGGGACTGCTTGTGGAAAAGCGATATAAAGTGTACAAATAAAACTGCAGAGAACTGTTAACTAATGGGGGTGGTAAGATACAGTGGTTTTGGGTATCCTCCTGTTGAATCTGGCAGATGAAAGGATGAGAAAGCAGTAGCTATGAGGGCAATCTGGAAGCACATAGTGATCTAGAAGTAAATGTAAATAAGAAGATTACCAGGAAAACCAAAAAGATTGTGATACATTTATGTGTAAGGGATCCTCCTCTAAGCAGAGTCTGCATCTGGTATGGGTTTGATAATGCTATAAAGGGTTATATCTGTAGTCCATCTCAGGTTTTTAGGTAGGGGAGTCTCTGATACAGTCTCCGATATCAGACAAAGCAATTTCAGATGTGTACAGGTTTTTATTGAAGTTTTTGGGACACTGAAAGAGTAACTTTTGAGAACTCTTTGCGAGGCCTAAAGCACAAATAAATTGTTCTTTCTTCCCTCTCTCCTTTTCTTTAGGATCCCGTCTCCGCCAAGAGGACTTTCCACCACGGATTGTTGAGCACCCTTCAGACGTGATAGTGTCTAAAGGAGAGCCAACTACCCTGAACTGCAAAGCAGAGGGAAGGCCAACCCCCACCATCGAGTGGTACAAGGATGGCGAGCGGGTGGAAACGGACAAGGATGATCCGCGCTCCCACCGGATGCTGCTGCCCAGCGGATCTTTGTTTTTCCTGCGCATCGTGCACGGGCGCAGGAGTAAACCCGACGAGGGGAGCTACGTCTGCGTGGCGAGGAACTACCTTGGAGAAGCCGTGAGTCGCAATGCCTCTCTGGAAGTGGCATGTGAGTAGTTTTCTTTGTTTAGTATTCTGTAAAACTTCCTAGTCTCCTTCTCTTTGTCACCCGGCATTTGCACACGGCCAGCATCCTGGGAGATAACAAATGGGGATAAGTACAGCATTTTGTCATTAGCTGTTGCTCTTAGTCGAGGCATTTTCACATGTGTTTGTTCAGTAGCAGTGACCGTACAGAATAGGTGATTTATACTGAAATGAGGTTCTAGCCAGCGTATAATCATGATTGGCACAAACATGGACAAAGGATAATCTTCCTCTGAAGAATAATCTAATTTTTAAATTATGTCTAGAGTTGGTTATACTGGAACTAATGTGGAAAAATACCTATCATTTAATCTAAGGTGCACTGTCTGTTTCTCTTCATCTCATCATCTGTTACCTCAACAGAAGCAGACAGCATCTTGGTGACTCATGTTCTGTACTGCTGGAAACCTCAATATATGCTCCTCTATCATAAATTTGACCCAGGCCTCATTCATTATGTGAATGGCAAGTGAAATTGTTGGCCATTTCTCATATCATCCAGAGCAGTCTTGGTCTTTATCGATTCTCTTTGTCTTAACAGAGAAGTCAAAAGGGCTCTTTCATAGCCCACCTGGCATGAGTAGTCTGCTTCCAGTAGAGTTAGCAGATACATTCATTATATTCACAGCAAACAAGCTCATCAGACATAAAATATAATCAGTTCCACTTGGTTTTTTGCTGCTTAGTTATATGGCTTGGATCAACACTGATCTTTTTATTCAGAAAGTGCATCTTCGCATAGAATTGTATTTTAATAGATTTATGAGTGCTCTTGTCTTGCTGGGCTTGAGTTTTTCACCCACAGCTCTTCATCTGACGGTAGTTTCACTAAAATGTGTTTGAAGTAGGGCTTTAGAACAAACTTGTATTGCTTTATTGATAAAGAATGGATTTAAGTCCACAGTAGATGAGATGTTTAAAGGAGGGAAGCACAGAAAAGAAATCTTTGTTCCTTATGCAGTCTTCAGACTTTCATAGCTAATACAGTGTGATCTTGAGGCTTCTGGTTTCTCAGAAATTGCAGAAAATTCCAGTTTTGCAATATTTAAATGGTGGAATAAGCCAAGTAAAACAGACTTGTTCTCACTGCATTTCACCTGTTGTAACCTAGATTCAAAACTGTGTCAAACAAAAAATGAAAACAGCTTTGGCACACTGTCAAAGCACAAGTAAATGTGCCAGTAAATGCATCACAGAAAGTTTTTCAGTTTTGGTAGGTATTTGGGAATTGAGGAGAAACCAGTTTAAAGAAGGCTGAAATCTGGGTGAGTATTACTAGATAAATTTACTGGATTGAGTCTTTGTACATGTGTTTTAACTGTCTGTTGAGAAATCCTAAGAGAGGTGCAAACACTAGAAATCTTTATTGTAATCCTCTTGAGATTCAGGATCTCCTGTTGAAGTTCAAAGGATTGTTCCAGTTGTACCTTGAGTCATCAAATTGAAGTGACTGATTATTTTGAAATTTAAATGTGCTCTATATCTTGTCAGTTTTCACTGATTCCTACTTCATTGCTGAGAGGCTCTTGTTACATCTCCAGTCTCTGGAGTTTGTTTAACTACTGCAGCTGGTGGCAGGTCAGGCATGAATCATCCGGGAGATAGTAGGAAACTTTAAAAACAATCAAGCTGTGCTCCTTTGTCAGGGATCTCAGGGCAGGAGCAACATGAATGTGAAACTGAGATCTGAAACCATGGCCAAAGTTTTTGCGATAACATTGTGCTTTTACTGTTTTCATAGCTTTGAAATTTAACTGCCTGAATCCCCCAATTAAAGGGTTTAGCAGTCTAAAGCAGGCTCTTCTATTTCACTTCAACAGTGTTTTATCTTTCATTGAGCAGTACCATGGCTGCAATTACAGAAAGGTCTTCATCAAAGAAGAAAAATGTAAATAATACATATATTGTTGTTTACTTAATTTTAGAGTTTCTGCTGTGATTTTTAAAAGCACATGGCAGTGCTTGGTATGTATCAGAGGCATCCTTTGGAAGATGATAGCAAAACTACAGTTTTTGCTTGGGTTTGAGATAAATTTTGGTCATAAATCAGGTTTTCAGGTGACTTTCAGGGAACAGTTAGAGGCTTGTTTTTCTAGTGTCAGCATTTCTGGGCTGAAGAAGGTGGCAGGTCTGTAGCAGCCCGTTTGCAGGCTCGGGAAATGAGTTGCTGGTGACAGGCTGTTGTCAGCAGTGACTTCCATTCACCTGTCCTCAGCTCCTGCTGGAAAACTGTTGAGTTGCCTGGATACTGCAGCCCTGTCCATGGGGCCACAAGTCTGACTTGTGCTCTCTGTCATGGTGTTGAAAACTCTTCTTTCCACACCAAGCCAAAGTGTTTTCATCACCAGATAAAAAGGACAGTTGTCCCTTGCTGACAACAGGGTTCTGGATTATTATCTGACTGTAGGTGGCCTCAAATCATGCCATGAGAACTTCTCGTTTTCACAGGTTTAAGATGCTTGAGTGTGCTGTATCAGAGTAAGAATCTGTAATTGTTTTACTTTTCTTATTAAATTGGCAGTTGCTAATAATCTGCTCTTGCAACTTTTGAATGATTTGTGAAGAAATATTTATTGGGTTTGTATATCTGTTAGATGTGTTCGTGCTTATGCATTAATATGATAAAGTGTTAATTGTGGTTCATTTTCTTCTATTTCCCTTTTTTTATTTTATTTTTTTTACCCTCTCCATGGGCACCTGCCACAAAAGCAGTGGGATTGAAAGTCTCCTGATGCATCCATAGTTATGTGTAAAGACAGAAGTTAAATTCAGCTGGGATGCAGAGTGATTCAAACCATAGTATGGGCCATCTTGAACACAGTCATTTTGCCCCTTGGGAGTTTTTTTGAGTGAGCTTTTTCAAGTTGCTGAAATCCCTAAGCTCTTTTTGCTTGAGTAACAGTTTACATCCTTCCTAAACATGATGAATTTAGGTACCAGCCCCTCCAAGGCACATAAGGTATGCTTTTAAATCCACGCCTGTTCAGAGCATATGCATACAGTCTAGGGCAGGTATTTTTCTGCTCATGTATATCCTCAGAAAAATTTGTCCATGCCAGTAAAACTGTGAAGAACTGTGAGTTGGAAAGTTACCTTAAAAAACATCATTAATATACCGAATATGCTTTTAGAATATTTTTGCCTTTAATTTAGAATATCTGCATTCCAGAAGATGTTTAAGAAGAAATAGTTGGTATTTAGAAGAAAAGTTGTTATTTGAAAGCCCAGTTTAGGATTGATATGACTTATTCTATTTAATTCTTTTAATACATTAATTCATGGTGTGCTTCATGCAGATTAATTCTTCAGTAGGAGCTTCCTCAGAAGGAAAAAACAATGCTATATGCTACCAGCCAAAAGAGTCTTCCAAATTGTACGTGGCAAATTCTCATGTAGTATTTTTGTTTTATAGTTAAATCATTAAAAACAGATGTTCCAGTCATAAAACCTCTACAAAGAATTGTATTCAAAAGAGTAAAACATCTTTCTTTTGATTTGGTCCATTAGAATTTTTTAATTGAAATTGAACAGGGGTTGGCATTATAAGATGTATGTTGATGCTCGGATTTTCTTGGGACAATTTAGAAAGCGAAGCAGACTCGCAATAGTTTGATCTTTCACCAAACTGCTTTCATATTCAAACGCCAGAAGTCATAAAATAAAAGCCCATTTTTCCCACAGCGCGCCAGTTGAAGCGCTCGAAGGTAGGTGGTGGGGTTTTCCATGGGGAATATCGGGGAGCGCACTTGCAGCAGCGGCTGCAGCTCGGATTCAGCCGGGAGCGGGGGAAGGAGCGGGAGGGTCCCCTGGCCCAGCCGCAGCCCCCGGGGAGAGCAGCTGCAGCCCCAGGTGTGAAAGACGTGACAGCAGCTTGATCTATCGACCGCTGTTACAGGGGGCTTTGGCCTAAATGAAAATTCATGAAAAATTGATGAAGTCCCCAGATTATTTTTTTTCCCTTTTCCTTTCGCAGCGCTGTGCCAATGCAGCGAGGAGAGATTAAATGAGGTGTTGAACGCTTTAGTGGCAAGGAGGTTGTGGTTCAAAGGTCGGGGGGGAGGGGAAATAAGACCCATTTTCTACCTTACTTTCCTTTAAAAGAAAACATGAAGCTTTTCAGATTAGTTGGGATTTGCTGCCTTTTTAATATAACAATACTAAAGCTCAGGAATATTCACAAATAGGATTCTTTTCTGCATGGATTGGCACAAACTGCTAGCATGTGGGTTGGTGCAGAAAACAGTGGAAGCCTCTGAGTCATAATTCAATTGGAGAACCAGAAATAGATTGAATTTTGTAATGGCAGTATAAATTTGGGCTTCCATCTTTCTGAGTCTCTGCTTGAACTGAAGTCATTTGGAGAAAGAAGAGGTCTTGCATTATTTATATGCCACAGATTGCTTGGATAGCAGGCTTTGGAACACTCGCTAAACATAATGATCCTGTTTGTGTTAGATTCAAAACTGAATTATGTTTTTATCTGTAACAAGAGAGGTTATAGTACTACACTGAGTTTAGTGTGAAGTCATAGGTGTTCTGCAAAGCAAGCCTAAGCCAGATCTTAAACATGGGAGACAGTAATTTTACAAAAAAAACAGATATTTTTAAATGTTCAGTGAATAAAGGCTGAGAGATGTAAAATACGTGCTATGCAATCGCCTCTGCATCATAATGCTAATGGCTATTTGCTGGAGCATGTGCAAAAGGCTGCAGTATGTTTACAATAATGGAGTTAATAATTTCATTTGAGATATTCAGCGTGAAAGAAGAGCACAGTGTATGTGACTGTAAAATGGGTGGATGATTTTTTCCATCTAGTTTCTGTTTAATGTATGATAGTAACATCATTATTAATTTTGTTATTGGTAATTTCAAAGTCTGATTAGCTTTGAGGTTACTTTCACATGTGCAAAGCATGTCCTGCTATTTATTTCTCTCTCACCCTCATCCTTCCAAACAGTGTGTGAAAGGCTTTCTGTCTGAGTTGGCACTCTTCTGCTCTCATCAAGACAGAAAAATTATTGTAGAAATTGGAATGCTGGAGACAGTGGTCTGGTCTATGAGCAATATCAGGACACTGAAAAGCATCATGCTTTTTTTCATCATGCTTTTTCTCTAAGAAGAATCTTAACAAATCATGGCTATTATCACAGCATGCTTAATGAAAATCAAATTCCCCTTGTAGAAGAGAACAAATAAAATTGTATCTGATTAAATAATCTGGGAAAAGGCAGATTTCATAAGATGGTGTGAATTCCTTAAGTCTTCTCTGTACTCCTGAAACTTACAATAAGCAATTTCTGTGGACTTTTCTGTGGATTAGGATGAAGCCAGTGGGAACACCATTGTTTGAAAACATACCTAAAACAGGATTTCTTTATAGGTCAGTAATTCTCAGTCACTATTAGAAATTAGAGGTTGCTGAATATAAATGAGTGACGATACATCAGATAAACCAAAACCTGACTTGATATCTGTCAAATAACTATCTTGTCCATCACATACGTTTCAACCTACTAAAATATCTCATTGCAAAGTTTTTTTTTTTGAGCCAAAAAATTAGTTCTGATTATTTAATTTATTAATCTAGCTTTTAGTTGAGTGTTTTTATTTCTTCTGAATTCACCTGAGACAAGAAATCTACATATTTGAGAGAGTGTGATTTTTGTACCAGCAGCCAAAATGACCTAGAATTTTTATGAGAGAGGTGCTCTTCATCAGGATAACCTAAGTTGTATCTTCTGTTGCTAACACATTTCTCACAAACAGTTTAAGTTTGTGCTTCAGCGTTGATGCCTTCCATGTGGGCAGAAGCAGTACTTCCCACTATCATCCATTAGGATTTAGACAAGTATCACATTGTTACATCTTCATTTCTTACCCTTTGAACTCCACCTGGAGGTGCAGATTTAAATGTTTTTGAGGTTAAAACAGCTGTGGACTCCTTACATTTCAAGTTAATCCAAAGATATTTAAAATTCCATCACTCATCAAGCTATACAATGCTTTTGGGTTCCTCCAGGCCTTGTTTTTGTTCTCCTTTTTCTTGTTCTTTTCATACTGTGGTCTTCTTATAATCAATTTTTTTTTTTTTGTAGGCATTCACAGCACAATGAACACTAAAAGATAGATACATATGTTCACACAAAACAAGCAGGCTCAGGTGCCAGAAGAGTGTTTGTTGTGAGCACTTAAGCTCAGTTGGTTGTGTGTGCCTAGTGAAAAATTTCCTTACCAGCTGGAAGGTGTTTCTGCTGTATGAATTAATACTTGAGAACAGGTTAATAAGTCTCTGCAATGTGCTCTCATGCACTGTGTGTTCTCACAGTCCAGTACCATCCCCAGCATCCCTGCAGTAGAAATAGTTCTCACAGCCAGAAATTATTAGAGAAGCTTTTTGCAGGATATCTTATTTATACCTTGAATTTTTCTGCCAAGGATCTACCCTTTTTCCCCACCTAAAAGAGAACTTTGTGTTACATTTTTTGAGATATTTGCAGTTGATCTGATTTGCTTCTAATAATTTCTTGCACATTCCTCACTTGATTTTTATCAGCTTCTTTCTTGCTCTTGCCTTTGATTTGACTTTATTTTTTAAAGCCAAATGTGCTGTTTACATCACTCTGAATGCTCTACCTGATAAAGTGTTGACAGCTAAGGGACAACTGATGACTTCACAGAAACCTTGAAAGAAATCAGCTCCTGACTGATCTGTTAGTGGGCACATCATCATGTACTGATTTTTTTTTTCTGGTTGACATTTCTTTGATTCTTAGTTCATATGGGAAATGAAGGAGAACAAGATAACATTGCATTTTTACAACTCTGTTCTCTTTGCTCAGGAGCCAATAAGCACTGTCTGAATGTTAATTGAAATATTAGCTATTGGCATATGCTTCATTCATGTTGTATTATTCTGCAGTGTCAGGCTCAAAAAAGTATTCATTTTAAGCAATGCTCAGATTATGCCTTTGCAAATTTTTCATGATCTCAATTCTAACAAGGTTCATTACAATGGTAATTAGCAGTAATTATTAGGATGAGATTGGTGGATTTTTACATACGCACATCTCTTTCTCTATATATTGAGATTTTTTTATATTCTGATAATCACTCTATTTGTTTGAGGACTCCGAGCCCTTAACCTTCTTCCTTATTTTTTTTCCTGTCTTTGTTCAGACATAAACTTCCCTTGCTCTTCATCTTAGAGTGCTAAAATTTTATCATGGCTTTGGTGATACTTCAAATGTTCCCATAGATTTTATATGTCATATAAGTTTCTAATATGTGGAATTTATGTGGGAAATAAAGTGGTGGTTTTGTTCCACTCCTGTTGCTTGAATTTTTCAAGTGGCAGTGATGTGAATGTGGACTGATCCTTGGGAAATGGCTTCATTGTGATGGAGAAGGGAGGCGTACACAGTCACTTTCTGCTGTCTCATAGATCTGTTTGCCACTCTACAAAGGGATGTAGAGTTGTAAAGAACTGGGAGTCCTGGATCGCTGAGTTCCTCTACTAAGCTGTACTTTGTAATTCCATTCAGAAACGTTTCAAGCTGCACTCTGAAAAGCAGTTTGATTGCCTTTCTCTTCATCCTCGAGCTCTCTCCTTTCCGTTTCTGTTGAAAGCCTGTCTTGGAACTTACGTATTCTAATGGTTGGAAAAATAATTTTCATGTTTCCAGTGTAAACATAGACATGGTTGATTTATGCTTGTTCTTGTGATTTTGGAGCACCTCTACTATGAGGAAAGATTGAGGAAATCAGGTTTTCCAGGCTAGGGAAGAGAAGGCTCTGGGGAGATCCTAGAGTGGCCTTTCAGCACTTGAAAGAGACTTATATACAAACAAGATGGGGAAAGACTTTTTAGCAGGGCCTGTTCCATTAGGACAAGGGGGAAATGGTTTTAAACTGCAGGTCGATCAAGACTAGATATAAGGAAGAAGATTTTTACTGTGGAGGTGGTGAAACACTGGAACAGGCTGCTCAGAGGTGATGGCTGCCCTATCCCTGGAAACATTCAAGGTCAGGTTGGATGGAGCTCTGAGCAAACTGGTCTAGTTGGAGGTGTCCCTGCTCATTGCAGGTTGGTTGGACTACATGACATTTAAAAGGTTCATTTCTACTCGAACCATTCTGTTATTCTATGATCTGATTTTTCTGTAGTTGTTTTCTCTTCTTTGTATTTACAGACCCACTGTGGTGTCACTTCTCATCTCCACTATTGCTAAGTTAAACAAGAAAAGCTCATGTGTTCTCTTGGAAAATACTTGCTTGATCTTTGTCGTCGTTTATCACCTGTTCTAGTCTGTGTATGTTTTCTGAGATGAGTGGGTAGATTGCATGGAATATTTCAAGACTCACATGCTGTGTGTGATGAACTAATGTTAATAGCTATCTTCACTGTCCTCTGTTCTATCAGTCCTGTGATCATATTTAACTTTTTTACAAGCATTTGGTAACTTACAGTCATTCTATACTAATCAGACACAGATCTTTCTCTTCCTCTGTAATTTGTAACAGGTGGACTCTAATTTGCCATAAACTTCCCTGTGATGGGTTTGAAAGATATGGCCTTGTACTTTCTATTATTCCACTTCAATTAGTGTCTCCTATACTAATTTTCAGTGTCATCCCATTCTTCCCATCTAATGGTCCTCCTTGTTGGGTCCTGCTGGGTTCATTGCCTAATCTTGTAAGCCAAAGTAGATGTTGGCCTTGGAATTCAATCCTTAAACTACCTGCATCTTGCTGGAGGACTTTTCTTCTACCAGTTGGACTCAAACCTGCCTGTTGCTCACTTCATATGCAAAATCATTTGATGACATAAATGAAAAGGAAAAAAGTTTGTATCAGCCTATGAAGAGATTACCAACCCAGCCAGGCTGAGCCACAGAAACGTTGCTTGTGGGAAGGAAATAGTTTCTTTCTGTTATAATCTCAAAACAATCCATACATGAGAACCTGAGGAAAAATATCCCCAGTTTAAGGGGATAAATTGAGCAACAATATTGCAAAAGAAATTACACTGGCTAAACTTGGAATTATTTTTCAGGTCATAATGTATACAAAAAATCCCCATTTGCTGACTGTTATAATCCCATAAAACTGACAGATAATAGGATGATCATTTTGTATTTTTGCAGTGATGAATGCCAAATGGAACTTCGGGTGTGTTTAGAATGTAAGAATTCCTGTGTTTTCTCCAGAGCAGCACTGTTGAGGTAGTTGGTATATCATGACTTTTATTTCACATGGGAAGCAGTGACATCATGACCTACTGGGTCTCACCAGTTGGTCCATCTAGTGCAATGGTCTGTCTTGGATAGTAAAAACCACTAATTTAGAGAATACACGAGGTGTTTAAGCTTGTGTGTTAGAAGTTTAAACTCTTAAAGTGGCTCATTCACCTCATGAATTCTGGACAAGTACAGTTGTTTTCCTTGGTTAGAATCCAAAAAAGGCACAGGTAGTAGAAAACCTGGAGTAGCTGAAAGCATCTGGGTGAAACACTGTCATGGTAGCCTTTGAGATGTTCATTATCTTTACTGAAAGACTGTCTTTATGAAAAAGATGCTTGCATACAGTCAAGTTTCCTTTGTTTTTGTGCACCTTGCTTTTCCCTTGAATTATAGAATATTTAGAATGTTTTAAAATTAAGTTGATATCAAAGGCCCTAGGAAAGCACAGTCTGGGTGTAAATCCAGGGTTATTGAAGCAAACTGGAACGTTAAAACTTTTCAAGGTTTGTCGGGATGGCTTTTTCTTTTAGCAAAGCAACTTGGTTACTAAAGAGTAAATGGCAAAAAAAATAACGTGAAATCGCTTTTGGAAAGTATTTGCCTTTGTGTTCCACCTACATTGTTTCTAACTCTGTGTCCTCTTTTTTATATATATATTTTTTATGTTTCAAACTTAGAATCAGCAACTAGAAGTCACATTTTCCTCAAGTAGTCTAATTCTTGTTTATTCAGATAGTTGGAGGAGGGGTTAAGTAGCCTGCAGTCTGGACTCTCAGCTGAGAAAAGTGATTGAAGCCACTGTGGATGCTAAAGATTTGTACCTTAGAACCCCTATTCACTCCCTTAGCATATATACAATTATTGTACTGTAGAAGTAACTTAATTACCTGCTTCAGACCTGTAAATTCCTCTCCTACAGATGCATGTCTGAAAGTCAGTGGTGGCAATACTGAACATCAGTCATGTTTTCTTTGAGATTCAGAGCCATCTGTTCAAAGCCGTGTATCATGTTGATTGCAGAACCACAGGCAGAAGCCAAATATTTTGATTGGTAGTATGATATCTTAAAAATATGAGGGGTAGTCTTCATTTTCTTTGCCTTTCTCTGCCTACTTTAAAAAATCCAGGTGACTTTCTTCATGCTTTTATTAAGATTGTGTTCCCATTGGAGCAGCATCTGAATGTATTAGTTACTGCAGATTTTGGACTTCTTAATGGATTTTGATATGTGTTGTATAAACCTTGATTGTATCAGTCTTATTGAAAATTGTGGAAATACGACTCCTTTCCCTCCACCCTCTCCCTTGCAAGCACCTAATATAAATAAACTTTTCAGAAAATGGGCCATAGGGAAAGAAGTTGTGGCAATCCAAACAAAAAAGTTTCCTTTGTCTTTAAGAAATTGATATCTTACAAAAATGTTTCAAAAAGAAAACCAACCATATGGGGAAAAAAAAAAATCAAAACCCCAATCACTACCATTCTACTGCCCTCCCCCCCAAAAAAAAAAAAAAGGCATAAAACTGGATCTGCAAATTGTTGTAGAATTACTTCTTTCTGTGCCAGTGTCATTAGTCTAAATGATATCTACACTGAAGCCTATAGTTTTATGTTTATTGGGGAGATTGGGACAGAGGCCTGTTTTTGTTTTTCTTTTTTATCTGCATTTTCTTCTCAAATACCTTGGTCAGATTGTAAGGACTTGTGTTTTCTTGCTAGAATAAAAGCTTGTCTTTGACTATTCTTCATAGAATTCACCTGCTAATTTTCCTATTCGTCAAAATATTTTGACTGGCTATCATAAATACACTGTGCATATGTGCAGATCTAAGTTTATATGTCACTTTTCTCATTATGCACCTGCGTTCTGAACAAATGAGAACTTGGTGGGATCAAATTTATGCTTTTAATTCCAGTGCTGCACATGTGCTTTAAGATAGCTAATAACACTAACTTCCATCTCTCTTGGAAATAACTGGATTTTTGCAGAGTGGTTTATTATGAGGTAGGTGTAGAAAGGACGAGTTAAGAGCTGTAAGAAAGGAACTGTTTTGTATCAGCATGTGGTCAGGTTCTTGCCAGTGTCATACAGAACAGGTGAACAAACAGGATACAGTGTACAATATAGTTATTAAAAACATAGTTATTTGCTAAAGGTATGGAAATAAAAACTTGGAAATAATGCTGGGTATTGTCAGTATTGTTTAGGACCTGAGCAGTATAAAGCTATTTAACTATTATATGTTTTAGATACATAATTCTATATATAAAAAAAAGTGTGTATATATGTATGAAATATGTATGTATATGAAACACTATATTTACTCTAAACATAAAGCTTTTAAAAATTAGGATTTCTCATTGATGCAGATTAAAATTCCTACGTTATGGACAGAGTAGGAGTTTGTGTCATCTGTGCTGTCTGTGCTTCAAAGAAGCTTCTTTGTCAGGCACATGGTGTGCACAATACAAGTGGGATGAGATGTGTTGCCCTCCACTGTCACTGTGTACTGGAGCCAATCTGCAACATCGTGTGCTCTTTTTGCTCCTTTCCCTCAGTTACAGCAGAAATATTAAACTGGCATATTTGTTTTCTGATTTTTAGTGGTTCTTTCTTTTGCCTTCGTGCTGCTGCTTGATCCCAACCAGCTATTTTTAAAGAAACTTCTTTCCTTTTTTCTTTTTATAACCAAATAGACTAAAACCAGCTCAAGGCACAGTGAAAGTAAGGATTTACACTTGTTTCCATGTGTAGCATCAACTGCAGGGAGTGTGTGTATGCTTGTGCCAGCTGTTTTTCCACATCCATCCCAAACTCCTCGGATGAGGTGACCTCTGAAGTGCCGGCTGCAGTGAGTGATGGAGTTATTGAGATTCAGCGACAACCCTGACCCTGACCCCCTCGTGGCCTTGGTTGCACTCATCCATCTTCCAAGCCCCACAGGCTGTGATGTGCTGTGTGGAGACAGGATTAAACAAGTGTGAATAAACAAGTTCAAAGCTTTCTGTCGTGGCTGCCAACACAGAACATCAGGAGAATGAGACATCAATAACCCAGTGCTGGGCAGGCATGTTGTTTTGCCACAGGAACACCTGGGGAAAGTACCACTTCCTATGCAATCAGGTTTTTTGCATGCCAAGAAAAGTTTGCTTAAGACTTTTGTGAAGGGTGTGAGATTTGTCCTGCCATTCTTCTTAGTCACGAAGCTGGCAGTCAGACCAGAGGTAGAACACATCATCCAGAAAGGTGCTGAAAAACCTTCTATGGAAGCTGCTTCCTTTGCTTGCATTGTGTTATTTGGACTATGATTCATCAGAACTGATTGGAGGGTTGGTTTGTTTTGTGGTTTTAACCTAATCTGTTTGCAAGAAGAGTCTGGAACATGTTGCCAGAATTATTTCCTTAAGCATAATCTTACAAGATCCGTTCTTCATTTTGTTGTAAACAAAAATTTTATTTTGTAGTATGGTTTGAGGTTGAATCTGTCTGTGTGGATAAGAGGCTGAGATAAGATATGCTTGTTGTGGCAGTGGTTTAGGTAGTGCCTGTCTTCTCTTTGTCAAGACACTCATTTCACCCTGTGGCACCTTCTGATCAGTTGACTAGTCAGTGATTAAATACATTTATTTAGTTCAATGGGTCAGAGATGTTGGGGTGGTTAGAAAATTACTGATGGATTATCAGTTTCATCACCTCTGACATCCAGCCTTGCCATAGTTCATCATCTGAGAATTCCTAACACATTTGCCTGAGCAGTAACATGCTCGGCTACCTGTGTGATCGTGGGTCTAGGTACTGGCAGTGCTGTGCTCAGGATTGATAGGACAGATGTCACAGGAATTAGAAGGGCATCATCTCTTTTGGTGATAAACACACTTATTAAGAAAACTACTGAAGAGTGTTCTAAGGGCCAGTGGCAAGCTCAGTAAGTCCCGAAGCTGTAATGCACTGATACTTGTCTTTTCCTGGAGCATTTCAAGAAATAAAAGTGCTTTTCAGAAGGAAAGAAGCTTTGGCTTTAGTGCTACTGGTTACTTATAAGACAGAAAATATACAATGGTTTTTGAAGTCTAAAACTGGCAAGTTCATATGAAAGCAGGAATCTTTTTAGAGACCTATTAATTTCATCCCTGTTACACAGTAAATCTCATTATTCTTGTCTGACAGCCTATCTTAAAATGAGGAGGAGTTTTTTTGGAGTCCAATCCTGGAGAAACCCCAGTTGGAGGTGGCACACTACTGTACTTCTAGGTTAAAAAACATTTATTGATCAGTGAGTTGTTGGTACTCCTATGCTAAGGTTTTTATTTTCAAAAATTTGTGTATACCTACAAAGAAAAATCTTGGTGTCACAAAGAGGCATACAAAGCCCAGTACTTCCTGCCTGACTAAAAGCAGGTGAAAACGTCCAAGTGATTTCAGTCTAATGGTAAGAACTTTAGGAGAGGAAGTGAAAACTTTGCTCATAAATAATAGAAAGAACAACTGCTTCTTAGCCCAAATATCATATACACATCATGTACTATAAAAGAAATATAAAGAGAATAATGGATAGGGTTTGCTTCAAAAACAAGTCAAATAAACACTATATCCTAATGTTTTGGAAAATTATGAAAATTAACAGGGGAAAAAATGCCTAAAGAAAAAGTATCAAACGTGCTTTGTTTCTTTGTTTGGGTTTTTTGTTTTGTTTTCTCCCATCCCATGGCACTTGTAATAGGATTCTTATGTTGAGAGTGAAGCAAATTTATCTAATATTCTTTTGGGTTGTTGACATCAAAGATGAGAATAATGCTGTTTGCAGGACTCAAGTGAAATCTAATACAGCAAAGAAGTTTCAAGTTTATTTATTGTCATTATTCTTCGAGTTACCAAGTGATCCAGACAACAGAGCCAGAATGGGGGTTCCCTGTGTGCAGATTTGAACAAATATGACTTTTAATCTATAATCTATTGGACATCATGGAATGTGATGAGAGAGTTTTGAGGGAAGTGTTGCTTTCATCAATTAAAGTCCAATAAAGCTTCTATGTTGGCATTATACCAGCTCGTAACAAATGTCTTGATGGAAGTAAATTGTTAATGTTTTGCTTCTCTAGTGGGTTTAGTGTTTAAGGTTCTGGAAGTCCTAATCCTTAATTCTTACAGTTCTTAGTCTACTGAGTTTTATTTCTGGAAAGCTTAAGAGCCTGTTTCTTTTTCTTTTTTACTTTTTAGTTTTTTCAAGTACCTAATTCTTATCTTCTTTTGAATCATAAGCAACTTTAGGATCCATTTAATATAGCAGTTCCGTAGAGACATCTTTTAATTCCAAACAGTCTACAAGTATGACATTTGAAACCTTCAATGTCATGTTCAGCCAAGGGGAAAAGATGCTTTGAGAGGAGGTAAATTGATTGATTTTTATTTTTTTTTTCCAGGGGATTAAACTACAGTTTTATTGCTGCTACTGAAATAAAAGTCAGACCCAAACCTTATATTCAGTGCTTGTATCAGCTAACCAATGAATGGATCTTGTTTCAAGACCTAAAGTTTTTTCATGGGTTTAAAAATATTGTCATAATGAAAATAAATCTGAGTTAAAACTTTGTATAAACAAATAGTAGTAACTTTTTTTTTTCATTTTATTCAATTTGCAGTGTACATTGTATGAAGTATTTACTAGTACACATTTTTGTTTTCTCCTTTTAGCTAATATTCCTTCCAGGTTTTGATTAGAATGGAAGAGAAAGTGCTATGGTTTCAGTTCTTCCCTCTGCTACAGATTTTAGGAATAACCACCCTTATTTTACGAAATTATTGGGCAATACCTCTTTAACCCAAAAGGTTTTGTGAGCTCGGTGTGCTGCTGGTGTGAAATGCTCCAATAATGCTGGTACATGTGGGAGCCTGTGCTCCTGTTGATACGAGAGCTGTGTTTGCCCACTGGCTCTGATCAGTGTTTATCCACAGGCACAGCTTTGTACACAAGTTGCTCTCTTAGCCCTCAGAGACTTCATGTGCTATGGCTGCTTATTCTCTTACTCCAAAAGTACCTTGGCTTTTACTGCCTGCTTGATTTTTTTTTCTTTTGATAAGTGTTTTGAATAAACTGAGAGGGGAAAAATGATAAGAAGGCATTAATCTAAGGGGGGATTATCCCAAAGTGTGGAAGAATATATGCTGTACTTGAAATGACTTTTAACCCAGGTTTGACATTTGACTTGCTTTAGAGCTGATAATATCCTTTTGAGATCTGACTTATAATCATCCTCATTAATTCTTGTGACTTCTCTTGTTTCTTTTTATTGACACATAAGATGTGTTATTTTAGAAAATGAATTCCAGTTCTTTGTCACAATTCCCCGTTACAAAAACGAAGTAAGGTTAAACTACACATATGCTCAGAATATGACAATAGTTCTGCTCTTTCACCGGGGGAAGCATGCAGGAATTATCAAGTTAGACCCTAGAATTTGCATCAATTGTTGTGATGTCAAAGCTGCCATATTAATATTCTTAGTTTTCCATTTCAGTGGTTAAGGATAATACAGATCAATCTAATGAGGTTTTAGGTACACTAAGTACTTCTTGCTTTTACAGCAGTATGGTCTTGAGTTAAAAATAAGCTTTTAAAAATATACAGTCATAACTGGTAAAAACTTCTAGTTTTAAATAAAAGAGGAATTTAAACAGGAGGGAAATTAGATACGTAAGTTTTGTCTGCTTTTTTAAAAACTGAACACACTCTTTGTATTGAGAAATAGTTTTAAAATCTTTATAAATTTGTAGAGTTTGTTTTGAGCAAGTTTTTAGGTGGGCTTAAGAATGAAAGCTGTTTTCCAAAAGAGAATGATCTGTAATAGTTATTTGTTGGGGTGGACGACACTCATTGCTTTAATATCTAGGTGCATTCATGTGTTTTCCTAACTAAATACTGAGAAGAAAATTCAAAAAGCTTTCTAAAAACAGATGCAGTGCTTACATTGTTAGATTCAGAGCTGATAAAACAAAGACACCTCAAATTTATGCCAAGAGTGTGAAAACTTTATGGTCTAACTCATGTTTTTGTTCAGTATACTGTCTTTTATTAACACTGCAAGCCTTAAAGTAGACTCAAAAGAAATTCTTGTGATCTCTTATCCTGGCAGCACAATGGTCTGGTGGAATCATGTCACAAACCATGTCTGACAGGTTTAAAGTTGAACACAGGTGGCCTGTGTTTCCTTTTTCCTAACTCTGCTCCCTGTTACAGGCTCAGAGGCTGGGCTGAGCTTGCAGTGCCTGTGTTCTGTATAGGCAACATAGACAGATGTGGACACTTTGGTGGTGGCCAGCCAGGAGCCACAGGGAATTGTGCACTCAGAAATGGTGGGACTTTGAGTGTAATTAAATCTGAAGAGGAACCAGTCATGGAGAATCAAGCCATGTCTCCTTAAATGTAAACTATGAGCAGTTTGATGAATAAACTGGCCTATTCTGTTTTATGTAGTTTTTAAGAAGTAAACCGCTCTGTTTTGTTAAGAATCCCTGTGGAGATGCTTTTGAACAGAAGAGTAGTTTTACTACAAAAAATTGTGGGTTTTAGACAATACATGAGCATTTATTATATTATGTTAAGTACATTTTCCTGTTTTCTTTAGAGATTTAAGAGTGTTCTAGTGTAGAAGATAATTACCTTGCTGCTACACGTTTTTGTTAGTGGGTAAGATTTTTTCTTTTTTTTAAACTGTTGAACATTTTCAAAGGCTCTTTTCTAAACTTCATAACAGAAAAAGGTGTGTAAGGACAAACCAGAAGTTATTTTGGCTCCTTATGGCACGTCCGTTTGAAAACGAATGCAGTGTGATTTTTACCCACTGACACTTCTTTCCACAGCATCTTTGAAATGAGCTAGTTCAGGATCTCTGGGCTATCTTGAACAAATTTTCTTTTGGGTAAAAGGTTAGTTAAAGGTTAGAGGTGCGTGGAAGCAGGAAGGAGGGTGATTTGTGCTTCCGATTGTTTCTGGCTCTTAGTGGCTTTTGGTTGCCATGCCATTTGTGAGAGGCACTCATGATTCCTGTCATGCCAGATCCAGATTGCTTATAGAAATATCAAGTCTTGTTTTTTGGGGTGCCTGAGTGTGTTTGGGTGTCAAATCTTAGGCTGCAAGCCCCCATTAGAATCATCTAAGTTAGCAGAACAAAATCAGGGCAGATTCACTTCTTATGTTACGATGTAGATCTGTTCTTAATTTGGGTGTGGCAGGGGCACCCTTGTAATAAACCTGTTCCTTTCTATAATAATTTACTTAGCAAAGTTTCTTTCCTTTTTTGTACAAAATCTTGTGTTTGCAAGGAAAAAATAAAATCAGAACTGATGACTCCACATCTTTCTAGCAAATGGGCTACTTAATTGCTTTTTTCTGTAGCATCTAAGTACGATCTGAAGCAGTTTGTTAGGCGTGGTGTCTCTGTACGGGCTCTTTTCACCTGCTCTGCACCTTTCACCTACATCTCGAAGTATAAACAGCAGTGAATGACCTGTTATTTGTGTCTGCACTCACAGTTTCACCCAAGCAGCCAGTAAAAGCTGATGAATTATCCTTAGATCTTGCCAGAGAATCCAGTGCATGTTAACAGCCTTGCAGAATTCAGCAAACTCCCATTTAATAATGATCAAAACATCAAGTAATGCATGGCTATTTCTGAGCCTTCATTTTATGAAGTTCCCTTTTCTACTGAAACTCCTAATCATTTTCAGTCTTCAGGTGGGAAAGTGCCTTTAGCTTCAGTTACCCTAACATAGTTCCATTACTGAATTTTAAAGTTAGATTTTTCTCCAAATTTCAGTTTTTTTCTGTTATGTCTAAAATTTGTAGAAGTTAATCCCTTTTAAAAAATATGCAATTAAACTATACCTTGATTTTTGGGAGTGTACGTCTATGTGTGCCTATGTATTTAACATGAGTGCATTTGTGCTTGTGTAGCAGTGTAATCAAAATGCTGAAATATATTAATCTACATCAGCTGGTTAGGTTATTTAATTTTCTTAACCATAATGTATGCTGTTTGGAATTGTTATAGTTCAGCAAAGAAAATACAGAGTACTTATATAACAGTGAAATAAACACTTAAAATTTTTTAGGAAACCAATGCCTTTTGCTTTTTTTTCCCCTACTTCAAGATACAGATGCATCAAGCCACATTTGTTAGGATCACTGAGTATCACTTGATCCTCATCCCCTGTGTAGAGATACGATCCTTGGCATGAATTTCAACAGCTCTAAACAAAATGAAAAAAGACATACAATCCTTTGAAAACTTTCCCAATTGCAAATTACTTTTATGAAGCCTTATCAGGGCAATAAAACTGGCAATGTGACCCCTGTGTGTCATGAAGAAACTTGGTCACATTCAGCCAAGTGGTTCAACCTCAGCACAGCAAACAAAGTGTCCTTTAAAAAATTGGCTGTGGTCTCTGGAGAAGGGAAATTCTGGAGACCACCGTGAAGTTGAAGTAAGGCTTCCTATTGTGTATTCAGCTTCCAGCCATTGTACACATTTGACCCCCAAATGACAAAATAAATGAAAGCTGCTCTTCAAAGTAATGCAATCAGTTCAAAAATATTGTGCTAATAAAGTTATAAATTCTAATTGAAAGATTTATGGCAATCCATTTAGTTGTTACTAGGTTATTTGTGACAGACAGATGCAGAGTAACCTGATTAGAGTCAGCATTGTGATGACTTGTAACTGCAGAGGGGAATAAAGCTTTAAACCATTGTCATGGCCCATTCTCTGAGATGCATTTGGAAGCTGATTTGAAAGAAAATATATGACCCTTAAATGTAGTTTTGCAGCTGCCTCAGATAAGTTGGCCCAAAGAAAGTGCCAAAATGACTGGCAGGTGTTTCTTTACCTAAGTTTTAATTTGTAACTCAATTTTGCAGATGGATTTAGAAGAATTTCAATTGAAACACTCTTTTCAATATAGTTTCTTTTTTCATCCATTCTATATTTAATATCTTATGTTGGGAAGAATAGTTTTAATTTAGTTAATAACAGAAATGCTATTAAGGAGTTTATTCTTTCGGATTTGATGAGCAAGCTCTATGAAAATCCTTCTTATATGGACCTTTCCTATACCCTTGAAAAATGTAAAAGTAGGCCCTTTATTCATGTATACCTGTGTAATTTTAGTTCAGGGGGAACTTAGATTTACTGGAGCCAAATAAGAGTTTCATAGATGCTACAAAGAGAAGGAAGCTAGTTGCTAATCTGGTCCACATTCCTAGATTTAAAATCTAAAACATGGACATTGTTTTCATATTTTATTTTATAGATGTATACTTATAATTACACCCTTCAAATTGTTCTACAAGTAAGAATTAATCCAGTTTTGTAGTCAATTTGTTTGACCTATTTATTGTATACCGGGTTAATTGGTGACAAGGATACAGTTTTGTATAATCAGAAATAAAATACATCAAGCTTTGGAATAATATTTAATAATGTGTTTTGCAAATCAGTTCTTGCTCCTAACTTCAGTGCATTTGAGGACTTTGGCATAATAAAGCAATAAAATGATCCAAGTTCAGGGTTACTGGTGAGTGGTGGTCTTGGTCCTGATTAATACAGAACTTTTTCTGTAATATATCAATTTATGTTATATTTGAAGTTAAAATCAAAATAGATATAGTCATTACAGCTGTCAAAGGGAACCGTATTGACAGAACTGGTGTTGTATTGAGAGTTAAATGATTCTTATGGCTCCAATCTTACAGAAGAAGTACACTTATTCTTTACAGAATGGTATACTTGCTGGCAATAATTTAACAAACTTTTTTTGTATTGTAATAGGAGGAAACACTAATTTACTGTAACACCTAAAAACAGAGAGTGGACTGTAAATATGATCAGTGAATGGATTATTAAATTCTGTGTTTCTGTAGAGGAGCGAGTTCTTTGACAAGTTACAATACTGTTTAATTTTCTGTTCATTTTGACTAGTAAGTGTGTTAAAATAGTAGGAAATACCAAGAGGAAGAACTGTGAAGTGTTCATCTGTATTGATAAATATTTGTAAATTTGTGTCTGTATGCGTGTGGTACATATGTATCTCTTATATTCCAGCTAATTATTATTGCCATCTTAAGACTGTCTACTCTTTTTTTTTCCAAGATAAGAGTAATTTCTGTTGTCTGTCACCTTACTGAGTTGTGAACCCTTCATTTGAAAAGCCAAATTTGGCTCTGCCTTCAGGATGGTTTCCTGTAAGTGCTTTGATGGGGAAAGCAAAGGAAGAAGGAAGCCAGGCAGAAACTTTGCCCCTTTGTAAACATCAGCTTTTTATGAGCCAAGATCCTCTGAATACCTCTTGCCAAATCCTTCCTAAGAAAGGATTTTGGGGCAGATTAAAGTATCTAGATACTCAGGACCAGAAAGTTTCCTTTCACTTTGCCATCAAAATCGATTCAAGACATCATTGTTTATGGGGCAAGAACTGCTCTGAGCTCCTAAGCACTTACATACCCCAAAGATTTCATCAGTGTTACTTGTATTCAATCCCTGGTGAACAAGCTATTCCCAGCAATTTTAACTTCTTTCTAATGGTGGTCATTTGAAGCTCAGGGGTCTGGAATGGTTGAATAATTCCCAAAGTGATGGATTAGCATGCAGAGAGCAGTTGAGGTGGTCAGAGGTGCATGATAAATATAATTCATCACATGGATGTTACTGCTGTTTCTGGGGTTCCTAGGGGACAAACGTAAGAAAATTTTGGGAACTGGCAGAACTTCTTTTTTTAAACTGTGAGTTCTTATTTAATAATATTTCTTTAGTCATAAGTAGCAAAATCATTGTGATTAAAGCTACCAGTACAGCTTTGTGGAAAATATTAGAACTGGTTTTCTATGATCTAGGAATACTAATGTTAGGCACAAGCTGTTGTGGTATGGGAGCAAAAGAAGATCCAGAGCTTGTCATCTCTTTTCAGTTAACTTTTATTCCACTGGAATATGACCATTGCAGAAAACTTAACACTCCAGATAGACTGTTTTAAGAACTGCAATAATGAAATTTTATATTTCCCAAGGCTTTTCCCGTTTGAAATCTGTAGTGAAGCACAGAATTACACTAATGTGGAATAAATAGCTGAACTCTTTTAAAATACTTTGGTCATAATATGTCAGGAAGGCTGTTGGAAGAGCTTTAAGATTAGTGAAGCAGATCGTTAGCTGATATGCATGGACTCTGTAGCATTTGTTTCCCTTGAATTTTGCTGTAGGAATGCACTGTGGTCTTGGTCAAAAAAGCTATGCTGCACCTTCACTCCATCTGTAGCAGCCAAGATGATCCTGGAGGATGATGGCACACAGCTTGCATTAATTCCAGTGATTCTCACTTTGAAAATTCAAAGGAAGAATCATTTCAAGTGTCATGATTTAGGAATAGTACTCCCCAGTTCAGTGCCTCAATGGAGATTCTCCCAAACCAGATGTTGCTCACTTTGCTTCTCCCACCACGTGGTGCTCCATGGACGGAATTGAGAATTGGAGACACAAAGGCAAAAATGAAGGGTTAAGATAAGAACAATTTACTGGCAACAGCAATGAGATAAGAAAACAAACAGTAGCAGCAAAAAATAACACTAACAAAAGTGTATAAAGAGAGCGTGATATGGATGCAAAACACTCACCAAGCCCAATGATGAAAAACAATAGCAGAAAAACTTTCTTTTGGGAAGTGAGAGTCCCTTTGCCCAGTCCCCTGGCATGAGGTAAGATGGTATTGAATAACATTCAGGGGTGGCCATGCCCACTCAGCCCAGGGCAGGGAAGCCCAGAATTCCTGGGCTCAGGCGATCCAGTGGGCTCAGCCTCCTGGCAGCTGGACACCTGCACCTGACTGCTGTGAAAGAAATCAGCTCTGTCCTGCCCAGAACTAGGACAGCATATTTTTCTCCATTTTAAACACACAAACACCCTAGTCCCAGGTTTCTTATTAGGGTTTGTAATATCTTATTCTAATACTTAAAAGCCAGCAGTTGACTCCAAATGCAGGGTAACCATCTGCTATTTTAATGGGAAAAACTCTGTTTTGCCAGTTCTCATCTTAAATGTTTATTTTCCATCTCTATTCTACCTTTACTTTGCCTCTTAATCTGTTAAGTAGCATCTGTATAGACTTATGTTTGATTCACCGATTCTGCAATCTGGAAAAAATTTCCTAAATGAAGAAAAATTTGTTGTGAACTGGATTTTGAGACAGTTTTAATTTGCAGTTGCAGTATGTCACAATCAGCAGTTCCTTATCAATCTGTCAAGTGGCTGAAGCAGTACTGAATTCAAGAGGGTTGTTCTGGGAAGTCTCAAGTGTTTGTCTCAGGTACCATTGCTGTGCTCTTTCAATCAAGAGTCAGAAATGCTGCGATGGGCATATTTTGTTTGTTCACATCACTGTCTGTCAACACTTCAGGAACATTTCCAGTCCCCTTTTTCCTGCTGCTCTCCCTGATCAGAGCATGACTTGCTTACTAAGATTCTCATAAGATAATCATTTAATAGCAACTCTGAGCCAGAAGACAACAGGAAAGAGAGTTCAAGAGCTCATTGCTAATTTCTCCCCCAGCATAATCCAATCAGTACAGCTCTCCAGCCAGGACTTATAACCCTTAATAAGTCACTCTATTCGATTAAGAGGAATTGATTTTCTTCTACTGTGGATCATAGTGATTATGATGAATATGGTATCTGCTGCTCACTTCCCTATCTTCCCTTCCAGTGTCCATTTGTTTGCAGGGTCGGCAGGTAAACGAGGCAGGGAGATGACACAGCGTCATTAACTGGAGTTGGTGTCAGCACTGTGACAGCTGTGGAATTGAGGTGTCCCATAGATCAGAGGAGAAGCCAGCTGGGAGGGTCTCACACAGCAATTCCATACTTTTGATGACTCTACTGACAGCCTCAAAAGCAGGAAATGATGGGACAGTAATTTGCAGTTATGACTAGGAGAGCAACTTGCAATTGGTGGTGATGTGGTGGTAGCATATTGACCATAATTTAGAGATTACCTAACACTAAAGCAGCCAGGAGAGGGGGGAAAGGCAGCTCTTGTATTTCAAAAGTAAAGCAATATTGACTTTTCCTCAGTCAGAGGATACCAGTGGAAACACGTTTTGATGATGTTACCTATTTGTCTGCTTTCCACAATTTATTGGTAGAAAATTTAATTGACTTGAATTAATTTAATTTTTGGGCAGGGAAAACAGGAGTAAGGCGAGGAATTAGCCAAGTTTCAGTGCTGTTCAAGACAGTTTTGGGAACGGTCACATAAAGAAACATACATGTTTGTTTATACATATTTAGTTTATCATGAGTCCAGTCAAACAGCAAAACAAGACATTTTAAGTGTCTGGGAATTTTTTCTCCCCATCATGGGAGTAGTAGCCTATGCCTGGACAGCTTTTCTTCTGGATGTCTTCAAGCTGTAGACAACATAGCAGGTGCAGGTGAGCTTTGGAAAGAAATGAGCTAGTCATATGATTCAACAATTTTAAATTTATATTTATCTCTCAAAACTTCAGTAAAAGTTAAAATATAGCATACTTTTTAATTATACCTAATATTTTCCAGAACTATTGCCTAATGTGTATGTGGGCATCTACTTAAGCAGCTTTATTTTCAAAGCTATTTAATTACCTTGTTGCTGAGCAAGGGAAATTGAATTGCCATTTTGGTGTTGAATTATACAATCTGAATAAATTAAGTCAAAGTTTTCAAAATCATGTAGTTAGACATCCTGCATAATCCAAACCACAACTTCTGTAGCAGGATCTATAATGTGTGGCTGGAAAGATACATGCCTTTTTTTAGGGCCTGAATTTGTTACATGTTACATTTGTTTTGAATAAATATTGAAATTCCTCTGTAAAAATTTCAAGTGAGGGAAATCACATCTCCTTTAAGATGTTTTAACATTGAGATGACCCAAAGATAGAGCTACTAATTCATGAATTTTAGTTGTTCTGTTCCTGTTAGGCTTCAGATCACGTCTCTTTTTAAATTATACAAACTGAATATTCTGCAGAGAAAAAAGTTTTGCTGCCCACCCCGCATGGTATTTCTGAGAAGTCATATGTCTTAAGTATTGCAGCTGTTTCATGCAGTTGACATTTACTTTCCCTGCATAGCTGTGTGGGATGGCTGTAAAATGGGATTCACATCACCAGGTGCTGTCTCATAAGTACAGCTTTCAAGCACTGATTAGATGGCAGTCTGATGGTTTTGGAGTGCCTGAAATCTACAGTCTTTGGATCCAGAGGTAGTTTTAAGGGGAAGTAAGATAGAGTGATTAAATTTTTTCAGGTTTCAAAATACTTTAAAAAGTGTGCTTCATTTACACCAAAAGAATCCCCCCAAAACCCCAAACCTTCAATCCATTAACTTTACTTTTAATTTGAATTTTTCTAGTCCCAACTACTAGCGGTGAAATACTGAAATCCTGGAGGAGGGGGAATGTCACCCTAAGGAAGAAGCCTTGGAATAATGCAACTTGCATAAATATGTACCACCTTAGATAGTTCTAGCACCTTAAACATTTTGAGTATCAAATTATAAATTGGGATTTTCAAACTTCATAAAAGAATATGAACCTATGAATAATTTGAAAACTCTGGAGTTTTTAGTGTACTTTAAAAGTGTGGACAGTAATACTGGGCAAAATATAGGAATAGCTAATCATTTGTAGTCACTTACTGGGTAAACATCTTTGCTGCTATTTTCTTATATCCAGATATCATTTCAGTAATTTTTATCTGCTTTGTTAAATCAGGAGCTTGTGTTCCCTGGGTTATTTTCCTTTTCCTCTAGGATATAATATTCTATTCTGTTATTGTGGGGTTTTTTGTTTGTTTTGAAATATGATCTTACCATAAATCTTGAACTGTGCCCAGTTTACAAAGCAATGTTTATTTCTATAGATTGCTTGCCACTTCATTATCCAGCAATGTGTGTTGTCTGAAAATTGGATTAGTAGTGACTTTATATTTTCTTCTCGATTACTGGCAGGTATTGAATTGTTTTCAGGGTGTGAACCAATACCATCATGACTCCACTAGGAACTTGCTTTTTTCATTGGCGATTCCCCAGTGATCTCTCTTTTTCTGGATTTATCAATTACCAGTTTCAAATCCACTTAGTACGTGCCAAGTTTAATTTGTGGGATGCTAATTTCCTAATGCAAATATCATGTGGTCAGATGCTTCACTGAGTATATAACCTCTTTTCTGTGAATGTGTTGATCATAATATAGTGAGATGTGATATAGTCATCAGCCTCCTTCTGAACAGCAGGTTTAGAGCTTTTATTCTGGATTATTTGACAGTTTGATTTCTCTTTTGTAAAAGCAGTCTTGGCTGTGTGGTGGAGCAAGTTTGGTTTAAAAGGTGTTTCCTGTTGGTGTTGCTTTTGAGCATGCAGTGCTGCTTATGCTGTGAGAGACACTGAAGTGTACCAGTGCTGTTTACTTGATGAAACTGCCTTAAATGCATATAAAACCTGGTTGGTGTGGACTAGAAAGTGGAATAATCTGCTGTGACAACGTTATCCAATTTATAACAGAAGGAAATTCTTCAGTAACTTCCTTCTTGTGGCTTTATCTATCTGTTTGTATTTATTTTATTTTAGCAGCAATGGATGCTGACAAAAAAGGCTTGATATTTATATTACTGTATTGACCCTAAAATGACCTACTTGAATAAAAGTTTCTTATGTACACTTCCTTTTTCTTTAAAGCTATAAAATGTTCTCGTTCAGGTCCTCTGGACATTGTTTTGGCTTGTGGAATTTGGAGATGTTGGAATGACTTAGGGCCCTGGGGAACCCAAGGTTAGAGTAACAGAGGGGGCTCTTGTTCTGTCCTTGGCTGAATATCTCTCTGAACAGTACTTAGAGGATACAGAATGTCCCTGGGCCAAACTGTTTTCCATCTAGGAAATCTGCATGACCTCAGTTGTCACCTACTTTTTATAAATTATAATCCTTATGCATTTAGTATATTTCTCAGCTTCTCATCATTGCTTGAAACTTAAGAGTTTCTAATATAATGAGAATGGACATGATTTACTTGCTAGAATTTCTGTACTAATGTAGGGTTAACAGCACCTGATAATATAGAGATGATTGTATTACCAGTACCCTGCTTAAATAAATATTTTTTTTCCTGAAAATGTTAACTAAAATGTAAGATTCATCTCAGAGTGAAAGTTCCAATGTATTTTGATAAAATTGGACTTCAGTTGCTCTCTTAATACTTAGTAGTGGTTTTACAATGTAGAGTCTAACAGTTCACTGACAATTTTTCCCCTTTTGCTCAGAAATCCAGTAGTCAGCTAGAATGAGTATCCACAGTTAACATTCCTCCCTCTCCTCCTGGAATTTCCACGGGGAGGACAATAGTGTAAGCATCCCAGGAGAAACAGCTAGGAGGCACTGAGTAAGCTTTGAGAGAATGCTCTAATCCCCCAGAGCTCCAGGGTATGCTAAAGAGTAGTGAATGCCTCCATTTTTGTGCTCCTGCAAAGCTCCTTTTGAAGAAAGTTGTATTTATTTCAGGAAACAATTTCCAGCATATGAATGCTACCAATTATAATCAGTATAGATTACAAAAGCAGTAACTCTAGAATATCCTTGACTCTTAGAGGGGGTTGTGTGGGTTTTTTTGGCTCGTTGTTTTGTGTTTTTAAATCTTGATTCTGATTTGAATCAAGGTTGAGTATTTCTTTACTACTTGATGGTCCTAACCAAAAACTACGTTTGAGTTACAAGCTCTTAAAAAACGAGTTCAGAGTAGTAATGCACTCTTCAGTCCAATGTAAAAAAATGCTGCAATTGAAATTAGTCGTGTGTGCTACAGAATAACAGAGAGGAGTTGAATATATGGTGGAAGAACATAATTGTGTGATGCAAATAAACAAAGATCCTTCTGCATTTGCTGGCTGCTTTCTATGAGCTCATCTGATCATCTGATACTGTAAGTCAAGCATAGAAGTCTCAGTGGGCATTTGATTATTGCTCATGATACTTACTGCATCATTAGAATTTTGAATAGAAACAGTTGAGGATATAATTAATTAGTTTATGTTAGTAAAGTGCTCTGTAAATACTAGCTATTATAAAATAAACTGACAGATATTCTGGAAAAATGGTACAAGCATCCTTATTACTGTAAATCACTACGTTTGCTAACAGAGTTCTGCTTATTATTAAAGGGAATTTATAACTGATGAAGGGTTCAAAAGTGACCTGCAGCCTTGAGTCCCTAATTTATCACAGGAGCAGGACGTTGTTGACAGGAAAAAAAAAAATGCTGTGGTGCTTCCAGTACACCCTAACCTTGACCTGGGGGAGACATCTCTGGGCAGGATTGGGGAATTCTTGCTCCGTGCCCTGGAATTTGTGACCTTTCCGTTACGATCGCCAATAAGGAGATCCATTACTCTCTCCTCAAAGTTGGATTTTATTGGTATTAACTGTAATTTATACACCACGGAGGCCTAGAGAAATGGCTGCCCAGTGTTATAAACAATGTCAAGGCACAACAAAAAGACCACCTCTATCCCAGACAACTTACATTTGAACTCTCAGGCTGTGAGCCCTGGCACTCGTACAGACGACTGTCCATCAGATTTCCATGTGAGGCACTCAGGTTATTGTGAGCTGAACGGTTTGAGCATTTGGGTGCTCTGGTTAGTGTGGGTTTTATGAATTTTTTTCCTCTTTTTTTTATCAGGTTTTACATTTTAGTTCAAATTTTTGCTGCACAGCAAGTCACTGATACAATGTAAATACAAAATCTGTAGCTGAATAGTCTCCATGTGCAACCGCAGGGCAAAGCATTCTTAAGCATTCCTCTTGCTCTGGTTAGTTTAAAAATCTTTGCAGTTTTTTTATCACAAAGTTTGAGAGGACCAGGAGCCTTTCTCAAATCACTTTTTTCTTTCTGTATTTTTTAATAAATATGAGCTAGGTTCAATTACTTTCCAATCAAGGCAGATTCTGACAGCCTCTTATGTGAGTAAAAAAACCTACAGGTGTTATACTTGTCAACATTTAATTACAAAAAAAAAAAAAATAGGGCACATCTTCACTTCTTTGTGGCCATATGGAATTCCAAACCAAACAGAAAAGAACTGGGAAGGGAGGAGTGATTCAGATACATTGCTTTTGTCAGCAATATATATATTATTTTGTGAAATATTTCACAGTTTAAGTTCCAGGAATGAACATTAATATCCAAGCTATTAAACATGTACTTTCAGTGCATTTTTTATCTCTAACAGTTCAAATACCCCAGTTAAGACAAATCCTTACAGAGATCTTTTGCTTGAATAGTGTTAAATAGAATGCATACCTAATTTAGAGGCTAGTTCTGATTTAAAGAAAAACAGAAAAAAATATCAAAGATATTATTTTTTTAAAAAAATAATTAAAAATAGCTTGCATCTTAGTTTTCATTCCAAGTGAGAAGTCAGCACCATTGTGTTGTTGCTGCATAAACATATCAGACCTGAAAACACACAGTATTTGTTATGAAAAAGGCTGAGGCCAAGGGTTTCATGCCAAAGTGTGCTGGTTTGCATACTTCTTTTGGTTTTGTTAAATACCATGTCTGCTTTACTTTATGAGCTACTGAGATCCAGCTTGAGCTAGCAATAAATCCATATGCAGGAATATATTCCGGTCTCTGTAATGTGATGCACCTTAGTGCAGAAATATCCCTGTTGTCTGTATGGGCTTGCTCAGTAAATGTGGGCAATACCATGTTCCTAGGGTATAAACAGGATTAATCAGAGTAGGTGTGAAAAGTCAATTATGGCTGTTACTGATCTTGGAATGCAATGGATGTTGTCATATTGGAAAAGCAGGCCTATCAGCGTATCTCCAACCTTGTTTTGGAAGCTCATCTCCAGAGTCACAAGTTTAATGTGTACTTTACTTTGTGTGATATGTTCATCTGAGCACCTGGAATCCTCAGCAGCTGTGTAGTAATTTCAGAAAAAATCCCACCTCAATCAAAGGAAGGACAGAAGGAATAAAATCAATGGGGAAAAAAAAGAAAAGATAAAAAGATGAAGGGATTGTAAATTTAACTTTTCTGTTACGGTTAGACATTGAAGCTCTGTTAGAGATATTCTGTAAGTGGGTAATGCAGTAGGACTTGAGATTTTATTCCATATTCCTCTTCCCCTGCTTGCACCCCTCCCAGATATTGACCAATGAAGTTGGCAGTGTGGTGGGAGAAAGAGTGAATGGTTCTTAGAGGAGTGCTTAAACCTACTCAGTTCTTTTATCTGCTTATCCTCTTGAGAGAATTGCTTTGATCCTGTTTGTAAATCAGTATAATCCCTGTAAACAAGTGTGAGGGACTGAAGATGTTTGGTGTGTCCAGGTGATTATTTAGCAAGTGAAGGTTTTAGTGACAAAGATGTGCTGCTTTCCTGCTTCTGGAAAGGACAACACTGAAAATGCACTTTGTCAAAATAGAGGACTGAGTGAAATCTTGGAAGCACAAGCAATGTAAAAACGTGGTTTTTGTTTAATACCTTTCACTCTTAATATTCCTAGGCTGTATTTACTAAATAATTCCTTTTTCAACTGGATCACACACTGCAGTATTTCTAAAGCTATCCATGACATATGGAAAAAACTTACTTTACAAAGGTCAATAGTAGAAATGTATGGATGTGTGTATGGGTTGTATTTATGGATTGATGTTCCTGAACCAAAAGACTGAAAGCAAATTCCTCTTTTCAAGTTCTGAGCTTGATCAAATTAATTGATAAAAGACTACGTATGTGGTTCTTCATAAGTTCCAAAGACATTGAGATAGAAGAAAAGGCAATAGGTATTGATATATTAATGATAAGCATCTTCACAAATCATCTTGAAAATACATGTTTGGACGCTTAAGGAAAAAGAGCAGGGAAGTCTGTATTTGTAGAAACATGTACAATATCAGGTTTTTTATAAAATACAAGGTGTCACTAGCTTTGACAGTCTTTGATTTCCATCATTCCTGTAATTTTAAATAACCATTTCACTCACTCACCTGCTCTAGAGTATGCAGAAATAGTCAGACACTTGCCTGGTAATACACAGGTATTTTTTGACACTTTTTTTCCATGTGAGTTATTCATTATGGTAATGGTACTGTGTGATGTGCAGTTTCTGGATTTATGACCCATTCTCGATAAGCCTGAATCCAGCCTGCATGTGCATCTTTGATAAGGTTCTAATTGGATAGCAGTGACCTTTCTGAATGTAATTCTAGGAGGAAGATTAAAAAGCAGTCCAGAAAGTGACAGGTTTGGGACAATAACATATGAATTCAGCTCTGCTGGCAGGCATGAGATGTAAGCCATGATAAATTAGAGGCAGGCCAAGCAGGCTTGCTGAGTGATTGCTCATTTCTGCTGCATCCTTGGGTAAAATCCCATGAGTAACACGGATGGTGCCATATTTTCCCCATATTCAGTGTTTACTGATTATGCATGCTATGAAATAACACAGCAGGCAAAGTTTCAGGAGACACCAAGGAGAGCCTGCTGAGCATTACACATCTCAGTGATACTGTCCCCTCGTGTGGCAGGGGTGTCATATTTTTGTTGTCCTCATTTAACTACTTGGTAATAGCTTGCTTCTGCTTTTGCTTCTTCTGCTGGCTTTCTGCTCTAATTAAACTGCTTTTGTCAAAGTGATCATCTTCATCCAGTGTAGGATTAAATAGCTTACAAATTGAAACTAAAATTAATCAGCTTGACTCTACACACATCTTTTTCTTTTTTTCCTTTGAAAATAAGATAACTATGAAGTTGAGTTACAGAACTTGTTCTACATATGTGCTTAGACACTTCAGATAATGTAGGAATGCACTGGAAATGAAAACTGAAAAAAAAAAAGTTGTAAAAACATATTCAAAGTTCACCTCAGTAAAAGTTTCATAGTTTGGTTACCTTGCCAATTATCCAGAAGAGTCACCAGGTGCTTCTTGTATTGAGACACTTTTTATTTCTGGATAAAATCTGGGCTATATTTTAGGTTGGTTTTTTTTTTTTTTTTTTTTTTTAATATATCTGCAGTAATTATTTCCATGCTGTATTTGTGGAGATCACTTGACAATAAAAAAGCAACATATCAATTTGTATCTTGATTTTTCCTGTTTTATACATATGCAGGTAAACGGCTGTTGTTACTATTCTTCTTAGTACAGTTTTTGCATTATGATAGAAATACTGAGTTTCAAGTCACTTTTTAATTTAGATGGAATGCTTGCTCTGCTATATGAAATCTGAGATCACCAAACTGAAGGGGGGAGTATTTGTCACTGCAGTAGACACAACTATGAATAACCTGTTTTTAAGGCTTTGTGTAAGCCATTGCAATTCAGCCTCCAAAGTGGAGAATTCAAATGGTCATTAGCTTTAGCCTTTGAAGTGAAATGGAGGTGAAGGGAGAAAGATGTTAAGAATGTAAATAGGGTTCTGGGTAACTGAGTATCATAGAGGTTACTGGAGTTGTAAACAGGGATTTGTACTTTTATTTAAGTTTGTAAATTTAGCCATATGGGAAATAAAAACTGATTTTTTATTTTGACACTTAATCTTACTACAAACATATTTAAATCAAATCCCCTGGTACTGGTGATATTTGTGAGAGAGTGATGTAATTATTTATTAATGCCTTGGTTTATTGGAGCATGCTGATAAAATGAGCTGTCGCTATCTCCTGATAGTTTGTTTTGTTTTACCCTAATCTGTCTTGAAACATTTAGAAAATAGGTCATAGTAAGAAACTATCAGAGTTTACGGGCCACAGTTGTCATTTAAATATTAATAGTCTGCCTCATGGAGATACCTAAAAGCAGATAGAAAATTAAATATAATTTGCTTTAAAAATTTGACAGCTGAAGTTTGGCAGAAAAGTTTTTCAGGTTTTCACCATATTTTGGCTCATCTGGTACAAGCATTTTAGAGAAAGGTTGAAAAGGGCAGGAGTTCCCACTGTTAGCAAAACTGGCCAGCACAAATGTCCATTAATCAGTCCAAATTTGACTGCCTGCACTTCAGAAGTCAACTGAGACAAACTGCTTATGAGAGACAGGGCTGAAAACGTTCCTAGAAGCAGCAGCAGCCCCACGAGGTGTGTGTTTTAATAGTGTCTCCATGCCATTTCAGGCCATGTGGCAGGTAATTTAGGGCTTGTGTTACAGAGAGGTAAGAACTGTTCAACATGTGAGCAAGTGTTACACTTTCTGAAAGCAGAATTGTCAAATATGATTACTTAAGGTTAAATAAGGTTCAGCACTTAAATTTAAGATCTTACCTACCTGATTGTCACAAATTCTTGGCTGCTGCTAAATTCGATGTCCCATTCTGGGGTACATGGAGGATTTGAGATCTGGAGGATCTGAGTGCTTTTGCATTATGCTAAATACCAGTATATGGGGTTCTTTTGTCATGTGAGGTACAGGTGTTAATTCTGTATTTAAAAGTTTTGAATATTTTAATGAAGTGATCCAGGTTTTCACAGTTTCTGAGGGTGAGCACTTTGAAATAATGGACTGCAGTAGTCAAGGAATGTTCTTCTCTACCCAGATAGTTCAACTCTGCATCTCTGCTGTTCTTCTTAAACCAGTATTTTAGAATATAACTGGAATATGTGCTATGATACAATGTAAACTTTGGTAACTATTTCATAGTGATTCAGAGCAATGAGTTAAAAGTGGCTGTTACTTTCTGACTATGTGACCAATTAAAAGGTTAGATAAAAAACAAGCAGGCGTGCAAAAAAAAAAAAAAAAAGGTAGTGATTCTTGCTGTTTTACATTGCTGTTGTGGCATTTAAGCTGGTGGGCTTGGTGCAGTTTCTGTAGTTATTTAGTTCAAGAATTTCATCCAGTTTTCCTTGTTATGATACCTAACCAACTGTCTTGTTTGGTTGGTTTTTTTTGTTTTTGTTTTTTTGTTTGTTTGTTTTCAAATCTTAATGAACTTTTAATCTTACTACAAAAATTCTCCGAAAGTGGGCTTGTACTTTGAGATGAAGGTAATGTTGGCTCACTCACCAACAGCATTGAAACACAATCAATACTTCTGAGACAGCAGAATCTTGAGTGTTTGTTGAAGTTGTTTGTAATGTCTCAACTCCAAATCTATTTTGATGAAAAAAAAAAAAAAAAAAACCAAACCCAAAAATAATCTAAAAGGAGTAACAGCACGTGTTGGTGAGGTAAGATTGTAGTTGGAATCTCCTTCTGATGGAAAAGAGTCCATTTTTACGTTTTGCTTTCTGGAGTATCTCATTTTATATGTGAAACTCATAATACACACAGAGCTGTTTGTTTTATTAGGAAGTTTTCACAGTTAATTATCTCCTCCCAAGCAGACGAGGCTGGTGGGTGAATACACCTTGATTTGCATGAGCAATTTTCCCGCAATTTTCCCGAGAAGAACCCAAGTCCGCGTTGCAGACGCCGGTCGGTTTCGTGGCCCCAGTGCTTTCATGTTTTCCATGGAAAGGCCCCGCTGGTCCCCCACAGGCAAACTCCCATGCTGCTGCTGTGTGGAGAGCCAGGGAAATCAAAGAGCCACCTACTGACCCCCCCTATTGTCTGGCCTTGTCGCCTTCTATCAGTAGCATGCCACAATCAGCGAGCTACATGTGTACCTCGTGCTTGCTCGGGCTTTGGCAGAGCCCTGCCTTGCACCTGTTTGCTTATGCATGAGCTGGGCATGTTCGAATCCAAAGAGCTGACAGAGAGGCAAGGGAAAGGGGGAGGGAAGCAGGGAGGGAGGGAAGTCACCGCCAGGCGCTTTGCATGAGGCTGCTTGGAGGAGCCAAGGCGCAGTGATGCTGGGGAGGCAGAGGAGGCGTTGGCAGAGCCCACCAGTGTGTGATCAGATTGGGAATTTTAACAGATGTGGACAGCTGATCATGGCACGATGAAAGGCATCTGATTTTTCTATTTATTTTAATTCTTGGCTTTGATCCGTGATGCAAAAAGATTGCATCCTTTGTGGGCGATGGGGGAATCTTTTCTTGAACAGAACCTTACTTAGAATAAAAGCTGATAAAAGTGCTATTCAGCATGAGTAAGGATGACAGAATCCACCCTGATATCAGCTAACAAATCTAATCTATCCATTCTGCTGGGTCTTGTTGGCATATGTTTACAATGGTTACAGAGGACGGTCCTCTGATTTTTCCCTCCTATGCGTAAGAGCCACATTTAACCTTGTTCATCAAAGGCTTTCTAATTTTTTTGTTAGGCATTTCTCATACTGGATCTCCACTATGAGTGTGTGGGAGCGGAAGCATAAGAAAATAGATTCCACGTGCTACCGTGTATTTGTCTTCTCAGTGTTTTGAGTGAAGTACAGGAAAAGCTTATTCTAGGTCAACCCAGTAAAAGTAGGTGCAGGGCTACATTTTTGATTTCTTGTTTATACCTGCCCAGAGAGGATTGATTATTGGCCTCTAAGCACAGAGATCAAATACCTTCACTCAGGTCCAACTTTTTTTGGTTCTTCCATGTGTTTCTTTTCTTCTTGCTTCGGGCTGTGCTTTGAAAATCACGCTTCGCCTCAAAGCACTGTATATAGATAATGTCTGATTTGGCTACTCTTACTCATGATGTGGCTTTACTGAGGTAGGGGTGATTCTTTGCAAGGGATAGGAACATAATCCCCGTTCTAGAGTTAAATAACTAAGTGCTGTGGGATAAGGCTCCCTAATAACTAGATATTAGCTGTGTTAACTAATGTCTAGCCTCGTACTATATGGATATGTCAAGTCATCTTTGCCATCGTTCAGAAAATGCCTGAACAGTTTTGGCTCCCAAATGATGCATTTTCTACTGATATATAGGCTTTATTAATGCCAACTGGATTTAAATTCCCAAAGCTTAGGTCTTTTATGTGTAGCCCTTCAGAGGGAGATAAATATCTGAGTATCTTTGAGAATGTGGACCGTGTGTGATTGCTGCCTTTCAAAGTGGGGTTTGGGATATCAAAGGATCCAAGGATACTCTTGCAATATTGCAACTCTAACTCAACTCCTGCGCAGAATTGTAGGGGAATAAATGAAATAACAAGTTGCCAAATTTTGTGAACTTAGTGCTACTTTAAGTCTTACTTGCCTTGTCAATGGAATTTTCTGCCGAATGCACACCTAATTGCAAGCGTTACACTGATCACTCCTTTCTCCCTCTCCTTTTTTAGTGCTATCTTTATGTCTTGATGAGAACCAACAAAAATTTAAGATGGCAGAAAGTTTTATGTTCCTCTGCAATAGGAATGTTGGCTTCTTTTATATGGAGAAGGGTCTTAAATGTGATTTTCAAAATGTACTCCTGTTATTAAATTCATATTGTTGCTTCAAGTATTCCTGTAAAACCTTTTCATAAGGTAAAATTTTCATGCTATAAAATGTAATTTCAGTAAGTATTTTAGCATATTACAGTGGATTTATTTTATATGATTTATTAATGCATCAGAGGAGTTCCTGTACTTTTTTTCTAGTGCAAATGAACCAGTGTTTTTAATAACCTTCTTCCAGTGTTTCACCTCTAGTCTGTTGTCCCATACAGCTGTTATCTGACAAAAGGGGAAATAAAAAGAAAGAACAAGACACATTCCTGAGGTCTATTTTGCACATTCAGCTATGGTACAAAAACCCATGGTCAGTTCTGTAGTAAGTAGAGCAGCATTTGCAATTGAATGTGTGTAATAAATTCTGGGAAAGACTCCGCCTCTTGTGTTGCACAACAAAGTCTTGGAGCTGTTGTCTCTCTGCACCCCACACAGCCTGAACAAATGAACACTTTTGGGCTTTGCATTCAGAGTTTCAGTGCTTGGGCAGAAGGATGTACATCTGCAGGCCCTTGCATGACTAATTTCATGTCAGCAATGGGTTTTACTGCCATTTAAATAAGAATTTATAATAATAGCTGTAAAGTTTCCAGATGGCTAGACTGGTAAGTTTTAAGGCACTATGCTTATAAATTTTTTGATTTTTTTTTTTTTTTTTATACTGCCTGGCATCCTTGAGCATAAACACATTTAGATGTTTTTTTCAATCAGCATTTACTAGAAATATTTTTTATTCCTCACATTAACTCATGTATTGTAATGCATCTGCCTTTCCAAAATAGATGTTTTTTGTTTGACAGCTATTTTGATCAGATTGACTGTGTACCTAAGGAACAGCAATGCAATAACTCACCTCCAAGTTGTGGGTATAGAACTCCTTTTGAATTCAGTGGGAGTAATGGGAATTTACCCATATTGTGACTCCTTCCCAGTGGAAACACTACCTACAACACCATTTACTTGCCTTTGGGAGTTCATGCCCTGTTTGAATCCTGGCAGGTTTAACATTTCCAGAGGTAACTTTTGCCTTCTCTGCAGCTTTTCTGAGCACAAGCCTCAGAGGGCCACGGGTCTGTGCTCTGGGGCACCCTTGCCAGGGCTGCAGACTCTGGGACCCCTTGCTGGTAGTTTGACTGTGAAGACATCCATGAGTTTCTACCATTCTGAACAGAGCTGAAGTTCAGTAAGCTTCAGAGTTGGAGAAGAGTCACTATATCCCTGTTCCTCTGCTTTAGGGGTAAAATTGCAAAGGAAATTTCAACTTCAAAAGATAATGCAGCTACACAGAAATTTGAAGTTAAGCAATAAAGTCACTTTGTTGGACTCTTCTATAGGGACTGATCTGAAAAATTTTATTTTTCTGTATGTTTTGGGGTTTTCCTTGAAGCTTTTTAAATGATAATAAGCTCATTTTCCCTCTTTGACACTGGAAATTTTTTTTGTCAGTTTGATTTTGAAAGCTTCTTTAAAGCATCACATCTATATTTACAGATGGATTTCACTTGTTCAGCTACAGTGTATCTACAGGCTTGTTATCTCAAGAACATAACATCATAAAGAAGCCAAACATGCAAATCAGGTGTTTGGGAGCCCTGTGAATTTTACAGATCTTATGAACATTTTTGTGTTGATACTAGTATTTATTACAGGTTAGCCATCATGCTGTGGTAGATTACTTTTCCTATGAGATTTTTACTATTTATGAACATGTGCAGAACATACAGTGATGCCCTGATAATCTCCAGCATATTTATCAAGAGTCCAGCAATATTCACAGGGATTTATTCCCACAGGTTACTATTGTTTTCTACATCTTTCAGTAGGTTTTGATCCTTTACTATCGTTACTCAGTCTCTAATGTTCCTCTCATCCAATTCACAGCTTGAACCTCCTTACCTACATGTCCTTGCTGCCTGAAAAACATACTTTTGAAGGAGTGCTTTAGGAAGAATAGACTCCTGGCTTGGTTGCATCCAGCTTTGTCACAGACATGATCTGTATAAAATACTTTGATGACAGAATATTTCATTTCTAGTTTATCTTTTCCATTCTCTTGTTTTGACTCTCAATTAGTGTTCTCTTCTCTCAATTTTTTTTTAACATTTTGCATATTTTCTTTTCAGCTTAATCACTTTCTAACTATGGTTACAGATAATTTGTGAAATAACAGGGAACCACATAAAAAGCAGAAAAGCAAGGGGAAAATGCTTTTCCAGGAAAATGTCAAAATTGGATAATTTCTTTTCTCTCTCTCATCTGTCTGCTTTTTTTTTCTCCCCCCTTCACTGGATGTATAATTACCTCATTGTTTCAGTAATGTGAAACAAAAATTAGATGCGAGAGGGAAATCTAAATAGAAGGACTCTAAAATGCTTTTTCAAAATGAAGAATTTAACTAAACCACTCTAAAGTCCCCTGCTGGGCTCAGGCAAGCTGAAATTAATTCAAGAAGGCAGATAAAAATTTTAACCAGCCCGAGTGGAGATGACGGATGTGACAGCTCTCAGTTAAAATGTCTTTTAGTGGCAAATGCATGCATATTAGTCAAGTGATGTGACATAACCGTCCTGGGTGAAAGAAGATGAACCAATGACCATTTGCATTGAGAACAAAAGAAAATTTAGAAGATTGCAATATAGAAAAGAAGGAAAAAATAAGTTAGCATTCTGTTTCTATGTGTAAACCTGAAAGAGGTAGCTTAAAAGATCTTGTGGCTGATGAGAAGTAACTTCTGATTAATATTTTTGAGTTTTCTTTTTACAGAAGAATTCAAAAACAACTGTAGGCTTGTTTGAATGGGATCCATGAAAACCAGTGGCTTTTGCTTACTCTGTGTAATATTGGCAAAAAAAGAAAAGGTTGAGGTCTGTGTTGTTAATGCGTACACTTAATTTTAGAAGTATTTATCTTTTGGAAGATGTTTTTGGCTCCTTCAATGTCTCCTCAGACTGAGCAGATGTACAGGTTGAATGGGAGCAGATTTTATTCAAGGATCACGCAAGGATGCAGCCCATTGTGAAACACTACAACAGAAATAAATAACATCAGGAATGGACCTTTAAGAAAAGAAATTTCTTGCAAAGAAAACACTTTGAGAAATACTTTGAGAATACAGTTTACCACATGATTTTTTTTTTTTTTAAGTTTGGCTTTGCGAGTATATTCTACCAAGTCACAGTATCTCCCAGTTAGAGCTGCCCAGATAATTGTATTTCAGTATTATTCGTATTTTTCCCCACTATAATCAGATTGTATTATCATAATTTTGTTATTCAGATGCACCTCTTACTGTGTACCTCAATAACGTTTAAGGCCGCATCTGGAACTTACTACCCTTAAATGCTGTGGGGAGAGTGGGAGTAGGGGCATGGGAATATCTTTCTAGTAACACTTGGTTGCAAAATAAGACATACATCCAAACTCTGTTATAAAGGGAATTCTCTCTAAAGGTTAATGGCTGAAATCTAAAAACTAATTGGGCATTTGGGATATGGCTACTTTTGATATCTTTCTGTGTGAGATTGTGCATAAATTGATTCTTAACATCTTAATTTTAATACCCAGTCAAAAAAAAACCATTTGTTTTTTTTCCAGTGGTGACATTTTAAAATGTGCCCTTGTGCAGCATGCTCTGTGATCCTATTTCACTTGAAAGAAGCAGCATTCATTAAGGGAGTTTTAACTATTGAACAAAGTACTCTAAAACAGGGTCAGAGGGGTAGGGACTGTAAAATGCTGACCTGTTCAGAAATAAACTGCAATTCAGCAAGCCTATGGCAAGCTACTCATTAACATTTTAACAAGGGTAGCTAATGGCACAACAACCTGATTACAGCAATGTGTCTGTATACATTTGTTCTGTGGATTTTTTTTTTTAGCCCTGCTCATGGTTTCTTTGAAAATAATGTTTATAGTGTTTGAAAAGGTGATCTGAGCTATTACAAGCTATTTGCTAGAGAGACTAAGTCAAAAGAGGAACATTTGCTGCATTTATTCTAATTAAAATCATGCAAACAAACATAGGTTATATTTTTTTCTGTCTTCTGATGCTCAGTGCAGGCATGTACGTTGAGAACATCAGGGAAATCAACTCCTTCTCTAAATCTGCAGATGTTTAGGTTTTCTCAGTATCTTTATGAAGGTCTGTCTTTTACTAGACAAGATCTGTCACTTTGGCTAGATCTGAATTTGAAATGGCCTTAATTCCAGTTTCCCAGCTCTGACCTTGAGCAAGGCTTCTGTACCCTTTTTGTGCTTCAGTAACCAATCTGTAAGATGAAGACATTAACTTTTCCCAGCATCACATGGACACTAAATATTAACTGGTTTTTTTGAGTTATAGTGTGCATACAGTTAATGTACACCCTTATGGACAGTGTGCAGCCTTCCTGGGGGAAGAGATCAAGGTAATTTCTATAGGTTCATGCCTGTGACCCCAGAGTTTGCTGTTGTGTACCTGGAGATCATAGAATTGCTTAGGTTGGAAAAGACCACTAAGATCACCAATGATTGATGGGTCTGGAATCCAGGAAAAATACCCATAGAATCTCACAGCTTCATGTACCTGTCTCATTCAGTAAACTAAACAGTGAAGAAGGAGTATAAAATAAAATACATGGAGTAGATTACACCAGAATAAACCCTGTATGTATTAAACTATCTCTGCTTAAGAGTTTGATTGTTTTAAGTGAAGTCACTCTTAATTGCTGTGCTTAGCACGATGCCTACCAGGATATTGTCTGCCTGATTCAGTAGGGAATAGACTCATATTTCAGGAGGAGGGATGTTGACCACAGAGAAGATTCCTGCTTGGCTGGCTTTCCAAATTGTCTAGTTGAGGAATATTCAGGTTATTTCTCTGTCACCATAGTAGGGCTATTTCAAGCACTAAAAATTATTTTATATGATTATTTTGTATATTTAAAATCCAAATGACACTTTCCATTGAGTTAGCCTTTACTGGGATTAAAATAACAATTTTAAGACCTTTGAGGCATGTGTACCTCACAAGACAACAATGCTGCTTCAGCTGTTACATCTGCTTGTACTTGCTGGATTCTATCTCCAAAATAATGCAGACAATGCTGCTCGGGTATCTTCTGTAAATAAATAAATAAAATTAGACCAAAAACAAGAGAGAGACAGAAAGCCCAACTGTTCTAAAAAAGAATCCAGGAGGCTTGCCATGACTCTGGTGGCCTCAGAAAGGCTGAGGAGTTTACTGGGGTGCAGTGAGCTTGCTGGTTAGCAACAGGTTTTGGATGCTGAGCCTTTTCCACTTGTTCTTGTGGGACTCCCAGTTTGGGCTACGTGGCCTGTAATGGGCTTGTCAGATGCAATGGACTTAGGGATCCCAAAATAGCAGAACTCAGCAGTCATAGTGAGAACAGGAACTTCACTGCAAGCCACAGTTTGAAGCATTTTGTCCAAATGTCTTTTCCATCATGGTTTTACTGTTACTTCTGGGTTCTCTCAGTGTCAGCTGCTTTTTTGATGGATCTTAACATTATTAATATCACATCGTAAGGTTTGAATACATCATGTTTATACAAATGAAAGCTCTGGTCTCACAGTAATTAGGGTCTTGGAAGGAAGGCATGCTAATATAGAGATCCCTTTAGGGATCTGATTTAGGGTGCTGTGGAGGCCCATTTACTTTCACATATGGCTTGAAATGCAAAGTACATATTAATATAGGAAAAATAGTATTGTTAACCTCAGTGCAAGATCTTACGGAATGGGAAGGTGGTATTTACTTAACAAATGTTAAAGCAAGTTGTTTGTATGCACTCACTCTTCAAAGGTGTGTACTCAGATGAAGATGTTTGTGTTTACATGGTCAGATCCAGATCACTTGTGCAAGACACAGGAGATGAAAGTTCCTCTTGACTGACAGTAACAGGACAGATGCTTGGTCTTAACATAAACATCACATCCTGCAACCTTATTCCTGGGAATAACATCCTTCACTATCAATATAGGCCATTCTTTTAAATCTTTGTTGTGCTTTTATTTTGGCGCTAACACAGAGATTTTAATTTATATTTTGTTCTTATCAGTCTTGACTTTATTTTTCTTCCCTGATACAAATCTGTACAATAACCTTTTAGAAAGGGTATATACTGTTCTTTCCACAGTAACTCTAATTTTAATTTATTGGAAACCATGGGAAGCATTATCTTCTTTAATTTTATGCTACATACACAGCTAGAAATGTGTGGAAGTTACGATGGTAAGTATAAGACATTCAGGTAAAATGATGAAGGGGCTGTAATTTAATGTACTTTTATCAGAGTGTGTCACTTCAGGTATGAAGAATTTCTCAGAATTTTTAACAGTTACCTTGACCATGAATTTGCTTTTCCCCTCTCTCTTCTCACCTCTATGCTCACAGGGCTGGTTCACACACTTTACTTCTCCCTGCTAAGTAACATTTTCTGCCTTTTCTCATACACACATCCCCCCCTGCTTTGTAAGTATCCTGTCAGGCCTATCTGCAACACACCCATACACAGCTGCTGTGATTTTTCAGACTGGTGAAGATGTACTTTGTTTATGAATATCATTATTTATCACCATTTGCTCTTATTTTTATAAATTTTGTCAGCAGTTAGTGCTTTATCAAGATGTAAATGCTGATGCCTTGATTCCGAGTTCCATGTGTAAAAGGCTTGGAGGAGCTGGACATGGAGCACGTACCCCATGGCTCTCAGCAGAGTTCCTAAAGATGTGTTAACCGTGAGATTTGTGAAACTTGCAGCCACTTTCACTGAACCCATCTAGCACTTGGAATAACTCTGCCATGTGTCTTTTTTATTCCACAATCTGTTCTCCCTTCCTTTGCTGTAATTCTGGCACTGTGCTATACTAGGAGGTTCCATGCTGCAGAATGCTTAAAGGGAGGATGTTTTGCACTTTACGTGGAAAACTCTCCCAGGCTTTTGAAGCATTCTCCAGAAGGATGATACACTAAGTGCATTATTCCTGAGTGTTTGTAGATGAGCTGCCTCAAGGCTATGGTTTAGCATTTATTATTAGTGGATCTGTATTCAGAGTCTAAGATGAGAGCTCTACGCTGTTTGGGGGAGGCAGATGGTATCAATTTAATGAGTTGTTACTGGTTCAGCACTAATGTTGTGTAAATGTTATCTATGTCTTGCTTCATGATTCTGTGCCCTCATACCAAATGTATTTCTATTATGGAGCCACTACTGGAATTTGCCTCCAAAATCTTAACATATTGATTAAAATAATAATAACAAGCGAGCTTAGTTCCCACAGGGAGGATTTGTGGATGTTAGGAGAAAGGTGGAGGTTAGACTCACATAGTCACTGGGGTGAGCCACACTGGTGCAATTGTGCTAATTTTGGAAGTCTTACTGATACATAGTATTTTATATCTTCTAAAATATTTTGGTTTGAAGATATTTAAACCTTATTTTTCCCAAAGTCTGTAAACAGCTAAAGGTGTCTCAACTTGTCTCTTCCTTGTTCCCTGCCAGGTCTCCCCAGTGACCCCTTCTCATGTCAGAAAGAGTTGTATAGCCAGAGAGTTCCTCCAGGTGGGGGATCTAATTTAGGTTAAAAAATCCTCTATAGTGGGTTAGTGCGTGTGTGTGTGTTTTTAGCCAAATTTCGAAGTTTGTCCAGATCCCTTTTAAACTGGATTATTCCCCAGGCCAATTCCAAACAGGTCACATAAGTGCTTGTGGTCCAGTACCAGGGAGGATGTGGAGCTGAGAAACTGGAGAATGCAGGGCAGAGAAACAACTAGGACTGCAGTGAGTGAGACCTGCGTTTGGCAGTAAATTCAACAAGGGCTTGATAAAATCCTGTCCTTAGGCAGACATGTACCAAAAGGCACTCAGAGAGGAGTCTCCTAGCATTAAAAAGTGCCCAGTATGGCCAGAGGGATGGAGACACAAATGATGCTGTAGTGCTAAATGTGACTTAGGTTATTAAAAGAAGATAAAGTAATAATAAGTATTTTATGGAAGAACTATATTACAGGGAGGGGGGAAAGAATGACATTCTGAAATGCATTACAAATTATTTCTATATCTAATCAAAGGTTTAGTGCTGGTTCATCACCGTTTTCCACCTGCTGCTTGTTCACAGTTTACCATTTCCTGAGTCCTATAAATGTCACGAATTCATCAACTTCCCTGTTAAGCCTTTCAAATGCCAGAGAATGGCAGCAGGTATCACTGTGGGGCCCTTTCTTCTCTCCTTCCCAGTCATCTTTGCATTTTCAGTCATCTCTTTGAATTTTCTTCTGCTTCCCATTGCTTTTGCTGTTAATCATCCCTTAGTGGTCACTATGATGACTGTACTGTGGAAGTGCTGGGCAGCCCTGTGTTTTATCCAGCCTGTTGGCAAATGGGGAAAATTCTGGGAACTGCCAGCACTGAGGTCTCAGCCTCTCCATTGCTGGTGAAACCAAGACTGGGTTAGCAGGAGTTTATGGATGTAATTGCTAGGATACCAAAATAAGATGTCCTGATGTCACGTGAAACCCTACAGAATAATTATACCAGAGGTTTTCTCCAGGCTGCTGTTGGTAGTGGTTGCAGGAATGTGCTTTGCCAAAAAGTTGTTGGTGTTGACATGCAGTAAATCTCCCTTTTACTGTTAATCTAAAGTTTCTTTGTTTATGTTGTGGTAATACCTACAGGTCTGTTGTACCTAAAAGAATCATAACATCCAGTGTACTGCTCAAACACACAGCACTAATAAAAATGTGCTCTCTAGTCTTTAATGTTATTATATTCCTCACTTCTTTTGAATCTTAGAATAATTATTACCTTCAAAACATCCACACTTACTTGTTGTATTACAGGTGCTGTTCAGATAGCGGCATAAATATAAATAAAGCTTATCAAAATGTTAAAAACCTCATACAGTATTTGGCACAAAATATTGTATTCTACAATGTGTACTACTATTTAATTTGTGGTATTATTTTACAGTGTTTATGTTTATATAATTTTTAAAAACATGTTACAGAAATGAGGGACTGTTTAGATAACACTGAAGAGACCCTAATGTGGAACTAAAGACAGCAGTTGATTTTAAGGGAGAGTTTGAATAAGAAAAAGTATGTGGGGGATATATTGAGCTCTTTTTCTCTTAAGCTCTCAGGAGCAGCATTCTAAAGGATATATAGCAGGTAGTCATCTGAGAATGAAAGTTCTATTTCTGTGAAAAATCATTTAGAACCCATCTGTTTATATTTCACAGAAGTGGTGAGTGCAAGATGTATAAATGATTGAAGATTGTGTGACTTGTAGAGGGCAAAAGTGTGAATGAGACTGTCTGTTTTACTTCCCTTGGAAAGAGAGTTGCATTTTACAACCCTAAGCCTAAAACTGCTTCATTTCCTGCCAAAAAAATAATTAGAATTAACACATATGCAATCCTCACTCTAGAGGCAGGATTTTTAGAGCAGCTTAGAGGAGGGAAATAGGGGAAACTTTCTTAAAAATGGAGGTTGTGTGCTAAGGCCTTTGAGCTCTTAAAAGCATCTGACTTTAAATGCAGAGGGCTGAGGAGTATGGTTTTCCTAGTGGGCCTCCCATGGAAAGCAGGGGAATGTGAAAAGAAAAGGTGCTCTGTAATCCACTGTATAGGGACTAAATTAGGCCCAGCAAGGAGCAGGGGAAGGAACCAGAATGTATCTAAAACTGCCATTATCCCACTTGGCCCATTTCTTACCACACCAGGTTGGGGATGGAATACTCTTGTAGGCACTAAGTATCTTCTCTTTCATTATATCAAATTGCTACAGAGACTCAGCTACTTAAAGAAGCAAATAAAAAACCCAAACACAGATAATACTGACATTCATCCAAGTCCACCACATTGTCTTATATTCTGATGGTTTTGTGGACTGGTTTTCATCTATTTTAGTGGGGACAGTAAGTTTAATATTCTCTTAAAAACACTTCATAAGCCAAAACCAACAAAATAATGTCAGAATTGCGTATAGTTAGATAAAAACGTTCCTCTGAGTTCCCATAAAACTGTCTGCTGCATTATTTTCCTATTTATTCATTGTTGCTAAAATGCCTTAACAGAAATATGCTTTAAAAGTGACCCTTGTAATAAGGCCTGATGAAGTAGGATGACATTGCTATAACCTGTCTACACTCACAATGTTCCAGTTCATTGTCTGCAATGAAAGGGTGATTCTGGCTACAATATCACTGTTCTGTCTTGGATAAGAACTCATTAAGGAGCAGGAATGTTTCCTATGTGAAAAGTTAACTTTTAAAAAAGTTGTTTGTGGTTTAAATGTCATGTGAACTTTAATGTCAGGGCTTTAGAAGAGTTTATGGACAAGTCAAGAGCATTGTTAAGAGAACAGATGTTGGAAACAGATGCTGCATCCCTGTATGTTTAGCAACACCTCTTTCAGAGCTGTGGTTCTCTACAGCTCTGTATCATAAATAATGTGTTGACTCATTCTGAATCCTTCTGCTGTTGTACTGAAAGCCAGGCTATGTTTGGATCCAGTAAAAATGCATTATTGTATCCAATGGCTGAGCTGGTTGAAGTGGAGACACTTGAATACCCACTGAGAATTTCTGTAATTTCCACCCTTTCTTTGAAGGCGTAGAGAAGGTGGATTTGTCATTTTTGGTTCTGGGCTCAGTCTAATCTCAATCTATTCAGTCACATTGGTTTAATATGAAAAGTAGCTTTCTGGATGGGTTTTTAGTGCAACTATCTGAATGACATTCCCAGGAAATCTGCAAGAGTTCCAATAGTGATGCTGATTTTTAGCTTTGTATTTCAGTTTAATGAAAAAATTTGAAGAAAGGCAGATTGTTTATAAGCAAAACTCAGTTGGATCTTAATTCAACTACAGAATGAGTTTAAACCTTTTTAAGGATTAACTAACACTTGTAGAATATTAAACTCAAAACAACAAAGAAGTTGACTTTCTTAATGGTGATTCTTTTCTATTATGTCTTTCCCCTTTTCCTGTTGGTTTATATGGATTCATACAGGTCTTAAAAATATAGCAAAGATTTGTTGATTTAACTTAAAGCAGTTTCAAAAGTAATTTAACCTAAATAGATGTTCCCATCTAGACTTAAGAGTATTTTATTTGGTTTATCTTCATGCCTGATAAACTGAAAACAACTACAGTAAACCTCTTTAACTGAATTGATAAACACATTATTTCACTTACTGGGGTAATATGGAAAAGGAACCATATTGGTTCTGGGGGGGAGGGGGGAAGTAACATAAATCTTAACATTTATGCTATTCTTGATTTTGCCAAGGGGATTAAATATTAAAACATAAAAACAGCTATAAAGTAGGGACTTTTTTGCTGACACACACACATACATGATCCAGTGGAAGGTGTCCTTGCCCATGGCAGGGAGTTGGAACTAGGTGATCTTTTTAAGGTCCCTTCCTGCTCAAGCTGTTCTATAATTGCACAAAACAACCATCCCTGTTTGATACTATGGGTCCATAATGCTAAATACCCAAAAATTCCATAGGAAAAAATAATTGCTCTCTATACATCTAGATACTCTTAGTTTGGGATTCACTTTTTCAGCCAGTACATGTTGAAGACTGTTTTGCCTAAGGGACTCATCTGCAGTAGAAAATGTCAAACAATGTGCATTAGAGGATGACTGGAAATGCTGCATGATGGAAGAAGGAAGGCAAAGCATGCAGTAAAAGTCCATACCTGTGAAACTTCTCTGTGAAAAGTCCATCAGAATCCTCTTAGAGTAATCAACAGATTGTGCATGTGTTACCTCCCAACTGAAGGTGGAAAAGCCAGTCAGCAGAAAGATACAGACACTTCCCAGAGCTTTCCTCTCTTTGCATGGAAACACTGCTAACAGCAGACATCACGGGGGCCTGATGAGAGCAGGTGTGTTCCCTCGTGGATCCCAGCCAGTTGTGGGTGGTAATGAAAGCAATCTGTAAATGAGATTTTAAAGGGTGCAATATTTCATGGCTGGCAATACTGTCAATGTGCAGAAGGCCCTTCCCTCTCCTCAGAGTGGAATGCGATTAGTTGCAGATTAAGAGGGATGACAGAATAGAGTTCAAAGCACACCCTCCAAAGTGTCAACAGGCCTTAATGATAACATAGTGCCGCTTCCCTGAAGGAGTTTCATGTCTTATTCAATGTAAATGGCAAAAATGTGGCATTTTAGAAGCAATGATGTGTTTTTCCATTGATGCTGTCATAGTACACAGCTGCTGAAAGAGGGGCTGTTTGTCAGATCCCATTTTCCTCAGTGATTCATCAAACAGGGGCAGTTCATGCATGCAGTATCAGAATGGGAATAAATAACTTGCAACAATGCATTGGACAGTGTAGTGTTTTATTCATCTCCTGCCTGCTTTGATGGTACCCAATGTGTCAGAGATTTTGGGTAGATTCGTCCAAGTACTTGTTCAGTATTTTGCAAGTTGCATGGGTATTTCTTGGAAGCAGGACTTAGAAAATAGGGTTATTGTTGAGTTAAGGGATGAGAAAAGCAGAACTATGCATTTACATTCTTTCTACTATAGAAGTTTTACACTCCTTGAAAGTGCCATTAATGCAGCTTTTTCTCTCGCTATTAGATTCTGTATTTTTTGTCAAATTACAATCATTCTAAGAACAAAGAAAATTTGGTTTAATAAAACTCAAAAGTGATTAAAATCTAATTTACTCACATAGCACTTGCTATCACCTATACCATGCAAATGCAGGATTTGGCATTATTTAGTGGTAATAAAATAAATGTTTCTGGTTTAAAAGAGTATCGGCACTAACAAACCATGAGTTCTCAAGTTGTTCTGGGCATTTTTGGCTGGCACAATGTGACCTGGATGTAAATAAAGATACTGGATGTCTTTTCATTGCTAACCTGGGAGAATGGTGTGTGGCTTTAAGTCTTAAATTGTCTGAGGATTAGTTTTAATTATTGCGGGATTTTGACAATTTAGGATCTGATGTGAAATTGTTAGAAAAGGAGGAAGGGGGAAGACAGGCATGAGGAAAGCCAAGTAAAAGGCTTGACACATAAGGGGCTTCTCTTTTGAAAAGTAGATATTGACCAGTGTTATGGGAGTTGGGCAGATTTTCTAATGGGAAATGCTACAGAAGTTTCACACAGCCTAACTTTGGGTGCCTGGATTAATAGGCTAATGCCCAGAGACTATATGGAGTGGTTTGGGTTGGAAGGGACCTTACACATCATCTGCTTCCTACAAAAGTTCCTCTTTAATGTCTACCTAAAGAAAGGAGGGCAAATATTGTTGTTTACATGCAAATTGTACACCCGAGCTTGCGTGAAGTTTTGAAGATGAGAAAGTATCAATCTGTATCACTACTTGGGGTGTAGTTTAATTTTCTGTTAAAATCTGCTTTCATTCCTGAGTTCAAGGGATTCAGACAAGTTCTTCAGTGTGAAATGTGTTCTCCAGGGTCTGTTGGAAGGAAAGGCAGAAATAAATTTCTCTTCTTTTGAATCCCTCTTTGTCCATAGTAGCTAACCCTCACAGAAGGTGTTCTAGGGAAAAGCCTTTATGTGGTCTTAAAGGATAAAAATCTTCTTAAGTACAGTTTAATAGTAATTTAGTTGGCATAATGGTAATAGTTTGCAGTAAACATTTTTGTGATTATTTGTTTTGTTGCTTCATATTCCAATCTTTCAGCCCACCTGACTGAAAGATCAGGTGGGTGACAGAGTCTTCCACAATATCCATCTATTTTCTTCAGCCAAATCACAGGAGAAATGCCAAAAAAACCCTGTTCAGGATAGTGTGGAAGGCACAGTAGTTGAACTACTCCTTGGAGTGGTTTGGGTTTATCCAGCAGGATTCTAAAGATGATAGCAGGGTTCTTTCTCTCTCTAGAGATGTATAAATTAGCATAATATGCGTATAACCAACATAAGACCATTACTAATTAGTTTTAAAAACAATTATACACACATACGTGTGTAGTCATAATTTCCATGCATATTACATTTACATGTACCAACACATGTAGGTCCCCACACATACAGTGTATATTACTAATAAAGCATCACAGCAGGGTAAGTAATTTTTCATTGGTGTCTGGTAAGGTGTGATCAGGAATTTTTCCATTCTTCTCAACCTAAGAGCTCATTTACACATCAGTTAGAGGAACACAGGAAACTGTGGTATTTTTTTCAGTGTGGATTTAGTAACTGCTTTCATTAAAAACTTGCTGGTAGTTTTCTGTCATGTTTTGATCATAATCCCCAGCAGTGTTCTGCTCTGGAGCGTCCTTCTAACATGAGTAGTGGGCTGGAAAATGTCACTAGATTTAAGATAATGATTTATCAGTTCATGAACAGAATTAATGGATGTGTCTGTGAGCATGAGAAACCAAACTCCAGTATACTCTTACATTTTTGACCTCATTAGGCATCTTTAGCATTGCCTTCAGGAGGAAAATGGTCTAAGTAAAGGCATCAGCAGTTTATCCGTGGTGAGAGAAACAGGTAATACAGAGGCAGGTTGGGGCTGCGGGGTAGGTGATGGCAGGATGCAGAGAAAGGGGCTTTCTGGTTAGAAAGTGGCAGATGGATACTGAAAGTGAAACATGGGATCCTTTGTCTTCCTAACTACAACTCCAGCTTGTGTGTGGTGTGTAGTCCATCAACATAAATTCATGAGAATTTCTGTGTAAGACTCCTTCTCCCAGAGTAAATCTTCCAGGATTCCCATTCAAGGGGCATCAAGGGCAGAAATTCTAATAAATGAATGTGTGGAGAAGAATTAATCTTCAGAAATGTGAAATGAATACTCTTGGCAGGTATTTATGATGTCGTTGCACAGCAGTAGCATATTGGAAACAGCTAAAAAATGCAAGTTAGAGCTCTCCTCTGGGCTGAAATCACCACAGTATATACTTTTTCTCTGCAGATGATGAAATGTATGGATTTCTCAGTTCCATAAAGAATTATGGCCATGTAAAATATTATTAAAACATCTTATATGATTGAGTGGTTAACAGATTACATGAGTAAAAGAGTAATCTGGACTAGGGAAACAAGTCTTACTTCACACAGCACTGTAGTTTGTGGTCTTTGAAAGGAGGCTGGATTCAGAAAGGACTGTCTAGGGCATGGAAGTCCCAGAGGCTTTCAGCTGTTTATGTAGGATTTGAGAAGAAAGCCTCAAACACAATACATGATGATAATAATAACAATAATAATAATAATGATGTATTTTGAATTGGATATTTGTATCCCTATCACACAGACATTCTCTGCGTGAAAATGCAAACCCAGCATAATTTTATAATGCTTCATTTGCTAATGGAGCAATGTAAACCAACTGAAATACAGACACACAATCGACAAGCAATGCTGTTACAGCTCATTTATCAAACATGTTAAGCTTATGAATGCAGTTTTACGTTGTTTATTAGTTACATTAGTTACACTGTTTCATGGCTGATCTCCCCTTGATCTCAGTTGACACAACACAGGTATCTGATGATTTGAGGATGATTTAAAAGTCAGTATTTTTCTCTTTTCTCCAAAGTAAGCTTGGATCTTTTTCTGCAAAAAGATATCTGGGTTATTGTCCAGTTCTGGCCCTGAACTCTGTTTTAAAGGCTCGAGTGGGCCAGAAAAAATGCTAATATGTTTTGCCATGTAACTCGGGTAAATTGCTAGTGTGTATTGCTGTGTACTGGCAGTGAAAAGGACCTTGCACTTCACTCTGTGGGACCCACTTGTTGAGTAGGTTACGTGCTACTATGAATTCTTCCTTCAGAGTGTTTCTAACTTAACTGATAATTACTAAAGGTATTTATTCCTGGAAGCTTTGGCCTTTTCACAGGGAGTTAGGAGCAATAGTGAAAAAAACTCTATGCAAATTTCAAAAAGAAGCCACAAGCAATTCAAAAGGAGTGTTGTTTCCTGTGTGTGGTAGTTTTCTTTGTTTAACAGAAAAAAAAAAAAAATGCTGTACCTTCAGAATAATGAAATATTTGCTTATTTCTGAAAATAGTCTCCTGTACATCTTCATGAAGAAAAGAGGAGACCGAGGGGAGTGTTCACCACAGTGCAGCTCCCTCATGAGAGGAACAGGAGGGGCAGGCACCAATCTCTCCTCTGTGACCAGGGACAGGACCCAGGGGAATGGCCTGAAGCTGTGTCAGGGGAGGTTTAGATTGAATATCAGGAAAAGGTTCTTCATCCAGAGGGTGGCTGGGCACTGGAACAGCTCCCCAGGGAAGTGGTCACAGCACCAGCCTGACAGAGCTCAAGAAGTGTTTGGACAATGCTCCTAGGCACAGGAGGATTATTGGGGCTGTCCTGTGCAGGGCCAGGAGCTGGACTTTGCTGGTCCTTGTGTGTCCTTTCCAACTCAGGATGTTCTGTGATTCATATAATATTTTGCTCATGTGGCTTTTGTTGCAGATTTTTGTAATGGATTCCAGATATAAAAGACAACAAACGCTAATAGTCAGCTTCTCTAGTTCTTCTCTTGAAGTTTAAATACTTTCTGAATCCTTTTGAAAAACATCTTTCATCCTTTATTATTAAGGATTTTCAGTAATTTATTTTAGTGCAAAATATCCTTCATATGATTTACCCGTAAGTGTTTACATAATTGTATTAATTTAGACTTTGTGTAGTGAAGGTGATAATTTTTACTGTATCTGTAATGGAAAGAAGGAGGATTGGGAAAAGGAGAGTGGAAATGCTACTTCTGCATCATTCTAGTTATAACTTTGATGTCAGGGTATGCCTGGTATTTTGTATTGTTCCATTTGAAAAACAAGCCACTTACCTAAGCAGCCCTCCTTCAATACGTGTGAGTAGCTGTAATTGGGTAGGAAAACACTGGTAATGTTATAGGCAGGTAACTACTCAGATTTACACTGAATATCCTTTTAATCCTTGGCTTCCCCATTCCCTTTATTTCTGTTGTACATGTTACCTTCATCTTAGTTGTTTTAAAGGCATACAGAGGTTTTTCTCTGTCTACAAGGGAACGAAGAACCTGCACAAAAGCCTGTAAATGCAACTCCCCATTAAAAATCCAACCCCCATGAATATTATATGAGTGAGAATTGACCATTCCCACTAGTCAGAAAGTATAATAAAAACAGCTGAGGTCTCAAGCAGAGGATTTTCATCACTTATTAAACCCCCAGCTCAAAATAGACACAGTGTAACAGTGAAGTTATATTGCAGTATACGGCCCTATGCTCTGTATTTATAATGCCATTTATTAAAAAAAAAAAAAAATTATAATCAGTTAACAAAGGTCATTTATCCCTACTGAAATTCTGATTTTGAACAGTATGCAGTCCCATGTACATTAATTTCCACTGACATTTGTCTCTCCCCCTTTGCCTCCATGCATCTGTGCTAAGGGAGCCAAAGTTTATTAGTCACAAGAGGAGATGATCTTAAATACCTCTTGCTTTGAATTTAAATGGGGCCAGTCTAGCTACTTTGAAATTAAAATTAAATTCAAAATTAGCACCCTTGATTATGAAACAGAGTGTGAGAGAGCAGTCAAGTGTGATTTTTCTGAAAAAATTATCCTTCTGTGATAGTGCTATATACAGTACTTGATAGCTACTGACACTAGGCTAGGTTGTGACAGACCTTTTATATACATGGACATCTGTGAAAAAGGATCTACTTCGTATCAGGCCTCATCATAGGCTGCCTGAAATTCACAGTGCTTAACTTCAGGAGAATGCAGTAGCAGATTCTCCACTGATGTCTGGGAAACAGGTTTTATATGTGGTCTTTGGATGTGCAAGGCACCAAGAAGAAGAGAGCTACGAGTTTGATTGTAGGAGGCTCCTCTTACTGCTTCAAAAATCCCAGTGCCACATGACATAGAAGTGCAGGTTAGTTATAAATTTATGCTGCTAATTCTTTCTCCTCCGAACATTTTTGATGGGTGAACATGACAGCAGCAGGCACTGTGCCATACTGTCAGTCTTCCCACATGGCCAGCACTGACTTCATATTGTGTGCTGTAGTGGAGTTTGCAGCAATCTGCCTGTGTGTCTGTGCTGATGGGGAGCAACTGTGAGCAGGAACGTGCATCTGCTATCAGTAATTATGGAATTGGAGCCTCAGTGGCAGTATTGAAAGAGAATTATTTTGGAATTTTTGGGAGATAACTGTTAGAACTGCCATTAGTTTAATATAATTGAATGCCGTCTTGTTATGGCATGGTCGTGAGGAGGAACATGCTTTCTGAAATGAGAAATTGGAATTTAACAGTATTTTGTATTTGCTGCCCCTGAAGGAAAACATAAAATGTAACTCTGAGTTAAGTGCCTGGATGTCACTTATATCATTATTTCTAAGTCACTGACAAAGTGTTAGTACTAGTTAAATATGTATTCTTCTTTTAATAATTCCTGAATTCATAAGTGATTCTGTGCATAGAGTCTGCCCAGGCTTATTTCTTGAGTAAGTGAATGCAAGGTGAAAAACATCCAAGTTTGAGTATTTTGATTCTTAACTGAAATACCTTAAAACATTCTCAAAAGAATGTTTAAACTTTCATGGAAGAACTGTGCTGTGCCTCGGTGCAGAGCTCTATATATTATCTGAACTGATGAAGTTAGAAGGAAGTTTTGGTAAGACAAAATTCCCTTCCAAAGCTTTATTAACTCTCCTAAGTACAGTATCATAAAATTAGAGAAGTGTTTCATTTAAACTTTAAACCTTTCTAAAGGGTTTTAATTAGCAATTTAATGATCAATGCAAAGGAGAATGGCACTGTGTTTGTCCATTAAATTAAAGGAAATTAAATTAAATAACACATTTTGGTTTTGTAGAGTGCATTCTTGTTGTGACAAGCGTGAATATGCTTCTAAGAGGGTTGATTAGCCTTTTGGCCTCTCTGCTTAATATTTTTGTCATTCTTCTATGGAAGTTCCTGTGTGTCTCCCATCAGGATTATTGGAATTTGGAACCTTATCTATAATTGTCTACCAATAGGGGTGACATGATGTCTCTTCGCTGCATTAACTTTATCGTTCCCTGTAAAACATTAACACAGCAAAAATCTGATCTTGTAAATGAGACCCATGTCTTCATCTTGATCAGAGAAATGAAATTTGTAATTCAAATTAGAAAAGTTAATGAACTTAATGCACAAGCTGGAAAAAGTGTTGTAATGTGCCAATTTGGTCTGCCTATGGATGCTTCCAAACATTCCCATTAAGGTATTGATTGTGTCCATTTAGCAGAGTGAAGGGGACAGTGAACTCCCTAATGGTTTACACATTACACCAGTAGTGTCTAGACCCCCAAACAAAGGAAACCCATTGATAAGCCTTAACTTTCCTTAAAAGTTGAATTTAACAATGTAGTTGTTAATGCCAGAATGCTTCTTTCGAAGACAAAAAGCGATTGCAGGCAGAATAAGCAGCCTTTTGTGTTTATTGATATCTGTGAAGAATTTAATGTTCAACTGTTGAAATAATGGCAGAAGGTCTTAGCACTACAAATAACAACTAAGGTCTCCCATCACATAAATGATTGCTTTAGTTTTGTAGTAACATTTTATCTGGAGACATAATGTTGTGATCATGATTATATTGGAAATGCAGATTCTGCTCATTATACTTTCAGAAAATTTTATTTCTGCATTGGTTACCAACAGCTGTGGTTTTATCTTCCATCAGTAGTTGGTGGTGGTTCACAAAGGATGTTCAGGCACATCATCAGATCACGGTGCACAAAGCTGTATTAGTGCAGTCTGGAGCTGATGACATCTGAAAAAATTGAAGTGATCTTAGAGAAGAAACAAATAAACAATTCCCCCCCAAAAAGCCAATAAACTGAGGACAAAAAAAAAGACCTTTTCCTGGTGGCTGCCCGTGAAAAGTAGTAAAGTATGTCCATGGACAAGTGTCCTCTGTGATGTACCAGATGGTTTTTCCAAGCATTTCTTGGTAAAGATCCCTTTGCCTGGACTTGCAAGCTAAAAGCCAAGAGGCAAAGAGTGATCCAGTAATCTGTCCCAACCTGTGTCACAGAACCCACCGTGACAGTGGTCAGAATCTGCCAGTGCAGGGCTGTGAGTAGAAGGCCTTTTGGGGTAGTAGGAGAAGCACTGCCTCAGTATCCTCGGGGTCTGTGCTGATGAAAAGTCACAAGGGACAGTCGAGTTAAAAAGTTAGAAATGGAAGGCCTTAGGAATGTTAAGGTAGTGGGCAGTGCTTTGTGGAGGAGATTTGATACTGTGCTAGCCCCAGGTGATTTCTAGGTGACTTGTGTATAGAAGAGTTGTTATGAGAAAAACAATAACAGCTGCTGCCTTAGCTCCTCATCCCAAGTAGTAAAGTGAAGTAATAATCTACCACTGCACTTGAAGATTTTTAATTTTTTTTCATTCGTGAAGTGAGCTTCCACATCAGTATTTTCTTCCTGCTGTGTTCAGGACTTTTGTCTTGGAAGATTCATGTCCCATGACTTGAGAATAACTGGTTTTCTTGTCTTGAAAGATTGTATGTGCCAGCTTCTGATCATTTTACTCTTTTACTAGGCTAATTGTCTACAGTTTTAGGTTACTAGGTGATGTATAAATGTTTGTGGACTTCATGTTTAACAAACTGTTCTGATTGCCAGACAGCGTTTTTAGTGTGTTTACACGTGGTAGTTCATTTTAAATAAGGTCAGTTTTTGCACAGTGTGCATCTATTTCCTCTAAAGCACGGCTATATATAAATGCAAGCTTATAAGGGATAAGTAGTAAAAAGATGTAGTGATTTTGTATACTGTGGTTAAAGAAAAATAATATAATCGAGAAAATAAACCTTGTGTGAACTGAAGTAAGTAAGTGAAATTGATGGGAGTAAGATATTTTAAAATTGAAATAGAAGACTTTACAAAGACCCAAAAGCTGCTTCCTACATTTAAGTTTGAAAGACCTGGGAAGTGTTTGAAAGGTAGCCTGTGCTAAATGGAGACCTTGAGCAGCCACATGCTCGGAGGCAGAACAAGTCAGCGCTCTATTGATTGGAGTACGGGGGGATAAATGTGTGGCTTCTGCCCTTAATGGAAGCTGATTGTTCAGGGACGTACCGGCAAGGCTGGTCGATTCTTTAGCTGTTGTTTACTGGGGAGGACGATATCAATTTTCCAGAGGGATGATTGGTGGGATGTCAAGGCTGTCACCCTCTTCTTCTCATCACTGACAGACAGTTGAGTGACAATTACAGTGATGGGACATTGTCTGCATTGGCATATACACCAGAGGATAACTGGCAAACAGAAAAAGGCAGCAGCACTTTAAAAAAGATATAATCAGCAGTTGTCAGGACTAGTTACATATATGATGTCTGAATAACAAGGCCAGAGTGTCCTGCCTCAGACGCTGACATGAACTGTACTGTGTGTTCCTCAGTCCACACAGAAATTAGCTCTGGGAAAGTTACTGACTGTTGCTAGCAGTCACTGGCAATCTACTTGGGAATTAACATCAAGGGACTGTATTTCCATGTGGTTCTCCCTCAAAATAAGTGAGCTTTTCTGCAGAACTTCAACACGGAGAGGGGAGCAATGTTCTGAAGTGCATGCTGAGCTCTTTCAGGAGTCCTGTTGGGATTCCTTCTGACTACCCCACAGTTAATCAGATGGCAACTGGGAATGTGGACTTAGTGTTACATATTTAACCTGCCAGGCCAGAACACACAGACTAAGCTAAACTTTACACTTTGAAAGCCTTATTTTACACTACCTAGATCTCTAGTAGGTGTACATGCATTCTTCTTGTGAATTAATATTTTGTAACAGTTACAAACCATTATGCAAAAGACTTTGACCTGCTCATCTGAAATCATAAAATAAAACTTAGGATTTCAGTGGCATGTGCTGAGAACTGGTGAATCCAGTTGTGCATTACATTAACAGCTGTCGTTTCCTCTTTCTTCTGGAAGCTGAGGTGAGAATAGGGCTATCAGGAAAGAAGACACCCAAGAAATTACTTCAACGTTAGATTTACAGCACAGAGCACATCTGGCTTATCTGCAATGATCAGTATTCTCCTCTTTACTGCTTTTCTTGCCACTCCTCCTAGGAGCGCTAGATTGAGCAGACCTTTTCAAAGAGTGTTTTAGAGGTACTCTCTTCAAACCTCAGTTATTGTTTTGACAGTATACTTACATTTACTTCAAACTTTTACCTGGAATATACATCCTGCTGAGACTTTTCTGTGGTGTGTTTCCCAAAATCTCCTGCAGCAAGCACAGGCGAGGGCAGAGCACTCAGCTCCCTGCATGCCACTAACTCTGAAACAAGGAGAGAAAATGGAGGCAGTGGTTTTAGGAACGATCCTGTTCTTTCCCACGGGCCTATATCTGGTCCTGCCTCTAATGGATTAAGAATAGAATGACGTAGTAGTGAGTAGTTCAACAAAGTTGTGCCTCTCCAAAGACAAGTGTATGAATACACCAACAGAATGCAAATGATGTCTCTCAGACATATGATCTCCACATATAATCAGTGGAAAAAATGATGCAGAGAGCCTTTGCAATGAGGAATTAACAGTGTGAATGCTTTTCAGGCAAAATGCCACAGTTACTCGAACCCCATTGCTGTAGTGTTTGTACCTTCCATGCATACTGAGATTCCAGTGCTGGTTACCTTCTCTACCTTGTGCAACACATATTTAAACAGTTGTACATAGTGCATAGTATGAAGATCACACATGCTGAGTCTCCTCAGTTTAGGTACCTTTTTCTCTTATTTTCACTTCTTGATCTCTTTTCATGTGGTAACTAACTTGCTTTGATATATTAGTTACTTTTTTTTCTACACATTTTATATACATGCAGGTTCTTTGTAGTTTTCTGTATAGTGTGTTTGTTTGCTATCTGTATTTTTCTTATCTGCTACTTTAGCATTATCTAATGACACTGCTGTTTGTGGAAGTTCAAGTTTCTTTTGTTTTCTTGATTCTTTAATATTTAGTGTTACTGCCCACCAAGATAAGGTTGTATTGGGGAACTTAGAAAAATCTCTACAAGCAGAGGTCATGATTTGTGACCTGTTAGTTTCCAGGTACAAGGAAAATTTCATAACAAGTTGCACCTAGAATTGCCTGGTGCAGTAGAGATACAATATGACATATGAAGTTGGCTGTCACCCAGCTGAATGGCATTAGAGAATTACATCATACACTTATCTTCCCTTTTTCTGTTTTTTTCTGAAATTATATTTTCCTTGAGTGCTTTTTTTTGGCTGCTCTATGGCATTGTTCAGGTTGGTGCTGTGAAAGACTATGATGAAGCAATATAGGGATGTTTTTTGTATTTTTATTTTAAACAAATGGTTCATCATCCTGCATAAAAATACTAATGCATGCAATTAATATGGAAGTTTATTTTTTATGGGTCTCATGAAAACACCAAATAAGTATGATTATTAATTTCTTTTTTCCTAAGCTACCAGCTAATTGATTTTGCACTGTGCTCATTAAAAATAGATACTTTGCCTTTCAGAGGGCTGTCTGGGAAACCTAAGGCAGGGCACGACTCCTCTGGGACACCATCAACTGACCATTCCATCAGGCAGGGAGAGAGTGGTCATGGTGCTTGTCAGAGCTGAAGTATATTTACTTCATCTCCCAGCAGATAAACATTTGCAAGGCAAATAATAAATTAGCCATTAATCAGGAGAGTGGCTGTGTTTGATGAACCCTGAATAGAGTGGAGATGTCAGGTAACGAGACAGAGTAAACTGACATTGTAGACTGAGCCATGTGGAAATGACTGGTAGCAGTTCTGAAAGCTTTTGTGCTGCCTTTTCAAGAGGCTCCCAAGGTTAAAGTAAAAGCAGACAGAAGACGTGAGGCAAACAGCAGTTTATAGTTTTCAAAATGGTAGCATTATGCAAGTCTTCCACCTCAATTAGATCTGCAGCACTCTTACCAGCTAGATGTGATACAGAAAAAAATGGGATTTTACAGACAAGGTACAGAAAGCCCTATTATTACCAAATTATTCAAGGCATACATTTTGTTCAGACTTAATGATCTCAATACATCTTCAGGTGAAAGTTCAGATTTCTGATTGACAGTGTTTCTTAAATATTAATTTCTGTTACATTAAGTAGGCTTTTTTTTCAGCATTTACAGAGTAAATAAGTGTTTTTCTCAATACGGTGGGGGAATGCTACTCTGTTATTATCCAGGCAATTTTATTAAAGATTGGCTGTGTGCTTTAATGGCCATACTTGTAAACAGTACTGAAAATAATGGCAGAGTTTCATAATTGCCATTTGTGGGTGCTTAATTTGAGCATCATTCTAGAATTACTAAATAGTCTAGGGCAGCTTTAGATGGTCAAACTATTGAAAACTGGGCAGTTGGTGTCTCAGAAGAATTAGTCCTAATGAGTTTTGGTGTAAGCTTATAAATAATTTGAGAAGTAAGGTATGTAGGGATTCTGTAAGATTTCCCAAACTGAAATAGGGCTTGTAACACTTTTCTTCTTAACTGACAGGCAAAATTGCCCTCCTTACAAATTGTACATCAATTGTTTAGTCTCTCTTTTAGATCTCTATGTTAGACATGCTCTTAGCTTTCGGGTGTCACAAAACACTGCTTAAAACATGGATCTGCACCTTTTTTCTTAAGAATGCTTTTTTTTCTAAAACAGATTATATATACAGTTGCAAGTTTTTGAAGTAATCAGAACATTCAAGACCTTTTATTTTAATCTTCACTCATTCAGCACAGTATAGCTCCTACAAATGAGTTTGCAGGCTCTCAAAGGAACACCTTTAGTTTCTAAGATCATCTGTGTTATTGTTCATCTCAGCGCTTCCCTTGGCTCTTGAAATCCTTTAAATCATTAATTTTGAATTAGCACTTGTTCAGTTCATTAGCAGGACTTGAGGCAAGCACCTTAAGAAAAAAGGTAAGCTATGTGTGTGACAAGCTGCTTCCTCACAAAAGTAATAGATTTCAAAGGAAAAGATTACTGGTTACTTGTTTATTGCTTGTTCATTGCAAATACGTATTACCTGGTGTGACTTTGGTTTAAAAGTGCCCTCCCTGTCATTATTCCAGTTTCAGAAAGGAGGTTTCTTTTCCTGGCAGCCATGTGCATGATTTTTCTTTATTTGGTTTGAAAAGGAATAAGACAGTTTTCTACAAGATTGATGGGTTTTTTTTCAAATTTATTTGTTTCAAAGAACCCTCCTCCATTATGTTACCAGTCAAAGATCATCTCTGTCTCTAAAACATTTCTATTGTAACCCATCTTATGTGTTAGGAAGCATCATTTTACTACTGCTGGAAATTGTGCTGCAGGTGAATGTCTCAGCAGGAGAAAGCTTTTCTTCCTACAATTCTAATTCTCTTGAAAATTGAAAATAGAGGCTTCATGAGAAAGAAATCTCTGAGCAGGAAAGGTTCCTAATCTATGCATATATAGTAAGAGTAAATTTGGGGGTTTTAGAAACAAGGCAACAAAAATCCAATTAAAAATATTTTTCCATCAACATCATCTGGGATAGCTGCTCAAAGGTGCCTTTTGTTTGTTCTGCGGTTTTTTTTAAAGTTAACTGTTGTTTAATAATGTACTTGCCTTAAGTTCTCTTGCTGGTTTTTGTAGGTCACAGACGATCTTTCAGTTTTTAATCTGCCTGTATATAGAAAAGAAAACCCACAGAGAGTGAAAGCGAGAGGAATTATTCTCAAATCTAGATGCTTTCCCCTATCTCTTGTGATCACAGCAAATCTCAACAGTCATTTATAATATAATAACATACTGTTCATTTTTAGTCAGCTGTATGACTCCAAAATTAATGGTGACCCTTCAGATTTCAGTTTTCTCTGAGCTAGCCAGGTTCTTAACAGAGGCTCAGAATGCAAAACCAGCCTTCAATACCTGCTTTCAAACACAGGATACCTGTGAGTGTTCCTGTAATATTGGAAGTATTGCTTTGGAGTGAAATGGTGCCTCCCAATGGTTTTCATAATGCTGTTTTGTTATAAAGTTGTTTTTCTTCACCGTGTGTAGGAGCTAATAAATAATTTGGGTAGAAATAGCCAAGGGCACAGAATGTGTGTAAGAAGCACCCCACCAGATAACTGTCAGAAAACTGACCTCCAAAAGATAAGTTTGCAGATGAGTGGCCAGAAGACTCATGACAGAGGTATTTTGGGCTCTCTGGCATTTTGTCTTTGGGAAGGATTTGAGTTTTGCTCTATCCAGCCAGGGAGATCAAACATTACGTATTCTAACACAGTGTTAGCACACTGATATTAAAAGAAGACAATCACATCTACTTTTTTGGTTTTGTTTTGGTTTTTTTTCATTTTTAACACCAGATTATTTTTCACCAAAAAACCTTCAAGTATAATAATTACAAGATGTACTCATTATGACGCTCTTTTATTTAAAATATATTTGTTTGACGGTTTATATTGTGGTAAAAGCAGACATCAGTAGACTGAAAAAAACCCTTTGTTTTGAATGTGTAGTTTTAAAAGTATTTGGAGATAAACTTTTCCTGGCTTGTTGTTGTTGTTCTTTAATTGGAGTGCTTTAGACACTAAATGTTTCAGGCTTTTTTAATTGAATTTTGAAATCCTTCTTAAATTTACTGCAGCAGCCTTGTGCTTAGCTTTCTACAAACTCCTATACTCAACAGAACAGAGCAGTGTATTCATACATTGATAACATGCCAAGTATTCCTGACTGACTTGGTTAGGTTTCTGAAAATGGCCTTTAGATTTTTTATTGTTCTGTTGATTAGCCAAGTTTAATAGAAGTTTATGTCAGAGAAATCTGAATGCCCATAGCCTTGTCCTTGATAGAAAGATATTTTAATGCTTTGCAGATTAGAAATTTGTCACTAAATGGAAAAGCAAGATTTTTCAATACGTATAACAGCGTGATGAAAACAGTACGTGCATCATGCAGCAACACAGGATTAACCTTGGTGTATTTGCACTAAGCCTGATGGAGGAAATGTTTTGCTTAGCTACCCTAAAATACATGTCTGTCTTGCTCTCAAGGTACTTTGCACTGGTATTAGTGTCTCAGGATCACTAGCTTGTATATATCAGGTAACAAGGTAGTTTAAATGTCCGTTCCTTTATTTATTTCAGACCTTTTCATAATTCTCAGGCTTTGACTTGGCACTCTTGTATTCTGATTGCATAATGGTAAAATAGAGATTATAATTTTTCACTATCTAATGGGTAGAGGACAAGGGACTATATTAGACTGTGTCGTGCAGAAAGCATCTCTTTTCATCTTTTTTTCAGCAATTCTGTGGGTAAACAAGAAAGAGCTATGATAATGAACAATATCGTTTTTTAAATCTTTGTTATGTAAGCAACAGGGAACCTGGGCTGATGTGGAGTCTTAGCCATTAAAGTAGAAAACAATAGAAATAAACGTAATAGAAATAAACACAGGAAGGTAAGTTAGAGTTACTTTGCTATCAGTATCACAAAATAATTCACACTTATTCACTTTATTAAGTGGTGGTTTCCCACAGACATCTCGGTGTGAGGCTGACTGAGCATGTCATAAACTCTGTTCAGCCCAGCTCTGGCTGGATATCAGTTCTGGAGGCTTGGGCTCTGTACCTGCCTTTGCCATCTCTGATTTCCCTTTGCTTTTTTCTTGCCTCTCATCCTTTGTTTGTAAATAAATGTCCTGGTGAGTTGAAGGTCTGCTAAAGTTTGTTATCTTCCTTTCTTCTTATTCATGTTGCAACTATAGCGGCACAGAATGCACCTGAGGGGAATGTTACATTACCTGAAAAAGTAATCTGACAGCACACAAACATTGGGAAAGGGCAGAAATTGAGCCTATTGTGCTTTCTGAATTGGCTAATCAAGGTCTGTGTTCTTCTGCCTTTGTTTCTGGTCAGCTTGAGGAGAAGAGAGGCCACTATATCTTTGGCCTGAATTGAAATCATAATTCAGCAAATGAACTTCGCTTCCCAGGTTCACTGAGTTTATTAGGAAATCTCCACAGCCAATGCTGCTTTCTTTCTTCGTTAAAATACTAGTTCATAATATTCAGGTAGTCATTTCTACTTAGCCTTTTCACTGACTAATCTCTCAGTTTCAGTAGTGCTTAAAAAGGCAGAGATGGTATGGAATTTTCCAAATTAATTCTTGTGTGTTTTAAAAATTTGTTTTTGTTTTTCTTCCTGATGAGACAGTAACATGGTATAATTACACATATTGCGAAATAGGGCTCTGGACAACAAACTCAGTAGCTTTTGATTCTCTGATGATTCACCATGATTTTACCTTCCCAGCAGTGAGTATTCATAAGCCCCAGTAGGATTAGGGGAAAATACTCACTGATTATAAGAGAATCATCATACTTTTTCATCTCCTGTTTTATCCCTGTTGTGTCTGCTTCTTGCTAGAGTGCTCGAATATGAGCACTTTCCTTTCTACCTGTCACCATTACAGGTAGAAAAAGATTAGTAAAGCTTGCTAGTTGCTGAATTACATTATCATTCTCAAAGGCATCTGATTACAGACTAAAACTCACAGTTAAAACTGTCAAGGTACCCTCAACACTTTGGAAAGTTTTAGCTGTTTTACTGCCTTTGGTTTCCCTACAGAAGACTTCTTAGCTTCATCACCAGTTTTTGGTCTTTTCTCTGTACATTAGGGATTTTTGCATCATCCATTTGGGGTTGGGGGCAGGGAACAGGCAAGTTCCTGCATCCCCTCTGCAGCTTATCTGCAGGTTTGAAATCTCTCCTCAGGGGCACCCCAGAGGACTCCTGCCTCCCATGTGAGAACTCCAAACGCTGAGCTCTCTTGGCTTAAGATGGATTAAGTTACTCATCTCACTTTTGTAAACACGTTTGCTTCTCTTTCTGTTTTGAAAGGAATTTGCAACTCCTGTTTATTTGTTGAAAGAAAAGACCTAAGTGCCAGTCTTTGTGAGGCAGTTTTGTGTTATCTTCTCAGTGGAGGGAAATGGATTTCAGTAGTGGTAAAACAGAAGGAAATGGGAAAAAAAAAAAAAAAAGAAAGTCATGTGGAGAGTGGACAAAGTGTTGTTCTAAAGAGCTTTGTGCTTATACTTTGTCCCATCCACTCTGACTCCTGTTTTCCTTCGCTTAGTTTAAAGGCAGACCTTCCCCTAAAGCAGGGCAATAGCTTCTACCTGTGGGGAGTATCAAACATCAGTCAAAGAAATGCTCAACACTGTGATACATATTTTCACCTTTGGATCTCATCCTTTTTTGAAATCACATTTAGCCTATGCAGTCTGAGACATGCTTTTGTGGCTGGGAGGCAGCTAAACGTGTATGGCATTTTATATGTGGCAGTTCTGTGTGGTTGGCTTTACCCATAACATATATATCATATACCATGCAGTCACTAAGCAAACCAAAATGCATACCTTGCTAATTTTCCCTATTTCAGCTTCTGCAAACTGGATCAGTAGCTGCTTTGCTTATAATTTGTATGAACTGTCCACCCGAACTGGATGTTTCCAGAGGTTTTAAAACTGTAATTTTCCCTTGGTGTTACTGAAGTGGTGGTTTTGAATGGATATATATTTTGCACAAAAATAGAGCTGAAAGAGCAGTAGAAGGGGAATTTTTAGAAGGAGCAGGCTCTGACAGCTGCAGAACAGCAGCCTGTGTAGGTCAGCCCGTGCTGAAAGTTGCAGCTGAGGCGACTGTGCTGAGGAGATAGAGCTGTTCTGACTGCAGTCCATTTGTAATGAGATAAGGGATACTGACAGGAACACTGAGTTAGTGGCTCCCCTCCAACGAGAGCTATTGACTGAACATTAGGTTTTGCATGAGATGGTGATGCAGTCGATAAAAGCATCAGGCCTTGTTTGGAGTTACACCACCGATTACTCCCTAATTTGCTGCCTGGAAGTGAGCCACGGGCATTTCAGCCTTGTGTTTAGTGTTGATGAGATCTAGAGCGAACATTTAATCTTATGTTTACTAGCAAGCCACTTGTAAGGAGGATGCAGCACCACAAAAGGAAAACTCTCTGATGGCTTTCCAGCAGTCGAGCTTTGTTTTAGCAGTAACCCAGTTCAAAGCTGCAACTTGATAAGGATTGTTCACTCTGTAAGCTGTAGCTCAGGGCAATCTGTTAAACCTTTGATGAGTGACTTTTTATTTTTTTTCTTCAAGGTATGTGTGATGTTTACCTGGTGACTAAATCACAGTATTCTTTTTCCAAATTACAGCAGTCCCAATTCTTCAACGTGCTCTAGATGGAAAGGGACATCTATTCACTTGGGTAGTGTCACTGCTGGGAGTCCACAATTGCCACAGGCAAGCAGTTTGCAGAGCTCTTTTGCCAGCCTCCTCCTCTTTGTTTTGACAGATTCCTTATCAATAGTGCTTCATCAATGCTGTTTGATTTTTAGATTCATTCATGCAGTGAATTAATTTGAATTATTTTTTGTAGTTGTGTCTAGAAAGTTACTGAGCACGTAGAGGGGATATGTGACTTGCCTTGCATCAGGACTATAGGCTAATAATGTTTAGCTAAAATACAGCTTCAAGTCTAAGCCAGTGAATGGGAAAGGAAAAAATACAGCAGAGGAGAGAGAGAATAGTAGCTGAAATAATTTTTAAACATCTTTTAGGATTGCATTTGTGATATTTCAGTGTAGTTCTGTTTCCAAGAAATTAGTTAGTTCAGGTGCCTAAAAGATAAATCTTGGCCATAGGAACTAAATACAGCAAAGAAATTAGGTGCAGAAATTAAGTTAGTTTAGGAGATTGGGGATATGAGGTTTTTCTCTCCTTGGCTTTTCATGCATTCATAACATGTGCTTTTCCTATCCTGTGGTGATTTGGATCCTCTGTGCAAAGAAATATGCAAACTTTAAATAATTACAGTAGGAAAGAGTCATACCGCAGACAAAGAAAACAGAGTTCTCCAAATTATCACCAACCCTAGCAGTGGTTTATATCTTTCAGAAGAGGTCAAGTCACATCTGTTTAGGAACCTTACCAGTTTCATTACAGTTGGCCAGTCTCCCTAAAGATATCCTCCCTTAGCATTAGGCACGTGAGGAGATGCTTTTTGCCACTTTGTAATTCCTGTTGCATGAAAATTAATTGAGTTTCTATTCCTGTTCCATAGGAAAGCAGAGCAATCTCTGTACAACCTATGAATTCTGACTAATTGTACATATTGTTTGGCACTATGGGCTTTGTGCTTGATACTGCTTTAGCTAAGGTCAATCTGGATTTGAAAGTATTTGTAACATTACACAGCTGCTCCTTGGCTTCTGTTTGGGCTTAAACTACTCTGTCCATCCAGTGAGGTCATTCACTAGGAGGTCAGTTTGGCCAGCCCTGCTGTAAATCTGCTGATAGCCTCTGTCTGCCCTTAGAAATGCTCCAGTCCTTTCAGCATGGGAAAACAGTCATGCTCTGTCCAGTCCATTGGCATAACTTCTTAATGTATTTATCTGAAGCTGGAAAAAAGGAAGTTTGTGTATCACGTGAGCCTTTGGTCTGTCATTTTTGTACATGCTGGCACCATTCTAACACAGTGACAGTCATGTCTCATGAAGAATGGTGCTTCTCTTCATGTTTCTTGTGAATTGTGACTAATAGGGGGTTTTCAGAGTTACTTTCAAAGAGATGTGTAAACCAGGAGAGGATCCCAGAAGTTCCGAGTAGGGCAGAATGCAAAGAGCAAAATGACGTGAGTTTGAAGTAGGAGGCTTGTTTAGCTTGTTGAACATTCATGAGAGGTGGAAAACAGGAAAGGATGTTTTTTAAAGTCCAGAAACTCTAGAACAGAAGTCGTGAACTATCTTGGAGGTGCTGATGTAGAAAAATCTTTTGTGGGGAAAAAGAAAGGAAATTAATTTAAGGAAACACACTCTGGTCTTATATTGTCTGCTTGTGGGAATATGTCCTGATGTGAAGGCAAGAACATTAGTGTGGGGCTTTTTTAATTCCCTGTATCTCTATGTCCATTGCATAAGAGAGTATAAACTGCAACCTGGCCCTGGCAAAGCCCACCCAGAGGTGGGAGTCCTGGGAGAAAGTGCATTTAATTTCCCATTTACTGTAGAGGTTCGTCATAGTTTGGATATCACTTCTAATGTTCCTGGGAGCTGGGTGGGTGGGTTGTGTGAGTTTATTTCTGTTGATGGTTGGCTCTAATTAAGAGAGGGCTTATGCACAGCAATACACCAGAGAAGCCATGGACTAAACCACCACCACCATGCTGCTGCTGAGATTAAGTGATACTGTTCTTCCTTTTGCTGGAGGGCAATGTTTTCCTCAGAACAGAATATCCCCGAGCTAGTGTAGGGGATATTAAACTCATGCAGATGTATTCAGGCTCTTATAGCTGTTCAGTGTAATGATTTAATTAAATTAATTAAGCCAGAACAGTACTTGAGCACTGAATAATTTATCAAAATAGATTTAAGGGGAGAATCAAAACAGTATGTCTCTCCAGATTTTGTCTGGTGTGCGGGAAACTTCGTTGTGCTGTGATCATCCTCTGTAAACAGGCAGGCCCTGGACAAAAGTCCTGAAAAGTGCTTTTTCCATGGAAATCTCTGCTCGGTGCATGTGATATGGCACAGGATTTAGAGGCAGGCTTCTAGGCAATAAATGCGTAAGGAGAGCGTTTGTGAAGAGACGTGGCACAGCACAGGGGGGTGGAGAGCCCACCCCAGCTGAGATTTCTCATGAGTATTTCTTCTGAATACAGAGCTGTATTCAGAACCCCCCATGGTCTAGGGCAGAAAGTAAAAGACCCTTTGCTGTAGCACACTCTGAGAAGATTGGCAACATCAAAAGTGCCACCGAGGGTGGGCGGGAGTGACTGGTCTTTGTTAACCTCTTCAGGCCACTGCCAACATGAGTGATGTGTGATGGGCTGTTGGATTTTCATGAGGATCAAAGGTCCCAGACTGAAACATCAGTTTAGATGAGACTTCTGCTTCCAGCTTGCTGGACTTTGATGGTATAGGATTTTTCATGTTATCAAATGGGTCATTTTGTGTGCTTTATGACAGCTGATGCTTGTAAAAAGACGTAATTGAATGTCTAAGCATTAATTATGTGTGCAGTTGATGAAATGTATCTTTGTAGGGCCTGTAGCAAAGAGGAGGAGTGGAAGTATTGTAAGAAGCATTTCCGTTCTTCTTGAAATGGATTGAAGCTTGCTTTTTATCATAAACATTCTAAACCTAGTGTCCTTATTCTGCTTTTGACATTTTCTGCTTTTGCTTTTGTTGCATGCTGTGCTTTGGTCAGTGTCCGGCTTTTTTTCTTGAAGAAACTTCAACTGTCCTTCACAATGAAGTTGTTTGTCTTCAGAGTGAAAGATAACTCTTCAACAGCACCAACATCACACAGGAAGTAAATATGTGTACTTAATAAATGGATTGTATAGGAGGTTCTTTCTTAGGAAGGCAGATGGTAGTTAGGTAAATTGGCATTTGGATGCTGAGAACAATTGCTACAATAACGAGAGGACTTTACCAAAACCCCCAGGGCTTGTGGCAGTGCAGTGCTGCCTCCCTCCAGCCCTGAGGTGCAGACTGACCACATTGGCTCTGGTCCAGGCTCTATTGAAGTTCATGGGGGAAAGAAATCCCCTGCTTTTAGCAGGCTTCAGATCTGTCCCTGAGAGGGAATAGTGTCAGCTTTGAACCATGAAACCGTTTCCTGGTGTGCACCTGTGTTTTCCTTGGAGGACTCCCATGCAAACAGCCTTGCTCAAAACTCTGAGATTTGAGATCAAAGCCCAGGGCAGAACTGCTCTGAAGGCAGGAGCTGAACAGAACCAGCCACACTGCAGGGGCTGTGCACTGGGGTTTCCTGTGGGAAACCTCTTCAGTCCTCCAGAGGAGATGGCCATGAGGAAAACCACAGCTGAGGAAAGAACTCAAAGTGATGCTGAGCTGGATGCAGCTTCTCTGTTGCTGGGGGAAAGGATGCACATCTGTGTTCGTGACCTTGGGTTGCAAAACCAGAAGCTTGCAGACTGGGCTGGGTTGGCAGTGGCACCAGAAAGTGCAGCCTTCTTCACTTTCCTGTCTCCCATGTAAAGCAGTACCTCTGAAACTCAGAGAGGAGGGGTTTTTCTGGTGGTGTCTTGTGTAAGGATTAATTACCTTTTGCAAGTAATTGCAGAGTAAGAAACGTTGCTAAAATTTCCTATTTATATAGGATAAACATTGAAATCTAGTAACCGTGATTGGCTACGCAATCTTTAGCAGAGATCCTGTCTATTTCCTTTTAATCCTTTATGACTGTGGCTTGACTCGTGGTCTGAGGATAACTGGTGTTCTAGAGGGCTTCTTTTTGTGGACTTGTTATAGTGAACTGTATTAAATCTGTCTGAACAACCCTGTGCCCAGAATGCTTATAGGTAATTACCATCCTGTTCGTTAAGGTTGCTGTAAGGAATAATTACTCTAGAGGCATCCATATCACTGGACAACACACCTGCATCTCCAGAGACAATGGTATTAATTGTCAAGTGTGTATTTTTAACTTCCTGCACAGCTTACATCAGCTTGCTTTGCAAAATCTAAAATCAGCAAGTAATTTAGCTTTCTTTCAGTGTTTGGAAAGCATGAGGATTTTAATTTCCTGAAAGGGCTAAAAAAACCCCCAAAAAGCAGCCATCAATGATCACTCTAAAGCTAGTGAAGTGTGGAAGCAGCATGTTCACTGAAGATAGCTTCTTCTTGTCCTGTATACATCCTATATTATTTTTGGTGATGAGTTTGCATTATTCATACCAGATGGCATACTTGTTTTACTGTCCATCAGATCTCATAGTGTATTAACTTGAAATATTTTTGTCAGTAGATACTGAACTGTTGCATTTTGTTCACCAACAAAACTCTGTATCAGCCTTTTGATACAGAAGTGGAAAAATAACCTATGTCATCATCATTTTTGCTGTTGTGGAGATTTTCATGTGAAAGAGTATAAAAATACTATCAGAGATGTTTATAATGTTGGTTACTGTACTAAGTCGTAAAACTGGAACTGTGCAATTGTACAGTGTTTTTAAGAGTTCTTTTTTTTGTAATTCCCTCCAGGGCACTGCTTTATTAAAGAGGTTTATATAATGATTTGTTTTGTTTACAGTGCACGAAGGTAGTGTCTCATGAGGACAAAGTTAGGAGCATATTAACGGTTTAAAATCTGTTTGAGAATATGACCTACAAATGAAGACTTTTACAATTTTGTGCATTTTGTACTAAGAGTATCAGCTAGATGGTTCACCTGGAAAAAGTGCACCTGAAATCCCTAAACTGCAGACCCTTACAGTTTTTAGGTGGGTCTGCAGAGAAGAGTGTCTTTGTGTTTACAACTTTAATTGGGTTTACTTCAATTAGCAATTGAGTTCATAGTTCCAACAGCAAAACCTCTGGCATGGCAGTAGTTTCTATCTGTAATGAGTATTAAAAGGACTCAAACTGAAATATAACCATATTCTTTTATAATTTACTGGGAAGACCAAAAGCTAACTGAAGATTAATCATCAAAACTGTACCAAACTTTTCTTCCTTTCCTGAGCTCAATTATGGGGTTAATAATCAGCAGGTAGACCCACAGATATTTGAAACATAATTCTGACTTCCCCTGATCAATAATGTGTGATATAATTTTCTTTTATATGCAAAATGACTACAGAATGTGTTCTGAATCATGCCTGTGTGGGGACATGCCCAAATGTGAGACAATATAGTGATGGAGATTAAATTGCATCATTAACTTGTTTTGCCTGAAAAGAAGAAGGCTGCTACTGCCATTGTAGTACATTATTGCCAAATAAATTCTTCCAGGAGTCTGTAAGATTTCATTAGACAAAAGGATTGTAGAATTAAATAACAAAGATTTTGTTTTAACGAAAAACAAAGAATAACAATATTACAGATTCTCAATGACCTAAATGAGGCCAAAATGAAGGTAGTAGTGTATTTAGAATACAAGAGTTTGTCTAGTCAAATTGTGAGCTAGACTACTTGTCATAAACTATAATAAAGGACTGTAGATCCTTTAAACTCTTTAGAGTTTAAGAAGATATCAGACTATAAAAATTGAAAATAGTGTAAATTACTGTTGCAAAGGTTTACAATCATGCTTAATGTCTTAAGAACTAAAGTAGTCTAATGTATACCTTTCTCACAAATTCTTGTGTGTCCAAACAATTACTTTGTTTACCTACAAAATTTCTCAGTGATTTCATATGAACTGGTGCATCTCAGTGCGGAACCTCTGAGGTTCAGTTCTCATGTGTAGACTTAGATTAATTTCTATATAATTACTTCTATCCAGTCCAAATAAACTTTGGTCAGAGTGATTTAAGTGTGTCCTCAGGAGCTTTTTAACTCTTAACTAAACTTATTTATCATACTTTTGGATACTTCAGTTAGGGGAAGAAAAAGAAGATACAGTTACATCTGTCTGGATATTCAAGAAGTCAGATTAGGTAGCAGTACCAAACGTTTCTTGCTGTGCAGTCTCCACATGTTGCTGGCTGGTTTTATTGTCTTTGACCATAAAAAGTTGATAGTGTTTATTTTTAATAATAGTATTAGTACTTTTACTAATTTTTGTCTCTAGGCAAAATCTTGTTCCTCCTGAAGTATGTAGGATTTTTTGCCAGTGGAGCTTGGATTTCACACATAATTGTTGTTGGCCTAATGCTGTGGCACCTGATCCCATGAAAAACATTCTCCTTTGGTGATGATGTGTCACATTTTCCTTTGCCTCCAGGACACTTTGCCTTATCAAAAGACAACTTAGCCACAAGTGCTTTACCTTTATTTTTCCCAGGCTGATGTTGTGTAGGTGGGGGCAACAGACTGAAAATGACACAGCTGGCAGCAGCTGCCAGGACACCTCTCCTGCCTACCCTGCCACCCTCTTTGGGCTCTCAAGCACGGGGTCAGGATCTGCTGCTCTCACAGCTCTGAGGGCTCCTGGTCAGGATAAAACTGAAACTCTTCTGAACAAAGTTATGACAGGTATGGTGAGCTTTAATAGCTGGTGGGCGAGTGATGTGGCAGAAGGTTCCTCTTTTGCTTTGTCCTGGTTGTTCATGGCAACATTAAGCAAGTCTGAAGAAAATTACCTGCTCTTTGAGACACAGTTAGAGGAAAGTTTGAAACCTCCTGTTTATATAGTCATCCAAGTTTCGCTGGGTTTTAAAAATTGCTTGTTCTGATAGCAAACCAAATGAAAACTGGACTGGTTTTGTAAGCCCTCTTGGTTTTGAGGGAGCTTTCTGTAAGAAAAAACATAAATGCAGGCGTCTTCAGAGCCCTGGCAGACACAGGGTCCCATTGCAAAAGGGCTTTTCATATAATTGATCTCATAAACAGTATATTATTAAAAAATTAAAAACCCTTCCCACAGAATTCCTGTTACTAGTTTTTTGAGGAGATGCAAAAAGGGAAATGTGGCTGTATTGCAAGCCTTGGGCTTTGCATTTTCTTGTTTTCATGTCTTTAAAAATCTACCTTAGCTATAGGCATTTTCTTTTTTTTTCTCCCTCTTTCATAAAAAATATTTTCCTAGCCCCCACAGACCAACACCAAAAAGAGGTACTGGTATTACTGTTGCTGCAAGTAATTCCATGATCTTTGCTATTAGATTAGCAAGTGACCTTATACACAGAAAAAGGTTGCTCACAGGCTGTTTTATTCTTTCACTACAAGGCTTCAGGGCTGCTTGTCACTATTATTTCTTCCTGGATGTGCAAATTGTTTCAGAAAGCCAATAACTGTCATAAGAAAATGCAGAATTCTTCTGTGCAGTGCGAATTTTTCAGGGTTTTGCTTCTCCATTTCTTGATTTACTTACTTGTCTGTAATAAAATAAATAAAATTATTAGTTCAAGTTTGTTTCTCAAGTACAGTGTGTTTTCAAGCACTGGTGACTTTGTGTGTTTCGAATGTAACAATATAGGATTGATTGGTTCAACCAATTTTACCAACTGTTCCCCACAATCTTTTCAAAATAGTTTTATAACTATATCAGACCATGTAATACAAAACTTGTACAAATGAGGTCCATTATCTTCCATTTATATTATAGAAAACACTTTACACATTTCTAGGGTAGTAGTATAAATGCAAAAGGTTAGTAATTGAACACAAACACACTTTTATGATGAACTTGAAATGGAATGAAGCATCCTAGAAACTGAAGATGTATGTCATTGTGCAGCTCTGAAAGCTACTTTATGTTTCATTTACAGCAGGTGAAGTAACACGTTAAGGAGCGTGACTACCCAGCCATACAATGTTCCCTTAAAGAGCTGTGATTTGTAGCTTATTCAACCAGAAATTTCCTAAGACAAGGATAATCATTCTGAAAGCAGAGTACACAACACCTGACCTACTAGCCTCTTTTTTTTTCTTTAAGCTTTTATCTTACAATTCATCTGGGGAGTGGGAGGGAGGGAATTCTATCTACTTCTCAGACAGACTGTCATAATTTCTGCTCAGAGTGCAGCAGGGATACACTGCCGTGTTTGCTACAGCAACAAACCCATCCTCAAGGGGTACAAATCTGAACAGAAAGAAAGAGTGTTATTGCCAGATGTGCCTTTGGTCTTTGCCCTGCCTGAAACCTACCAGGGAAGGTGTCATGGGAAAGGGAGACAGAGGAGACAATTGCTGGACAATTCCTGCTTTTGTCCTTTTCTAGCAGTTGTGTAGGCACTGTGCAGTAGGGATAACTTGAGGAAGGGGAACAGACCACTGACACCAAGCAAATAATTTTATTTTACCACCTTTCCTGGAGTATCCATCCTCCTGAGAAGTACCTGAAAGCAGTAAGTTGGTCCTGCCCACCTCCTGCCTAGAGTTGGATGGTATTTACTGTAAAAACAATAATCCTTCATTCCTCAGATGTATTGATCAAAAAGAAAAAAAAAAGCTCTTACTTTGAATGAGGACAGCTCTTCCTTGCCTGCTCCAGGGTAAAGTTAATTATAGAAATGTTTCACTCCCTTTGTGAAGGGCAGTAAAAAAGTAAAATGGAGCACTGATTAAAGATTCCATTTCAAGTTGGAAGCCAAGGAGGTATTTTTTGTAGAGATGTCTAACTATAGTGCTTATCCCTTAGCTCCTTGGTAGGAGTGAGTGAGATGCTCGGAACAAGTATAGGTGAGGTGCAGAGTTACAACCTCAGGTAACCTTCAGGATTCCTTTCTGGGAAGCACAGTGTTCTTTTTTGTGCATGTCAGCTTGACACTGTTCATATCATTGTAACCTTAATAATTAGAATATGTATAAAGGAAGGAAAAAAAAAAAACAGGGAAAAGAAAGAATTAGAACAAAAGCAATAGTGTGGTACATATCTGGATTCACAGTCCCTTGTGCTAAACCAGGTAAGATTTTTTTTTTTTTCTTTAGTATCAGAGAAAGCATTGCATTTCATCCTGGAAAAAGCATAGGCTTTCCCTTACTGCTCGTCTGTTCTCTCAGCATCTCCTGTCTAGTTCTGTGGCCACAACTCCTTTTCAGGTGTCTTAAGAGAACTGACTTGTATGGTCAGATTCTGCCTGTCCTGCACATCCTCAATCTTTTAGTTGGCTGAGCCTGGTGGTGTCCCAGGCAGAGACTCTGTTGGAGTGTTAGGAGACCTCATCCATTTGTGAAGAGAAACTACAGAACCAGGTTTGTGCTTTCCCAGGTCTCTTCCCCAGTGTTCTTTCAGCCAAAGCCTTGATGCTTTTCATTTTAGGTTCAAGATTTAGCAGTTTTTTTCTTGTAGTAATGCTAATTAAGGATGCTCTTTACATAGTGCTACTAACAGCTAATATACTTTGGAGTTTTACTGGAGAGAAAAATAACCACTAACCCAAACTTGTTACCATTTGACCAGGGAATGAGAGTGCTGACAAAAGTGCTCTTTTGCTGGGAAGAAATAAGTTTACAGTGGAATAAACTTAGCCAGTGGAAATTGCCAAAACAGCCAAATATCAGTGTAATATCATGTAATAGCCAAAATCAAAAGGCAGTTTTTGATCAGACCCATTGTACTTTGCCATAAAGCTAAACTGTACTTTTCATCTGCAGTTGCCCTGTCTTCAGCATTGGGCATGGCATTTGATATTTTGCTATCTAAAATAACCTATTATTTTTCTTTTTTAAAAAATAACATACGCCGATCAACAATGGTATCAACAAATATTTCATCCAACAGTGCTTGGAAAAAAAAAGAATGAAATCAAGAAAATGATAGCCTTTACAACTTTTCTATGTAGATTTCTGGATATAGGAATAGAGTTGGAATAGAATCTCACACCTTTGGAAAAGGTGTTTTTTGAGACAGCTTACTTGTTCTTTCTTCCTTATACATGTATTTAATAAACATACCAAGCTGGTATGAAGGAAAAGCATATAAACCAAAATGGCTGAGCTCATGAACCTTCACCCTGACTTGTAAACTACTGTGTTTCAGTCCTGGGTCTCAACTTGAATGGAAATTGCTGATTGTAGAGTTGGTTCATGACGCCCCTAAATGTCCACTGGGGATTAAGGTGGGATCCCAAATCTGTTAACTCGCGACCTCAGGCACACAGGAACGTTGGCCTCCAGAGATGAAAGGCTAATACACAACCCCACTGCTGCCATCTCCCCATCGTGGTCTCATTCTCAGCAAAATCAAGGATTACCAGTGCTTTGTGGGTTTTAATAGTTGATGGGTGTGAATACAGAGCAACCGCATGGCAAAGAAAAAGAAGAAAATGTGGACCAAAACAGTTGATGCAGGGAATAAGGAAAATTTATAAAGTTCAGTTATGGAAACACGTGACACTTGTCTGTTTCTCACAATTCCATGTACTCAGATGAATCTAAGGAGATCCAGAAAATGACCATGTCCTTTTAAGGTTAATAATCATAAAGAAAGTAACCAAGCAAAATTTCTTTTAAGAATCCTTGTTGCTGTTAATAAGAATTCCAGTGGATCTTTCAATTTCTCCCAGTGTGATACCAACAAAAGTGGCTGCTAAAACGGGCTAAGCAAAGGCAGTAAAATTACATTTTCCTCTTTGAAAGTTAGTGACCTGATGATTCAAAGCACAGCTGTGGACACGACTAAGATTTTGCTGAAATGGAGATGGTGCTAATGCCCTTAGCAATGAGTTGAATGAAAGATTTGGGAATTTTCACAAATTACATGAATTTAGCACAGTACATTGTGTAAGGCTTATCTGAGAACAACTTTAATAGTATGAAATGAACAGAAGAGAGAAAATTTTAGGTGATTGATCTAATTTTGCAGCAAATTTATTGTTTCCCTTTTTTCATGAAATAGTAATTTCAAAGTATTGTATGTTACATGCAAAATTAATAGCTGCACTAATTCTGCAGATGATTATTCTTCATTTTAAAGTGTGCAGTGAGCTAAACAAAAAGGACCATTTATCAGGACTGCTGGATGGGAGATGATGGATCACTTTGTAAAGAATGATACTCTACAATATTGAATCTACCAGAGTGTTTTCACTCCTCATGTGCTTTACGTGGTGGGGTGGGATCACACAAGACCCTTCTTGTATTTGTGCATCAATATGTGGCTGTCCTGGAAGGGGATGCCTGTGAGAGCCCCATCTGATCCCAGGTCTGATCCCATTGTAGTGGGGTGGGAAGTTGCTCCTTGCTTGGCATGAGGTGAGGCTGCAATTTAAACCAAAACAATGGCCATGCCTCCCTGGTTTTTGCATTGGGAATGGCTGTCAGGAGAAAGACTGCTGAGGATAGTATAGGAAATTTAAGGTAGCTATTAAAGATTTTGATGCTGTTAGGTTGAATAAGCTCTTTTGTAATTTAGTAACGTTACTAATCTTGTAAGTTGTATTTGTTTTTAAATAAGCATGATTAGCAATTTGAACCTTAATTTATGATTTAGGAATTTGCTGTATCTTTCAAAGCAGAGCAAATAACTTCTTTAAATATGAAGAGATCTTATTGAAATGTTCAAAACATAATGACTGTTTCTCTAGGGTCTTTAGGACATTTGCCAAACCAAAGCTCTTTGTCGGATCTGATTGCCATGGAAAGCAAGATTACAGACATCTTGTATTAAATGGGCAGGCTTCAGTATAATTTAAAAAATACTTTTCTTTTTAAATTAAAAAGTCGATTAAAAGAATAATTTGTTTCCTTGTGAAGCACTGAAAACTGTTTGAATGGATGGTAAATTCTTCATAAGGAAACCTTGCTTTCTTTTTCCAAGGCTCTATGAACCCTAAAAGTTACAAATTAAAAAAAAAAAAGAAAAAGAAAGTGTGATTGCATACAGTTTTTAAATGAAGGACAAAGCCCTCATTTCCTTGTAAGAATGAGATGAGCATTGAGCAAGCTTGTTAGTTGTGCTAACAAGTCCATTTTGTTAATTCTTTATTCTTGACAGGACATTCTTTGAAGATTGTGAAAATAGATCAATACAGAATGGATAGAGAGGTATCAGGCCTCAACAGAAAAGCGTTTAACCACATGATTAAGTCTTTTTTATATACTAGAACGTCTCCCATCCACCCCGTGCTTCATTTCAGGTCTATGATTTAAATTTTTTTTCAAAATTTAGTGTATGGTTATTGTTTCTAGTTGGGTCTCTAGTAGAAGCTTCTGATGTATGTATTTTGGCAGTGCTTCATCTTTTCCCTGTGCTGCTGTTTATGAAAATGCACATTTTGCCAACGCCTCTATAGTTTCCATTTACCGTGTTCATACATCTCATCACCCTTTTTATGACAACTGGAAGGATAACTTTTGAGGTAGCATTCACATAGTGGCTGCTGCATCTCTGTTTTAATGTGAGTTATGCCACTGCCTATTGTAGAAAGCCCTTCGTGACATCGGAAGTTTAGAGGAAGATGTTTGTAATGTATGATGCAGGTTCCGCTACTTTAATGAGATACTACTCCTCTGGTATGTAAAATACACATGAATATTTATGAGCCAGGCACCAAATCTACTTGCCCACCTTTCATTATGTTGATGAAATTGTAATGAGGCTTCACTCGCCTGTCAAAAAGTTGCTTCCCTTGGATGGATTCGCAAAGAGAAATTTTTGCAGCGCGGTTTGCCTGCGTTTTCTCTCTGAATAAGAAACGCTCCGCGTTCCAACGCGACTTTACGTTGAAAATTAAAAGATTCGCTGTAGCTGCTGTACCCCCCGAGATCGGTGCTGAGAAGGGAGGGCAGTTCAGGCTGCGTTGGATGCGGGGTGGGAACGCCTGAGCCGTGGCGCTCCGCCTCTCCTCTCACCCGGGCTCATTAACCCGGGTCCCAGCGTCGCTCCCGGGCAGGGCGGGTGTCCTCCTGCCGGCCCGGGGGCAGCCCACCCTCGGCAGAGCCAGGGGTGATGAATGTCCAAAGCCCTCCAGGCTGACGACACATTTTTCATCATTAATCCGGCCTATTGTGAGCTGGTCACTCACATTGATTCCAACTAGAGGGCATCATCTGCTGTTAAGAGGGTGATGACTCGCTGAAAATGAAGGCCTGAAACGAATCAAATATAGTTATAGAGCCTTTGCTGGCAGCTTGCTTGGATTGCTCTAGGGCACTCATAGGGAAGCTGCAGACATGCGGGCAGATCCCTCCAGGCACTTGCGGGCCTTTGTATAGGAATGCGATGGTTTCCTTTGACAGCATGTCGTGTTATCATAGCTATTACTGAGTCAAATGCTGTTAGGAGAAATTCTTCTGTCTCTTTTTGCATTTTTTTTTCTGGTTGTTTGTCAAGGAAAAAAAAGCCCAAAAGCCGGGTGAATTTGGAACTGTAATGTAACACCCATCCTGTCAAGTCGAGATCAGACTAAATGATCATGCTACAAAGAGGCAAGAATTCCCTCTGCAGCAATCTTTGTCTGCCTATCGAAATCATCTGCCTGTCTTTTCTTCTATTTAGCTACTTATTTATCTATTTATCTAAAGGCTTCGTTTCTTTTGTTTAAAAGTAATGCATATGCCCGGCTTGATGCCTAATTCAGTGTTCGTCTTTGAATAGTTGTAATTTGCTTGTATAGAATGAGTCCAGCTGAGAAGCAAAGGCTGAAGATCTGTGTAAATCATAGCCTGAAGTGAAATTACAGATTTTACAGAAATTATAGAAATTACTGAGTTAATGTGTTTGTAAGCAAATTGTCCCCTGTGGTTTTTCTCCTTCACCTCACTGAGCGTGTCCCTCTTCTAAAAGTTCCTGTCACTAGAGGTTCCCCTTGGAGGAATTTAACACTGCTGGGAAGAGAGCCCTTTTCGAGAATGTATCCTGTGTTGGCAGGAGGCTTTCCAAGAGTCTGCATTGCTGGGGGCCCTCCCCCCACCCCTCCTGGGATTGTTTTCTGGGGTTCTCCTACTGAGAGTGCATGTTGGAGAAAGCCAGAATGGTTAATTGGTGGCTCATAAAGCCTCTCTTGTTGTGAAATGCCTTGCCCACAGTAAAAGGTTAGTAAATACATCACACAGCATTCTACTTTGGTTTTATTACAAGATGTGCAAATGATGCCTAGTGGCAACTTTTTCAGAATGTGAAGCTGTTGCTCTTTTTGAGCATTGATTTAGTCCTCTTGTAATAAGCAAGTTCAACTTCCAGGTCATGTTTTCTTAGAAAGCTGTTTATGCTACAGGAGTAACCACTTTATGTTGGGAAGAATTGCTGAGAGACCCGGTCTTGGCCATTCATTTAGGCATAATGCATTGATGAAGTGGTCTACTAAAAAACAATCCAAACAACAAAAAGGCCCCCACCCCCCCAAAAAAAAAAAAAAAAGAAAGCAAAAACCCAACACAAAACAAAACAGGGCTGGTTTCCTCAAAAAAAACGGGACAGCTGTTGTTTGGAACTGAGGGGTGAGAGGAAATTCCCTGCTGCAGGCTTTCTTAGCCTCAAACAATCTCATTGAAAGCAAGCTAATTGTGGAGCTCCAAACCGGCTTTGTGACTGGAATCTCAGGGCATGCTGGGGAGGAGCCCGCACGGAATTTGCTTCACAAATGCCCTCCTGCTCTAAAGCAAAACGTGAATATAGATGCATCCTGAGGGTCACACTTTTGTAAGGATAAGATGGACTTATCTCCCCCTGAAGTCATCTAGGATGCCAACTTTGAGTTTCAGTGCCTTTACCTATGCTGCTGCTGCTGTGGGAAGTGTCTTCCCAGACCTGAAGGGGTACAGGATGAAAATGCCCTCTGTGGAGGCTTTGCCACAATTACAGACTTTATCCAGGAAAATGCAACATAGTTCAATTACTTACGGGGCCATTCATATTTTTAAAAGTGAAAGTACTTTCTTCTGAACTTCTTTGGATCATTTAGTTTTGTCATGGCCATTCAGGGAACCTCACGTTTGAATCAAAAAGGTGAAAATAATTGGGTGTTAGGTATCAATTTCAGTCATTCATTTTCTTTTGGAATACCAGACCTACCTTTTACGCAAATATTTGTTTGTATAACAGATGCCCTGATAAACTATATAAACACTCGCCCAGATTTTCCCAAATTTTAATTAATTTTCCTCTGTCAAATCCAGATAGTGTCCAGAACAAAGATTATTCATGTTCTTCAGTATTAGGTTTCTCACTCTTATGTTTTGCTTCTTGTTTATACTGTTCTAGCATTGTGGATGGTTGAGTATTTTTAACATAATTTATGACATCTTGGTAATTTGATTCAGAGAATGTTATAAGTATTTCTTGTCTATTCAGCATCTTCAATAAAGTGAGCTATTTTAATTTCTCCTGCCCACAAGTAAATGAATGAATTATTACTTTGCTCACACATTCAGAGGCCAAGGGAAGATTTTACAAATAATATCAAAGAGGAGAGAAGGCAGCCAACTGTGAAATTACTGATCATCTGGATTTTCCTTCCAGTTTTGACTGCATATAGTGAACTGGAATAAATGCATTTTCTGCAATGTACAGCACTTCTACCTTGGAGTAGTTTATACCAATTTGCTTCTTTTGATTACATGTCCATCTTACTAGAGCAGAAGTAGTGTACTGGATGGTTTTTAGCTTATTTTCTAGTGAACCTTCAGAACAGGTTATATGGGGCTGGGAAGGGAGGAAAAGTCTTATTAATGTGTATTTGCCCTTAATGTCCTTAAGAAAAATACTCTGAGGAGAGATTTCCCTTCTAAAAATGGAAATAGTCTTTCTCCATAGTGTTTTAATGCAAAGAGTCAAGGTAAAATAACTTGATGTGTAATAATCCTTTTACGCAGTGTAAAATGAAATGAAACAATCTTTTGTTGAGTGTTTGGGAGTACACTCCGTGTATTAGACCTTAACTTCACCAGCTGCTTGGGAAGTAATGAGCTCAGTCACTGAGCAAAGTGTGCAGCCCTGCTCCTCCATCAGATAAGCAGAGCTCAGCCTGTCTTAAAGCACTCGGGCTTTAGCAAGTTATAAAGAAAGGATACTTAAGTATAACCTGTCACATGCGTGTGGCAGGTTTTATGTGCCCTGCATTGCATATGCAAAGGGTGATTGACTGTGTATATGATGAAAGGGAAGTTTATCAAAATATCCCTGACCCTGTGACAACAAATACTTCAAGGGTAATTTTAGAGTGAGAGTGGCATGTTTGTAATAAAATGGATGAGATACTGTCTGTGATCTCAGTTAGCATGGCTCTTAAAAATACCCAAAACACTTCCCTTAAGAGGACTTTACCATTTTGTAGGTGGGAAACTGCCTTCATTGTACGTGGAGACTGCGCTGTGTGCTTGGTGGGAAAGATGCTTTAAAAATCCCCTGTTGCTGATGTCTGAGAGAGTAAAATGTGGGGTTGGGTTGGTTGATGGGTTTGCTGCTGGACTGTTCCAGCAGATCAGAGCACAGCCTCATCATGGCCCCAAACAGCTCTTCTGGCAAAACTGGGGAAGCCAGAAAATGGCAGAACAGGTGACAGGAGGATATTGCTGGAACAAGGTGTAATGGGAACTTTGGAAACTGGCACCGTGGGCAGAGAAAAATGCAAGGTCAAATTGCACTCTGGTACACTTCAAGATAAGTATGTGATCAAATATTTTGTTATCTGGAGCCTGGATTGAGTCACTTTGTACGTGTTGCTGCTTGAAACAATAAGGAACTGGTGACTGAAGTATCATAACGGGGCATTTGTTTTGGAGCATGTTTAGATTAAATTTGTAAATTGGGTTAAATGATACACGATTTAATGTATCATAATCCCCTTAAGCAAGCCTCGTCTTTCTTGCCTTTTTTCCAGTTCTGTGACATGCAGCAGGTTCTCCTTAGGCTCTCTACGGTATTTTGCACTCATTATTTGTTTTGCATGGATAAAGGGAGATTGTACAAACACCAAGGATACTCGTGTGCTTACATAAAGCATGTGTGTCTCTTCTGTGGTGCTGGTGGACCATTGTGTTGCTGAAGAGTTGAGGTGTGATTTCACAGCTCCCCAGTGACACTTAGAGGCTGTGTCAGACTCTGTTGCCCAAATTGCTCCATGGCACCTCTTCATGAGCTGTACATGTGCTTGGATCTCCTGATGCTGCTAGATCTGTAAGTATGTCTGAGGTAAAATGAACTGCCTTTGATAGAGTGACTCAATTTGACTGAAATTTCTTAGAGAACCATGACACAGTCAGTGCCTCCAGAGTGAGGAAATTGGAGCTGTATAGCGATGTGTAAGCTGTTCACAGTTCTGTCTTTTGGCCCACAGAGCCATTGGCAGGAAAGGATACAAGAACAGCTGCTGAAGTAATCCTTAAATGCTGTTCAATGCAGCAGAAGTGTTAGATATTACAGAGAATTTCCTTTAAATTCTTTTCTTTTAGAATATCAGTATTTTGAGGTAAAGAAAGTAACTTTTTTTCCTGTAGAAGAGAGAGGGTATAGCTTTTGTCATTTTTTTTTTTTTTGCCTATGGGAATTACAGCTTTCATTCCTTTGCATAAGCAGGACTTGAGCCCTATTACAAGTGGTGCAAAGTATTGAGGACACACCACCCACAGTGTACAACTGAAACTATCTATTCAGAAGAGAAAATGTAACATCTAGGTAGTCTAATTAGTCAGATGAATGCACTTGGAGGTGGGGATGTGCCAGGACCTCGTGCCAGGACCTCATGCCAGCAGTTATTGCCTCATGTGGTCTTAAACCAGCTTCATAATGTGCATGATTAGAGGAAGCATTTTTCCTGTCTGTCAGGGGCAGACAGAAAGATGCTCTGTGACTCCAGAGGAAATGGCAGATTTCCCTCTGGCTGTACGTATACATCACATTCTATCATATTTGGAACTGATAGATTCTCTCAGAAAGTTGCTTTTCAGGGACCTAGATAAATTTAGCACTAAAGAAAGAGGAGAAAAAAGAAAGTATTACCCTTTTTCCCCCCTGTATCATCAACATGCTGATGCCTGGGTTCTGAGAAGTGCCATTTCTGCATAACATGTTAATATGTCATGCGAATTTGTTGTGTTTTAATCTATTCTGGTGTGTTTCCAGTAAAACACCAAAAGCTGGTAATGGATAGCAGTGATTCTTAGTGGAGTGAGTGATGGAGTGTCATGATCTTCTATTTTGTCACAACAGGTGTTTTAATTACATCTTTAGGTGTTCTTTGGTTGTGTTAAAACTGTTATCTTTCAAGTTGTGTCTTTACATGACCACATATGAAGCTCAGTAGCTGCATGCAGGCCCAAGGCCATACGTCTTGTAAAGCTTATGTGTGTCTGGGCATGGCTGTGAAGTATGGAAGGTCAGTACATATTTGCAACTTTTCAGTAGGCATAAAGTGTGGCTGCTGAGCCAAAACATCGGGGCTAGAGATGGTTTGGTTAAGATTGTGGTGCAGCAGCGGTGCGTTCAGGCTGTGTGATGAACAGTGCCTTCTGCAGGTGTAAATGCAGAGCACACAAACTGCTGAGGTGGGGATGTAGTACAGTTCCCACCTCCCCGTGAGAGGATTCCCCATGCTGCCCGGCCTCTTCCCGTACGGAGCAGGAACACACCACCGCCGTGTCAGGTTGTGTGCTGTTCAAGTTGCCTTTTTTGAATGACTGCTCTTACATTGTGGCTTTTATTAGTGACCACTCTAAAGACACAGAGAGCCTCAGCACCTCTACACATTTAATCTTTCTGTTACTTACTGCGCTTTCCCTCTGCTTCTCTGCTAAAGATTAGATTTTCAAAGCTGTTTTGTCACTTTGCATTATTCAGTTGACTCAAATGTATCGTGTTCCAGGGAACTCAGTTTGTGCATGTGATCCTGAGGACCAACACCTGCACCTTCACATCCTTCCTGTCCTTGATCTGTGCCAAGCATTGATAGGTAACTTGAAGGCAGGCAAGTTATGGCACAGGGTGAAAGGGAGGATTTAGTCAGTTTTATATGTTTTAATAATAAAATAAAATATTTCCGTTAGAATTAATGCGTTATGAAAAAATAAAATCAGCTTGAAGTAAAATCATGTGGGCATAACTTTCAGAATGGTCTGATTTTTGTGAGGAATCTCAATTCTTTCATGTCTGAATGGAGGCATCTCTAGAGTACTTGCTTTACAAAGGGAGTTGATCAATACTTCTGGAAAATTATGCCCTTTGAGAAAAAGGGGAGAATAGCAGGTGGGGGATCCAGAAGTAAAAACATTCAAAATCACAGGTAAATTAAAAATAATGAAGACTCCCAATATGAGCCATATTGTTAGAGACTTGCCCTGTTACTCTTGCCAGTGGTTGAAACTGATCCCTCTGTAAGGAGTCCACCCTTGGCCTCTGCTGTACTTTCCTTCCACTTGAATGCTATTTTGAGATTTCAAGTGGAACTTAAGTGGTAGGGATGCATTGGGCAGTCCTCCTGCACAGTTTTGAATTTAATAGTGGCAGTGGGAAGAGTTTCATAACATAGCACAAGGATAGAAATTTAGTCCAGGGAAGGAGTCTGTGTTGTCTTTGTGAGGATTACACATAAGAAAAGGGATGTAAATGTAGAACACTTTTCTAAATACTGTTAACGTTCATACAAGTGCAAATGTCCTGTGATGAAAATTACTAAATGGGATATTTAAATTGACTCCACTTACAAGTAATAAAAAGTAATAAAATTATTTTTAATGCACATCAACATTGCCACATACTTGTGTCAAGATATTTGTCACAAATAAAGTCCATGTGCTCTTTGTATGACTGCTCTTTGCATTTCTATTTCTTATTATTGATCAGGCTGTGTTACCATCCAATTAGGAAAACGTTGAACTTGATCTTTGTGCAATAAGTGATCTCCTTAATTGGATGCATGTCCATGTTACAAGTTGTAGTGCCCAGGGAACATCTAATGTGGTAACAAATGACGGGCCAAGCAATGAATGAATCCATGTGAAGGGTGAGCTATGAGTGTCCTTTTTTCCTTTGAGGGAGCACTTTGTAGAGGAGCTGGAGTGTTCTGCCTGAAGGGATGTGAAAGGACACGGCCACTGATAGATGCTCCCCAGTTCCTTCTGCCACAAAACCCCCAGCCTTGTGTTCTCAGACACACTGAAAGTGCTCCCTGGCTGGAATTTGGAACAGTTTTTGTGAAACCATTTTATTTAAAACAGGATTTTGGTGTTTCACACATTATCCGAGTAGGCAAGTAGTCTGACCTGCTTTCAGCAATCTGACTTTGAGTGAGGTGCATAGTTACAGTGGTAGAGACGTGTGCCATGTGCCTGCAAACTTCATTATGCAGTAAATTGTTTACCACCTTTTCATTGCCTCTGACCTGCTAAACAGTCCACTCATGAGAGCCTATTAGTCTTGACCTAATTAATATTAATGGACTGAAGCTACTTATAATTCGGGTTTAAATGGGCCATCAATCTTACGTTGGCCTGTGAGTGGCGCAGACCTCATCGTTTTGTTCCTTGCCCTATGTCAGTATCTTCAGCCTTCTGGAATTGCTGCTATATTAAAAAATAAACACCTGCTGTGCTTGCCAGTACATAATTTTAGCACTAGAGAGAAGTCTGAAACAACATTGAAAATAAATACCAGGGTAAAAAAGGCGGCTCATTTTTTCCCAGTTCTGGCATGCCTGGAGTTTGGCAGCAAAGCCATCAAGAAGCACTTTTTGTCATTAGTGATGTCATGTCATGCCCATTTTTTGGGCAGTTGTCTTCACCTCCTGGTCTGGGACTGTCACTTGAGTCGTCCTCATACACTTGGGAGGTTTGTGGTTTAGTGCCTGATACATTTGATAAATAGTCAAATCTTTCGTTTTGGATGAAAAGTGGAGAACTGAGAAGCCGTGCAGTAGCAAGGCAAGAAAAGAAATAAATTAGGCTCTTTTGTCATTCTGGGCCATGTTGTACAACCATTTCTTAATGTATAACAATTGTGTGAGCAATATCTAATGTGCACATTGTTGTTTTCTAATGGTTTTTTTTTTTACATTTTGTGTGAAGAGCAGAAGTTAGAATTTCTTCATCTCCAGAATGCTGATGGAAGCTGACTCTCTTCCACCTGAAATTCCCATCATGACAGCCTCTTTGCAATCCACATATGAGAGGACACTATCCCTTGTTCGATCTCATACAGCCTAATAGAAAGAAACAATGAGGATTATTTAGTGGTCATGAAATCCTAAATTTTTGTTATTTTAGAATAATTATTTAATTCTGTATTATTTTATTGCATACAGAAATAGAATCTGTTCAATTAGTTGTGCTTAGGGTACTTGATAATAGGGTACATTCTAATGACTTTCAAAATTTTGCATTCTTTTTTTTCCAGAAGATGATTATAATTCTGATCAGGGACTAAAATTTTCATTCTGTTCCCTTCAAACATTACCGTGAAAGCTGAATCAGTAGGAAAAAACCACATTTGAATTAGTAAACAACAATAAAATGATAGAGATATTTTTACCATAATCATTACTTAAATAGGATAGTATTTTAACACTACAGAGAATACCCTAACCCTGTGGGATTTTTGTTTTTCTTTACCTTTATTATGTTTTAAAAGCATCTCACTCCATCATCATGTTCCTTTAAATATAATTCAGTTCCTGTGTAATGCATTATATCATCAGCTATTCTGCATGGTATTCTGGAGAGTATGCTATTTATATACTGCAACCATTTAGTCATGTAAGAGATGCATTAGAATAATTTTCCTGAACACAATGCATGATTAAAGGACAATGTCAAAGTAATTTTTCAAATGATTTTCCCCTTTCTGTGTTGTTTATAATGGCTTTTTGGAAGAGCAGTACTTGAGGCATATTCATTTGAAATCGAATAATGTCTCAGAACATTTTCTAACTTGCCTTGGTTCATTTTTGTGAGCTAATGAAGAGAGATTAATATCTGTTTCACTATTAAGACATTAATGAGTTTTAAGTCCTGGGCACCCAACTTTGCCATTTATCTTTTCTAAGAGACAAATTATTGCATAACTTTCAATAGTGCTTCAGAGTTTTATTACATCTGTAATGAGAATACTTGTTTAAACAGCAGCATTTTTATTCTAAATGGCTAAGGGGCATAATCTGGTTGAAGTATAAATAACTCTGCAACTTGGCAATGAGGAAGTTCTTAGCATATTTTGATTAATAAATGTCTTGAGTCACATTCAGAACAGCAGCCTACCTAGGCTTCTGGCTTGAAAAAAGGGGAGCAAGGACAAATCTTTTTCCAAATTATGCTTTGGGGAGTTTCATTCACATTCTGTGGGTTTTATCTGTTTTTATCTGTTTTAATCTGTTTTATCTGTTTTTATATCTGCTGCCACCCTGGTATGAAATGCTGAACTGCGATACCAGAAACGAAAGGTGTTTTTGTCCAAGGTTTCTTCACTCAGGGTTGCTGGATCTTTTGCCATCTCTGGCTCCTAAATGGCATGTCTTCCATCAGAATTTTGCTCCAAGGGGTAGTATTAAGGGGTTACACTCTTCAGAGATGTCACAGCTGAGTAAATGTAAAGTTAAAGTGAAAGTGAGCTTTATATTTCATCTCTGTGTGTAGTCTCTAGCGTGAAGGCTCTTGATCCTTGATAGATGCCTGTAAGTTGTTGCCACAGTGAAGTTGTTCCAGCAGATGCTGTAGAAACAATGCATTTCTGTGAGCTGGGGAAAGTGGGAGAGCCCACCTGGATCTGCTTCTCTCTTCTAGCATTCTCTGTAACAGTGGGGATGAGGGGATTACACAGGATCCTGGATTAGTTCTGGAGGGATTCATGTGACTAGGATTATGTAGTTAATGTCTGTACTTTGTCTCTTCTGCTGACATCCTTGGTCTCAGGCTTTTCTCCTGCACACCAATTGTATGCGGCTCAGCCTTTGTTCAAGTGGTTTGGAGAAGTTGTTTGTTTTTTTTTAAAGAGAAAAACTAATATGGATTAGTTCATCTATTTCCATAATATAGTTCATCAGCATTGTTTTGCTATTGTCACTGGTGTTTCTCTTGTTTAGTTTTTTAAATGACTTTCTTTAGCTAGCTGGGTTTTGCAGAACTCAAGCATACAATGATCAAAGATTAATCTGTTGTAGAATTGACACTGATCTCAGTGATAAGACAGTTGAGTCCCAATTTATTTTCTTTTCTGAATATGAAGGTCTAGTGCACTGCAGACATCTGGTGTTTTGGGCACTTAAAGCTGCAGTTCCCTGACAACTCTGTTATTTCTGTTTAAATACGCGTGAACTGTTGTTTAGGTAATCCACCCTGTCAAAATAGCATTAAGTGTAATATATTACTGACCTTCTCTTTTGTATTGTGTAGAGGACTGTAGAAGTTACTTACACTTGCAGCTACAGTGGCTGTGTTGCACTTCTTATACATTCAAATCTCTGGAAATGGGAAGATTATAGAGGATGTAATATTTGTAATAGGTAGCTTCATTTGTTCATACATTTTATTCATTTAGCCCTAAACAGGATATGACATTCATCTTTTAAAACACAATCTTGGTCTTAGGGATGAAGGAATGTAATGAGGTGACTTGGCAAGCTACAGGCCTTACTCTGAAGTTTGTGTAAAACATACCATGAATGTACCTGTCCCCCTTCCTGATCTTCAGACTGGAGGGCTGCAGGAGCCTGAATTCTCTGTAGTTGTAATTTGGCTTTTGGTCTTGAAGGAAGCAAGCTTAGCATCACCCTGGAGGTCATTTTAACAGTGATAATCAGAGCAGCACTTGAGCCTTCATACTTTCTCAGCCCAGCCAAGAGGGTCTGCAAGCATGTGGCAAGTGGCCACTCCTCCATCAGACAGATAAAGGAGTTTAGTGGTTGAATTGCTTCTGGAGTCCCCTGGAATAGAAGCTTCTTGGGATGGCATTGCACACAATTGGTATTTCAAGGAAAACAGGCTTTGGGTTTATAGTCAGGCCATGGCAGTTTACCTGCCATGTAAACATACCCCTTTCAGTGGAAATTATGCTCTGGGTCAAATAACATTAATCATGTCCTTTGATCTGGTCTTTTTTTTTTCTTGTGGACAAGCTAAAGTGGAAAGTGGTTTCTAAAGGGTCTTCTGAATCAGTCTCTGTGAGTATTTTGAGTTAGCAGGGTTGGCCTTGACTGGTCTTGATATGTTTATGGATTTCTCTGCCACAGTTACGGGAGGAAAACCGCTTGCAGAATATGTAAAGCTCAGAATTGCATATAAGCTTTGCAATCTGGTTTTCTAAGGCTGAAATAAAATCGACTATAGTTGTTCTGTTGGTTTTTGTTTGTTCTTAACTTTACAATATGAAGTATTGCTGTAACGATAGGTGTGATTTAAAAGGTACAGGCTTGTCCTGCTGCAGATGAATGTATTTTTTTAATGGGCACTTAATCCTTGTGAAAGGTGCTGGGTTGTGACAGCACTTGAAGATGAATTCCTGTATTTTTCTGCAGTTGTACAGCAGGAGACAATGGCAAGGCACGCTTCTCTCACAAATATGTCTGAACCCTGACCTAGACAGATCACCTTTAGAGATGAGTCTCTGTGCCCATTCAATCCTTGACCTCCCTGCCAAGACTCTCTCAGTGTTGCCAATTTATGGTGTGGACCTTGGGCTGAGAGGACCAGCTCATTTCAGGTTGACTACCAAACCAGTTGTGACTGATGGCAACTCGATAATGACCTGGAGGTGGTTTCAAGCCAGTGGTCACTGAGGAAATGCTCCCGTCCTATTACAGATCTTCTGAGCCATCTAGCTTGTGGGGCAGGTGCTCTTGTTGTCAGAAGGGACTTCCTTTGTCCTTATTCTTTGTCCACTCATTTTCATAAGGTCTTCAATGTTTTGTTTTTAAATATCTAGGAAAAAATATTTTTAAAAATTTAAAATTGTTCGGATTGCTTTTACGTCAGGAGTTGCAAATTTAACACGTATGTGCAAAAAATTGTAGAAAGAGAACTGTATTTAACTATGACAGATACACCAGGTTTTTTTTTTTTTTTCTTGCTGAACCCTGCTTGTGAACAGTGGGCTTCCACATGGAAGGGGGGAAGTGTGTGCACGGATGTGGCAGTGATGGCAGTGGTAGCTCTCCCCACTCAGTAATAGGTCATGCATAGACTGATGCCCAAGCAGATACTTCCCATCTCTGCCAAGGAAAAGATTGGAGATCTTAACTTTTTAAAAACTGGGGAAAATACTAATTTGTTATTATGCAACTAAATACATGTGGATGCATGTGTATTCTAAATAAGCATACATATTTAGACATCTTGAGTTGAAGCATTCTGCAAATAATTTATTAAATGCTCACTCTAGATTGGTAGGCCCTATTCTGAATCTTTGCTAGGCTTTATCCTACACTTACTGGGTAACAGAAAAACCCTCACTGCATCATTAATTCAGTGCCTTGTCCTTGTTAGTATTTTCAGTAAAGTTTGTAGGCACACAGAAAAAGATAGCTTTAGAGTGATTATTAGCCCTCTATTTCTTGGGTTTTTATAATTATCCTCCTTTAGATTAGGAGGAATGAAAGCAACCTAATGCATTTTGTGAGATTTTTCTCTCCCTTATCTTTTCTTTAATAATTGACTCAAACCCAGCCATTTTTTTTTTCGTACAAACCGTAATGGTGTCAGAGCCCTTTTCGTCTTTCCCATTCTTAAACATTTGAATAACATTGCTCATTTGGAACCTGTCTTAACCTCGGCAATATGCTTAGGCTATTTGAATTCTTGTTCTCTTTTCCCTCTTTGTTATTCACTGTACAATTTGTTTAATGCTGCTGTAGCCATGCATTACTAGTCAACCTTATATATAAATTCCGTAATAAATTAAATAAAGCTCTGTATGGGTCAGCTTAGACTAGCCCGATTAAAAAGTGATTTACTAAAGAGATAGAGGTAGCAGGATGGTAGAACATGCTTCTAAATCAATTATGAGTCCATTCACTGTCGGCCTATTGTGCGTAATAGTGTATTAAAATGCATTCTATATTGTTAAAAAAAATTGACTCTTTCATTGAAACTGAATTAACATTTGCAAGCGCATAATAGTGTTTGGAAAGCTATAAACATTTAAATTCAATCCCTTATTGCAGGCTAAGTGTATACAGCTAGAATTGTAATATCCAGATAAGTCTTTATGTTGTGCTCATTTCATTATTACAGCAAGATGTTCACCATACTAAAGGTAAGATTGGGTGGACGCTTGTATTTATAAGCCCATAATTACAAGGAGAAATCATCACCACTGGACTGTAAAAGTGAAGTTCATTTTGAACTGAAAGTAGTGTCTGTATGTATTTGTGCATTCATACACACATATAAACATATATATAATACCCATTGCTAAATTTGTACTGGGGCCCATCTTAATTCTGCCCCACCCACCCCCTTTGCCCCAAAGCCTGTCACCTCTCTTTTCCTTGTGAGGGAGCAGAGGCAGGGAGCCATCCAACAGGCTGCCAGTTCTTGGTGAGCTGGAAGGGAAGACTGTGCCCATGCTTGCAGCTTGGCACAGAGCCTGTCATCCATCAGGGAGCCGCCTTCTTCCCTTCCCCCAGGGCCTGCAGAGGGTCTCGGTTCTCCCCAGGGACTGTCTGCAAGGATCCACCCTGGCATTAGTGACCTGGATGCTTCTGTGCCCTGCCTTCACAGGCAGCACACTTGTGTCCTGGTACTCCCATGGCAGCACTCAGGCAAGGGATGCAGTGGAGTTCTCTGCCTCTAGAGCATTCCTCTGCTGGGACTAATACTGCCTTTAGTGGGATTTGCTTACTTCAAATTCAGCTAATTAATTTTTATGGGATAAATTTAAAAGGAGCTGAAACTACAGCTTTCGTTTCAGTTTTACTTACATTTGTACTTGCCTCTGTGTTTCCAGTATACTCAAATGATATGAGGGGTTCCACAGGAAACAGACCAAGCAATGCAATCTGCAGAGTTGGAGAGTTTTAAAGAAATCGTAGTCTATTTTATTTCATAGAATAGAAATACTAGGACTGGTGTTGAGCCCTTTTTTGTGTTTTATAGACTATAGTGTACTAAGCTGGTTCTGTGACTGAGCACCTCTCTGCACACGTTTGTGCACTGAAGTGCATAAATCCATAACAAGGAGCTGTTCTTATCTGCAGCAGATCAGTCTAAAGCAGCGCTGTGCTTTCTGCCAGCGTTGATCTGGGGTAGCTCCCGGTGCAAGAGCTGAGCTTGTATGTTTGTAAAACATTAGGTGAAGAGGCACAAGCAACGGATGGTAATTTTTTGTGACTTGGGAAGCAGGTAGTGAACATCTTCTCTAAAGTTTTACAGCGTCTAGCGTTCATACCAGCGTTTCCAGAATTGCAAGAACAATTCTTTCAGCCTTTAGAGTTTGCCTGAATTTGTTGTTCTGAAAGTGTGTGTGTAATGCAGGTTGACATGTAGGATGTTTGCAGAAACCTCTGAGAATTACCTAAGCACTTTTGTTACACCCGTGAGGGACACAGAGCTGAGCTAGCATGAAGACTGATTTATTTCTCATCTCTGAAGAAATTTAGCCTTTCGGTTCTCTGAAAGGAGCAGGTGAAGCATAAATTCACTGGTGTATTATTTCTAAACCAAAGAGAAACATGTATGGCTTTAGATATTGTGCTTTTCCAGAAAAATAGATGTCTGAAGGTACCATTATAGGTGTACTTGTATTTTAAATACAGATAAACACTGGCTGTGCATCTAGGTATAAATGGCTTTTGATATCTTTTCTTAGGATTGGGACAAATTTATACAAAGAGGAATATAACAGTCTGCCAAAGGCTTCATGCTGTGAAAAAGTATATTAGGGTTTCAGGTTAATTTTCTGTCATTTTCTTAAGCATGACATAGTTTATTTATTTATTTACTTACTTATTTTTAATGCACAGGACAATTTAAATAATTTACATTTTCTGTGTTACATATTTATGTTGTTTGGGTTTTTTTCTTATAAGAAAAAATAAATTAAAGACAAATTTTGTAGGTTACTTGGTACCTGATATTCAAGAAAATACATGAATATTTAACCTCACTTCAGCCTCGAGGTTCATAGTCCAATGCAGGGACTATCCAAATGAAATAATTGCTTTGTCTGGCAAATAGATTGTCTCATAAGAGGACTGAACTGTATTAAGTGATTTTCCCCTGGTGATTGGAAGTATCTCTCTGCACTGGTTCAGGTAATTCTGAGGTTGTGCCTTCACTCTTTCATGCTAGACTGCTTTTCCAATAAAATAAAAAATGTAGAACCTGCTACACAAATGTAACGTTAACCTAGATTTCTCTGAGGACAAAGGTGAATGCTATAGGGCTTGCCAAAGGCAGAGGAGGAAATGATATTAAAAGGTTATTAGAGATAGAATTGGATGCATGGGACTGTACAAAGCTGAAAGGTGCAGATTGGGGTGTATGAATTTTGTATCAGTGTACGTTTCTCCGAGACTCCTTAAGGCAAATCCTAACAGATTTTTTAAATACTTGAATACTACTTTCTTTTCCATAGCAGATATAAATTCACATAAATGTGTTTCTGGGGTAGAAGAATGGTCATATGCAGAAGAGGAAGGACTGTTGGGAAAAGAAAAGCATCAAGATCATTATAGAGCAGGCTTACACATCTCTGTGCATTATTTCTGCTCTGTACTTGATGAGTACCATGGCTGGCCAAACTGGGCATGTCCAGTGAAAAAAATGGAAAGAAGCAGTTCTGATGCAATGAAAAACTCCCTTTCTAATTTAAATCCTGATGTGAACTGTCAGGACCTGCAGTTCTTTGACATGGAACAACTAGGAACACCCAAAGGCACAGCTGGATTTTTCCATAGTACTGTACATAGGCTGAAATTACATATGCAAATGCTGAAATGCACTTTATGTCTAGCAAACCATCATATTCAGCAGGGAAGCTGCTTTCACTGCAGCTAAAGGGGTGCAATCTGGACGTATATTTGCTGCTGTAGTGGAATAAATGTACACATCTGGAGAGATGTTGGGATGGAGTAGTGGTGGGAAGGAGGGAGTGCATCAGTATCTGTTTCATGAACATCTTATTCATGTGCAATTATGCAACTTGTGCTCAGTTGCATTGCAGCTTGAACGTGATCTGGTGCTTAGAGAACTCGGGGCTTCAGTTCTCTACAGGGGCTTTGAGTGTGGGGTCCCTGTTACACAAAGGTGCCCAAAAATCTATACCTCATTACATTGTGCATCAGTGCTTTAAAAAAAAACTAACAAAACTTTAACTCTGAATAGAAAATATGTTTAAAAGCACGCATTTTGAAGCTATCATGGAAAATGTTTTGCAAGAGAGGGAGATATTCTGGCTGCAGTATGCCTTAGAAAATAGATTTGTCTCTGTAAATTTGGTAGTTTACTTAAGGTCAAAGGTAACATCTAAAGAAGAATTTAATAATGATAAATATTCAGTATTTCTATGACATCTGTTCATTCTCAATCCTTGGAAAAGAAAACTCATTTTGTATTGTTCAAAATAAGAAAAAAATCATACACTTGATGTGCTGTGTGGGACCCAGTGAAGGTTCTCTAGGTCTAGAGATTCAAAGTCAGAGGTGAGCAATGACAAAAGGGCTGCTCAGATGATAAAGCCAAATCTAGCAGTGGCAGTTGGGATTAGATTTTTGGAAATAATTAGGCTTTGTGGAAATAATTTTTACCTTGGTGGTTTCTCTTTGTCAGAAGAGCTGAGCTGGCTCCTCTGCAGATCAGCTGGGGACCCATAAGACAGGTTCAATTTGGAGAAAAGCTGTAGCTCTCTCCCTCTCTCCTGCTCCTATATCTGCATCCACTCAGAAAGTGAAGGGGAGCCTGAATTTTCAGCCCTGCCATCCATGGTGCACTGCTCCAGGCCCATGGAAGAAGATATGACCACTCCCCACTCGTGTGACATCAAACATCTGAGTCCTGTTTGCCTGAGTTGCTGTTGCTGTCAAGAAAATCGTGACATCTCTTGCAGGTAGCAGGCGAACGTGCTGAAATAATAATTTCCTAAATCCACGTATGGAGAATGTTTGAAATCTTTTGGCAAGGAAAACATCAAGGCAATTCCAGAACAATTTCCAGAATACAGCACAGTGCAGCATTTTTAGTCAGGTGTTAGCAAATGCCATGGCCCACACTGCACACAGAGTAACTGAGTATTATTTGGTAGGAGCAGCCTGCAAGAAAAGGAAAAAAAAATGAAGAAATTTTGTTCTTTTATTACCAAACTCCTTTTTATTTGGCTGAAGACATTAATGACAGCTACTGTGTCTGGTGGAGTGGGCCCTAGTATAAGAGCAGGCTACTTGCACTGCATTTTGCCCATTATTTTGCAAAGCAAATACTTTCAGAAACTGGATCATCCTTTTAGTAGTGCAATCAGTTTCCAGTCTACCAGGCAGTTGTTGCCCAAGGATGATTTACAACAAATGCCTGTAAATTCCAGTGGTTCCCATCATGCAGCCCTGCCCCTCATTTCCAGTGGCTGGACAATTAGGATCCGCACACGGGTCACTGGTGCACAGGGCTCCTGGAGGAGGTGGGGGGGATCCTCATCTTGGGTGATGTTGTGTTCTCAGGCTTGCTAAGGAGAATTAATGCAATTTGGAGAAATACCTGTCTGGACTCTGGCAGTAAGGAGTGTGATCACAGGACAGAGCCTGCAAGGAAGAAATTGAGAGGGAGATAAAAAAGGCCTGAAAAAGTCTTCTTGTCAAGGCATATGCAGAAATGCAAAGAGACTTCCTCTCTCTCGGCAGCTGTGTGTCCTTTTTTGTGTGTATACCAAAGGGTCTGCAGTCATCTTAATATTTATGTGTCAATATTTCTTCTGATGCAGATGATGACCAGGCATTGATGTTATGGGCCAGCTGTAGCATTGCTTTTGTTGTTATAAGAATATAAAATCTGCCGTTCTAGCTGTGATGTTGTAGAATAGAAGAAAGTTTTGTAAAGTGGGCAGTAGATTTAGGTGGAATGTCTGATATGACTGGGACAAACATATAACTTTACAGCCATAAAATACACAAATACTATCAGCTCTCTGAACCAGAAACCACGAGCATTTTTATTCTCTCTAAAGAAATTCCGGTATTTTAGTGCACAGAAACTTGTTTATTGTTCAGTTTCTATTTATCCCCCTGCTGTGGGAGGGAAGACTTCATAGGCTTTTTTTCAGCATCACAGATGATGTTGTTGCTCAGCAGCCATTAATATACCTTTATCTATAATTAGGGAAGGTCTAACACCTTTCTGGCCATATGGAAAATTATAAGTTAGCACCTGCCATAACAGGAAAATAATTATTGGGTAAAGTATAAATATCAAAACATGATAAATAATGGTTACCTCAGCAATCCTCAGCTGGATAAAAGTAGCATCTGCCTTCAGTTTCTGAATATCACACATGATTAATCTGGAGACAGCGAGGTGCTTTCTCAGCTGTGCTGTCTCTACTGGGCAGTGAAAGCAAGATGTCTTAGGCCTTCTCTTACCCTTAAACACTGTGGTGATATCTCTGAATCAAAAGGTTTCATCCTGATGTTTTTTTAAGGAAAAGTGGGATAAACGGGCAGGGGTGAGGTGAGAATTTAGGATTGGCTGAAAGGATTTGGTTTGCTCTTACAGTTTTGTTTGTGGAAAGTGCATCTAAACAGAGATGTGTTTTATTCTTCTCAGAATTTATGCTGTATGTCTGATGGGGGAGATTCTACCAGCCCCTTGCATCACAGAACTTGACTCTCATTCGCTGTCAGGTCACCCATACAAATACTCTGAGCATCCAGTTTCATTCAGAGATGTGGCCTGAGAGAACTCTTCAAATCTGAGTTGGAATTCCAAAGCTGGTGATGGGTGTTAGGCACTGTGCAAAGCACATCACAAGTTGAACCAAAGCCCTGATGAATGATGGTGTTGTTGCTTAGGCCAGCAGTGCCTCCAGACATTCGCCTTTATGACTATTTATTTGATAAGAAAAAGGAGAAAATAAAGTTCTTTGTGTGTGGGTGGGTGTGCACATGTTGAACAGGAGAAAATAGGGGAATGACCACCAGTCTGAAGGAAATTCACTGATAGAAAACTGAAATTCTCCTTTCATTGTTCCTGTAGAGGCTTTTGAATAAAGCTAACTGGCTGTCACTAGCTTTCTTAAAATGGTGAAGTATATGTAAAACCTTTACTCCTGTTTGAAATGAATAGCAATGGCATAATGCTCCAGAGTGTGCTGAAATTGCTCCTGTAAACTTAGTGCTAGCTGGTAATCCATCCCAACTTGAGAGACAAAAGGACGACTGTGTCAGGGGAGGACTGATTTTTATTTTTGTAAATTTTGTATAATCTCAAATAGCTGCACATGGATAGAATTTCTCAGTAAAGTATCTTTCCCCCTTCCCTAATAAAACTTTGGAGTTTGCTTTAGATTCTGCATGGGTATTTACTACTTAAGATCATCTTATCTAACCTGAGGTCCATTAGCTTCCTAGAGCTCTGGGACTTTGCCCTTTGCCTCGGGGAAATTAAATATTTAATATTGCTTTGTCCGTGCTTACTTTGAAAAGCATTCATCCTTCATTTGGGTACCATATCAGAATTCATTGGGGAGCAACAGCTGATGTTGCCAGACAGAACCAAACCTCGACCCTCTCCTTCCCCTTCTGCCTTCAGGGGTGGTGTCAGTGTTGCCATCTCAGCAACCCTCGGGGTTGATCATGATGAAATGAAGGGAAGGTAGGGCCCTGGTAGAAAGCAGGCTGATATCCCAGGTAGTCATGAAGAAAAAGACCCAGTTTGCTGGCAGGGAGATCCTTCTTGCCCGAACAAGCACTGCAGGATGTGTATTTGTGTGTGACTAAAAGCTATATAAAATGTGAGCCAGTCGAACTAAATATAAAGGACTCATTTTTCTTGTGAGTTTTGCTTGAAATGAACAATCCACATAGAGTTTATCTTGCCCAGTTAAGAACATGTTTCTTCCAAGAAAAATATGATGTGACACGGAAATAGGCAGGATGAGTGTCTTTTTAATACTGTATTTTTGGTTACATTTTTTGCAATCTTTTTTTCTTTTTCTCTCTCTGTTTTTATGGTGACTTGCCTGAGTGCTTTGGGCATGAAGCATCTTTCCTGGGATGAATTTTTTTTGGAAGATGCATAGTCAGTGGACAGCGTGCACATAATATGGTAAAGATTAAGTTCATGTGAACACTGAGCACACCTTCTTTGCAAACTGTAGTGCTGTAAATTGAGAATGCTTTGAACAGGCTCTTCAAATATTTAGTTGTGTGATACCAGCACTGGTATAAAGGCAGTTGTCCCAGTTTTTAGGTGTTTCATCTTGCTCAAGTCGTGTTCAGAGATTTTAACAGTACAGGTTACATATCTTTGTAGACAGATTCTTACATTTCATGACTCCCTGTTGTAACTTATTTAATAAAACAACTTTGGGTTTAGGGTTTTTTTTTTTGCTTCAGTAGTTGAAAAATGCCACTGTATCCATTCAATAAGTATGTGAATGTTTTAGAATAGAAGACAAAAATAGCAACAAAGTAGAACACTTCTTTTCAATTTTGTTCTAAAAGAATTATGTTATTGTTTGATTAAATGTAATTGCAGAAACTAACACTGCTGAAGACATCAACTTCTGTGTTTCATAAAACAAATATGAAGGAAATTTCTTTCTTCCTGTAACTTTAGAAGAGTGTATACTGGTATAGCGCTAATATTTTCTCAAAGCTCAAAATGAGGTTTTAGCAAGTATTTTATATAACATAAGACACTCCTGGGAAAAAAGGAGGTGATGTTGTGTGATCAGAGGTGGACACTTTGCACTTCTGTGGTTACAGTTTAGTTCAGCTGCCCCTGAGTTACTGTGTGATGAGTGCTAATGACGTTTAAGAGGGTGGAAATATTTTCAAGGTCTTAGGTTGTTTGCTTGTATCTATTTTTAAGTTCATTTACTTTACATATCTGCATCATTAAAACTGGGGGGCAAGGGGGTGCATTCATTTTACTGGTTCACCAGGATGTGCATTTCATGTAAAATTATTTCAATATTTAATAGTGGAAGGATAAATTTTCTTTCAAATTATTAGCCTTATCCTTTACTAGAAATACAAGAGGAAGTGCTACAGCATGTTCTTATCCAGGATTGGAAACAGCATCTGAAAGGTGCAAGGAGATTTCTTCTCCTTAGCATTTTCACTACAAGGGATGGTGGAGGTACCACAAGGACTGAGCACTTCTCGTGCCCTCTGGGGATGACCAGAGTGCAGCCTAGGGCCTCTCTGACTTCTGTGCTCACCAGCAGAAACTGGAGAGTGGAAGCATGGGCTACAATTTTTATTAATCTCACAGAATCTTCTGCTTGTGTCTCTCCGGTGTTTTCACCACTGCAGGAAAAAGCCCTCTCTGCATTACCCATCTACTGATGTTGTCCTACCTTTTGTGTCTCGGGCACAAGGTGAAATGGCCTGTTTGGAGATCTAAACTTCTTAGGCATTGCATGTTTTGTCTGTTTTGCATGATGCATCCTTAACAAGAAGAAGTTAATTGATTCAGAAACACCAGCAGCAGTTGCTCTTGAAAGTGGAACTTTTGTTTTGTCCTCCTATGAGAATGAAAGTATTTTATGGTATGCTAAAGCTTAGTATTGCTAGTGGCAGCTGCTTAAGTACCTAAATCCTGCTCTTGAAAGATAGTATTTGTAATAAGTTTAGCGTGGCTGCTGCTTTCATACAACTTTTTATAATTGTGATGTCTTCAGTAACTGGCGATTGGCACCAGTCAGTTCATACGGAGTGATACAGTCAGTGGAAACATGTCCAAGGTCCAAGAGACTTGGCTGTAAGGGTACAACCTTTCCCAGGGGCCCAGAAGTCCAGGCAGATGACAGCAGAGGTTTGGAAGGAATGCTCCCAGTGGTGCTCCCAATCTTCTACAGCAGTTTTTTCTGGCCAGGGCAGCCCTCACCTTTACTCCTAGAAACTCAGTGGGCACAGAAGTTGGTTTTACCAGCTGCTGAACTTTTACTGAGCAGCTATCAAATATCAGGTTGTGCTATTCAAATGCCTGGTTTTCCAAATGGTGGTGGCTTCCCAATATGCCCTTCTGCTTAATTTCTCATTACTTATTCACATTTGCTTGTGATGTGCAGTTGAAATATCAGCACCCTCATCTTGAGCGAGCTTGTAGTTAATTACACGTAACCCTTGTGAGTTATGAAACTGAACAGCAATATTAACCCATGGTGACATTTGAGATTACCAATTAGAATAAGAAATGGGTATGATGTGGTTGTCTTAGTAGTGGTTTAGACCTGGTGGATTATTGTAGTAAATTCCATTCAAGTAAGGAAAAAACAAATATCAAAATTAGTAAGTGAACAAGAATAGTCTATTTTCTTCTCAAAACATGAATCAAGATAAATTTGGGGAAAATGAGATCATGACTTTAAGCAGGATAATGTTTCTATTTTATTAATATGCCAAGTAACATGTCAAAACAAGAAATCAAATGCAATTTGCCAATTTCTCCCTAGAAAACCCCAAATACAGTGCTCCACACAATGTAGTAGGAATTTTAATTTGATCTTGTCTGTCTAGATTGAAGTCAGCCATCAGGTTTCCAAATAAATTTAATACCTTATAAATGTGATTGATTGCTGATGTGGTAATCCAGTTAGCTGCTAGGAGGTTTAATAGCTGGAGAATCCATTTAGAGAAGAATGAAGATCTTGAGGTTAGTATACTGGAGTATTTTCAAGAGGTCTAATTTCAGTTCTTATTTTGACATGAATTTGGCATAAATCCTCTTTTCTGTGCTTGTCTTTATGAAATGGGCATTTATATTTCCTCCACCTAGTGGGTGTCAGCATGGATGTAAACAAAGTGATCCCATCAACACAGATACAGGCATCAGGTTCTACTGTAGGATTTTCTGTATATTTTAGAAAGATCAAGCAGACAAATGTTACATGCAGCTCATGTGTTATTTTAAAATATTGTAACCTACTGAGGAGAAGAAGGATCTGAGAAGCTCTTCCCAAGCTGATCTCTCAGCTCACATATCTGTCTCCTCAGGACAATGGTAATTGCACTTTTAAGTACAGTCAGAGCTTAAACAGCTGTTGGTACTGCTGGTTTCACACTGAAGTTACAGCATCTCATTAGTATGTCACTCCCTCAATAACAACATATCTTTACATCTAAAATGTTCTTTTGCTTTTGTCCTTTTCTCTTGAAAATGGTGAACGTCAAATGATTTTTTTTTGGTGACAGTTTATGTCAGAGTTGTGCCTTTCTTTTGTTTCCATTAGGGAAATCTATCCTACTTATTGTTACCTATGTTAGAAAAAAAATCATTGGTAGTGTGATGTGGGTGCATAAAAGCATGCAAAGACAATACTGGTGTGACAGCTAATTAAAACCAGGTACTTTAATGCTGAGAAACAAACAAAAATCTTCAATATTACTGGAAACCAAGGTGTTATGAAAGCAGAACAGAATTGCAGAAGGCTTGTTCAACAGACAGCTCAAAAGATTTATGGAGTACAAAGGAATAGGAATGATTTTCTGGAGGAAAGCTGTATTATTATGGCTCCCAAATGACAAGCCATTGTTGCCTTGGTGGTGGAAGATTTTCTATAGATGCAAAGAAACTATAGGTGATTTTCCAGCTTACAATACTAGATACCAACAAAACAGAGTATTTTAGATCAGTCAGATTCCCTCCAAATTCCTTTGCAGATGATCCTTTGACCTGATCCATTGAGTAAGCCTTTCAAAGTTCTTTTTAGCCTCATCACACAACTGTAGTATCATTCACATTTGCATATGAAAAGATTTAATGTCTAATTTTTATCTAAGGCTTCTTTTAGCCCCAGTATTAATATTAACAGCCATGTAAAAGTAGTGTTGGGAAGAGGCTGTACATTTAATTACCTGCTCTGATCTGAATCCAGGTTGAAACTCTCTTTTTAAGTACAGATGCATTCCTCTAAAGCCTCCACATACCACTAGGTTACCTTCCATTATTACAAGGAGATCTTATGATAAACATATTTTACAAAGCCCTGTGATATACTGGTGAGCAATTTGTAGAGCCATTTTACTTAATATTCTAAACAGTGGCAGTCCCTAACTCCTTTGAGGTGTGCAGCAGCAGGGCTGGAGGCAATGGCCATCAGTTCCAGCAAGGAATGTTTCAGCTAGATAAGGGAAAAAAATCCTGCATGGTGAGAAGTGTGATTTGTGGCATGGACACTGATGCCCAGAGGGGTGTCAGAATCACCATTCGCGGGTTAGTCAAAATCCATCTGGAATTGTGAGCAAAATTACTCCTACTTTGAAGGTATCCCTGCTTTGGGAAGAGGGTCTCACCAGGTCGCCTCCACAAGGCCTTACAACACATTTTTTTCTGTGATTCTATGAGATTATATATATATATATATATATATATATATATATATGTACACACACACCTAAAAGTGATGGAGAACGTATTGCCTTATGGTTTGCTATTGGCACAGCCTTTCAAGGTGTTAAATACACAGGTTAAGTAGAATTTGGAAGAAGTGGCATTTTGCTTCAGGAAAAAAAATAGAAGTAGCATCATACAAGAAATGCTTTGAAGTGGCAGTGAGGTGTCATGTGTTTGGCAGTTAGAGATAACAACATTTAGGCCTTGTGGGAATAGATTCCCTTTCCCCCCCCTCCTGCTCTGTTTTGCTTCTAGAGCATGCTTTTGGCAGCAGAAAATGTCATTCTATGCATCATGCAACACTTTGGTTACATTTCCTAAAATAGGATTCAGCTGAGGGTACAGTCAGCATTTGAAACCCAACTACTGTACATGGAGAGCAGACATAAAAGACTTGTGCTGAAAAAGATGAACCCATTTCTGTTTCATTTTCAGAGCGTGTTGGCAAGAGTTGCAATTGCTGACATTTTGGGGGCAGCTCCTGAGAAGTGCAGCACTCAGTTGTCTTGCTCTGTTATTGCCACATCAACATTTACACAGTTTGTTTGTGCAAATGTGTTGTCAAAATGAAAGCATTTGTTTTAAATCAGTCCCGTTTTATTTCAAAAGTGAAAGAAGATTTTTGGCATGTGTTTTGCAAAGCCATAGAAGTTTATGTCTAGGAGGCAAAGCAGCGGAAAAATGGGGGTATAGTGTGTCACAGACATGAAGAAGCTGTTTGTACAATACATACAAAAGCCTGGGAATGAATAGAGAGTCTCTTGTCAGTAAGTTCATGACCACCTAAACCTCACTTGACTTTAAAAATTAAGTGTGGCACAAACTAGAACAGAGACCGTGTTCATTACAGTCATCCACTTGTCCACAGTTTTAAAAAGAGGAAGCAAGATGTGACTTTGGCATGAATAGCATGTATTTTTCTGTGTGTGTTTGAAGGATGTGGAATATTCAGATACAGAAAACATCAGTGTAGGAGGTTTAGTTAGGCATGACTGAGCTTTCTTTGGAGATTTGCAGAGAATGTAATAACCTTTAATAAGCCCTGGGAAGGAAACAAAATCAGTCTCACCCTGAATCCTACAAAATTTCAACAGATGCAAGACTTGGGCTGCTTGAAAACATGCCAGATTTCTGGTGGAATTGTCCCCCTGCTCATGTGTTTATTGTGAGCATGCAGGCAGTTGTCTTGTACTGAAGAGGGAGGAGAAATTTTTATGGTCTCATGTGTTATATAAGGAATATATGTATAGTTTACTTTGGAGGCCAAATCTGACTGACTTCACAACACCCAGGATTCCACCTTACATTAGGGAATTTTAAACCGACCTATGTGATTTACAGGTGTGAATTTTAGTGTGGGAAGCTGTGCTTTCTCAACTGTCTTTCCATTCATCTTAAAAGATTTTTCGTTTAGATCAGCTTTGCTTTGCTGTTCTAACGAGTTGGAGAATGTGATACATATAGGCCAGTCCTCATGGTTGTGCAAAAGTTTTCCTGATTTAGTGATGCTCCTGTGTAACAGCATATTCAGCTTCCATGCCTTCTGTACAGACTGGGATCAATAATGATGCAACACAAGCACTGAACATAGAACAGTGAATAGGAATCCCAGCTTTTATTTTCGTAAAAATAACCAAAATATCTGTGCAACGCCTATAAAGGCTTTTAACGACTTTGAAGTATAAGGCATGACATGTTGTTTTAATTTATATACAACAAACACCACGTTTCTAAAGTTGCTATTTGGGTTTTTTAAAAGATGAAACTGATGATAGCTGAAATGAAATGAAGTAAGTTTTATGCATGTTGCATTTTAACAAGTCTGCTGTCTCATTGGAATGCACTGCCTTCTTGTGCTACATTTTATTTTTGGAATTTAATAAGGCGCCTGTCATATCTGCCTCAAGGCTAAAGAATATCATGAGGGAGAAATCCAAAGTACTGTCATGTTTGACTGACAGGGGGCCAATTTTAATTTTTTTATGGGAGGTGGCTGATATTAACAGGCTGTAGTGCTGAAGATGCACTGCTCTACCATCTGCTTTAAACACCCTGTGTTGATGAGCCAGTAATGACGTTGCTCAGTGACATTTATCAGGTGAATTTGGCTCTGACACTCAGTAGAGGATTTTCATTAAAAAATTAATTCCGTGCATTTTACAGTGAAGCCCATTGTGATGATAGATTCTGGTACGGTGCCATGTATCTCCAGAAGCTGCTCTAATTACCTGAGAAACTTGGGAAAGCAATAAACTACTACTTTCCATTTCTTGTGTGTACTCCCTTAGCATATAATTAACACACTGACTCACTTAGCTTAAATCTCTGAAGATCTATGTCTATGTGATGATTACTAGCTCTTCAAAGTAATAAGCAAATGCACCTCAGTGGCTGGATGGCAGCAGGCTCAGCAGCCTTTGTGAAGTGCAGTCTGATGGTGCCGTTCCCTAAATTGTCACTGGAAAAGTGAGTAGGATACACTAATAGTGGAAATGCTACACCTTAGGCAAACATTTAAAAAACCCACCCAACTTCCAAGAGAAGATCTAATAAAATATTCCATCAATATACTGAATCCAATGGGAGAAAAAAAATGTTTCGATTCACCAAAGTCTTTTTTCAATATTTATTGTAACATTCGTTCATCTTAGTTAACTTTATTTCGCGTTAGCTAAACCTTAAGGGAAAAAATCTTTTCTAAGAAATTAGCTCAGATTCCTTAAGAAGCAGAATCCCTCAATTATATTTGGCATTTTATCTAGCATCTTTTCTTGTTCTTAGATATGTCAGCTCTGCATGTATCCTTCTCCACTTCAGAATGACTTTCAGGTGACCTGGGAGGAACAAGTAATTTTACCATAGCTTTTCAAGCCCCTACAAGTGCACCCTTGGAAGGTGGTGGCACTTCCTCTGACAATCCTGGTGAAAGAGGAGAGACTTAATAAAACACTTAAAAAAGAGGGGTTGTGGCTCAGTGTTCATCATTACTCATCTCTGTTAACCCAGATTATTTTGGAGTGCCTATTTGCTTTGAATCAAGGCTGAGCACAAGTTCTCCTGAATTTATTGTAGGGATATTGTAGGGATTTGTGCCAAGTTTATGTACCTAGCTAGAAGAGATGATGCTTCCTTCAGCCTGTAGCTGAAGTACCATACACAGAGCATTGCAGGTGCAGCATGAAGCCTACTAAGGCCAGATTTACTCTGTCATGGCATAGGATGATATCACCTCAGGTGATTGGGGACATGATATCAAAGCAGAGCAGCTGAAGGAACAACTGCCTTGAGAAAACAGATCAGGCAGATTGCATGGCATTATGCTGTTGATCATCAAAATACTTAAGAACAGCTTAATGCAAAGCAGGTGAGTTACCCATTAATGTCTCTGGAGATGATTTGATTAGCCATTTCATCAAATCAGATGATTTTTAGGTTACAAACATTCTATATAAAGTATTAAGACTATTTTTTTAAAGTAATCTCTTGTGTTTTATAATGATTGGAGAGACTGGTTTATTATTTAGAAACAGACTATAAAATTCTTATCAGTATTTTTATGGAAAATTTATAAGGAGTTTTCAGACAGATTTCTCGACCTTCTGGAGGCGGAAGTGTGTTAATTCCCTGATATTCTGCAGTGTTTCTCCGTCCTTCTGTTACACAGCAGTACTTCTTTATTGTCTGGTTTAGTAACATGAATACTTACAAGCGTGTTTGGCTCAGCAAATCATTTGGTGAAGAACTGATGATAGCCTACACCTGGCTTGGGAGTCATATGCTAGTGAGAGAGGGAGAGAAACAATCCTCTCTTAATGGGAGTCGTGAAAGAAGCAATTTTGTGACCTTTTGACCAAGGACTGTTTTGGGAGCATTTTCACAGCAGGCAGGTGCCCTGTGCATGGATCACTTTCATGAGTACCTGCCTGCTGACCGATCCTGCAGAGGTCACCTGGGCCAGGCCTTCCAGCAGCGTTTGTGATAATAAACCCACTTGATAAGCACCCACTTGATCCTCCCCTGGCTGCCATCCCATCGCCCTTTCCCCTCTGGCATGGCTGCCTCGCCCCCTGCAGTGAAACCAGCCACAGGAAAGCCTGGATAACTGGGAGATGGCGTAAGGCAGAAGGGGCTTGCTCAAATGCCGTTTGCTCCTTGGGAGATATTCGGTTTCTAACCCTTCCCTTCCCTGCCCTTCTCACGTGGCGATTTTTCCAGGTGGCTGCCGTGTCCAGGTGTTGGTGCTCCTGTCACCTCTGGCCCTGCTGCTGGTGGTGCAGGCAGAGTTGAAGAAGCGTGTGCTGCCTGCTGCTGAGCTCAGCCAGCTCACCCCAACCTGAGCAGATGGCTGTGCTGCTCAGCCTTCGGAGACAGGCTCTTTCTCTTCTAAGAGCAAATTAACCCGTGGCTGGAGGCTCGTGGAAATGGTTTTTTGTTTATTTTTTTCCATGCTTTTTTGTTCCTTGCTTGTTTTCCCACGTAAAGGTCTGTGGGTCCTGAACGGGAGTCTGTCAGTATGAAAATTTGGCAAAATACTAACGACTGTCACAACAGGAACCGGAATTTAAATAGTAGTGTAAACCCTAAGCAAACCTGAGATTTTTTGTTGTTGTTGTTCATTTTCAGCTATTTCCTGTTTATTTACTCATCCACCTCTCAAGGCTCCGATTGTTTCAGGTTTGCAGCACATTGGGGTGAATGTCGATGTTCATTACAGGGAAGGATCTTTAAAGCCATAAGGTTTTTTTAATCCCCAGCTGCTGGTCATGAGTGAAAAACCATGACACTCTTGCTTACCTGAGTCTTTCATTTAAAGGGAAGAAAAAAAGCCCACCTCTGCTTGATGGAATGATTTCTTGCTTTTTTCCTCCCACCTTGTGAAAGAAGTAGTTGTTCTGGACATGCTAAGCCTTTTTGACAACATCTGAATTAATTGCTGTTCCTTTCAGTCCCACTTCTGTAATGATTTCATAGTTGTAGAAACAGAAAGGTAGATTAGGTGCATCCTTAGAGCTCTGCAATTGAAATTAAGAGCAAGAGAAAAATTACTTTCCTGAAGGAAAAAAGTTTAAAGTGGGTGCCTTCCTCTTCCTCTCCCCCCTCTCACTTGTTTTCCTCTCCCTGCTTATTTTCTCTGTGAGTATACAGCACCGGCAGCTGGCTAGGCCAGATCTTCAAAAGAACACCGATTCTGAGGAGAATAAAGCACCAGAGAAATAGAAGGAGGAATACATTTTCCTTTGATCAAAAGAGAGCATGGCTGAGTTAGCAGAAATCCTTCTATGGACATCAGCAGGATAATGCAAGAACTAACGATTTTATGATATTAATGGTTGAAGCAGTAGTATTGCAATCATATAAAATATATAAAGGGTTTTAAAACTGTTTTCATCAGGCCAGGACTATCTGTTTGTGCCTATTTTTCCAGCATTTTCAGCTGTTGAAGTGAAGGATGCTTCCTTCCCTTTTCAACCATGTATCTTTTATGATCTTGAACTTGGAAAGAAATCTTACGAGTACCTTAAAACCTGGTGTTTCTGCAACAAAAAGTCAACAAACCATTAGCTCTGCTGCTCAAGTTTTGTATCCCTCATTTGGTAGGGCATTATTATGGTGTCAGAGGGTACAAGTAGGGATAAAGAGAGGCAGAAAAAAGTCCTGCTTTAGTCCAGAGGTAATCATGCCATTGTAAAGGGATTACAGGAGAAGGGACAGAGTGCCCTTAAATGGAGCAGCAGGGTCCAGAGGAATTCCTTGTGCAGCTCTCTGCTGCACAGTGGAAACAACTTGAGTAAAGTAGAGGAATTGCACAAGAAAAAAGATTTTATAAGAACAGCAAGGAAATGATGTAGGCTTTAAAGTTTGGCATGACTGCTCCTACAATTTGTGGGATGAAGCATCCAGACCATTTGGATTTGGAAGCATCTAGATGAATGTTAGTTGGTGTTTGGACACAGCAGAAAGAACTGTCTTGTGTGTAATGACTTAGGCAAAAAGCAGCAGTTTGGCTTCAGTGAGTAAGTACTTTTTGATTCCCTCCTTTTTCCCCTTAGGATGCAAAAGGACAGATGATTGTTAGCAGAGATAATAAGCTACATTGTAGTACTGGAAAGAGTGCACTGAATAAATAAAGACTGCTCTAGATGCTAAGAAAGCTGTGTAAAAAATGTAATGTTCTTGCTGAAATGCGATGTCTCTCTGGGTGAAGCAGGCAGACTAACCAGATGCACTTATCAGACACTGCTGCCAACAATTTGCTTGTTTTCTTTTCTCTAAGTGCTGAAAGATGTAGTTCTTTAAGGATAACAATTCCAATGACATGTATCTTTTTCTCCTTTTTTCTTTTCCTCCACAGTTCCATTTGTTTTTTAATTCCACTTGTGTAACTTTATTGATCTAGAAATCAAAGCACAACTTTTCCCTTTCAATAAGTGGATGGGAAATAAATGGAAAGGCCCTGAAAAGACAAATATTTGACAAGACAAACCGATTGGCATTTACACCAGGGAAGCTTAAGTTGCACTGGTGCCTCAATACTCCGTTTTCTCCACAGGAAATATTTCCAGATTAGACTCTGTGGATTCAGAGATGTGATTGATACAAGAGGTGTAACCTCTAATGTTAATGAATTCATGGCCTTTTTTTGCCATGAACAAGTGATGCTCCAGCAACTTTGGTCTATGGTTCCTACATTAGGACTAAAATTAAGGGATAAAAATATTACAAAGAGATTTTCATAACACCTCAAAAAGTTAATGCTTTTCCATTAAAATCCTGATGCTGTCAGGAAGAAGAGTAGTGTTACTGAGTTATGTCAGAATGGTGTTAGACCTTTTCTAAATGCATCAGGCTGAACACCTCATAGATATGAGGCATAATTTAGTAAGTTTTTTCTCTTTTTTGCTGTACACCATATAAAATCACTGTCCTGTGATGTTCTGCTTCATTCGTGTGTTCCCGAGTATAACTCCAAAACTAGTCTGTCCTTTTTGAAGTACCATGTCCTGCAACACCTAACGAAGAACTTTTTCTAGTTAAGCCAATTTTCAACTTTTTCTGGCATGACAGTGATTTTCATCTAAATAAAAAAGCCTCAAAAATTTAATATATTTAATGTCAGGGCATTTAAGTAATAGTATACCGATGTTACTTAAATTTGTAAGCAAAAAGTAAATACACTGCTCAACTAGGGAAAATAGGAAATAAACTTTACTGTGTTCTTATAAAACTGATGATACCAGAGACTTAAAGGGATGACTAATTGCCTGAAATACAAAGAGTTCTTATCTTCTTCAGTATAAGAAATTTTACTTGCCTCTCTGATTTGTCCAGTTTCAGAAGCCAAACCTGTGTTCAGCTTCTGATTCTTCTTAAAGGTCACACTGGATTTTCACAGATTAAATATATCCCCTAATTGCCTAGAGCTGGGCAGCAATAATGCATATATTGCAAGAAGGAATAAATGTAATCAGCTGAGAAGATAGGATCCACTAAAGTATGCATCCAGTTTCCTGAGCATTGTGCAAGTGATTGTATTGGAATGAGAGGATCTGCTGGAAGCTGCAGGTATTTCTGTCTGCACAACAGGACACCAGCCTTTTGAAGTCGATCAGCTGACTTCAGCGGCACTGTCTTCAAATTTCTTTTTGAGTTTGATTTTTTTTTTTAAATGAGAAGTAGTTTCAGTAGACAAAGCTTCAATCATGGAATAAAATGTAGTTTCATAGTGAGAGTAGACTGAAATCTCCAGGAACCTGAGCTTTCCCAGTAACAGCTGTGGCCACTGCTGAAGTTTTAATTTCTATTTCATGGGGGTTTTTTTAAGGTTTTTGGGGGGTTTTTTTAGGACAAATTCCTCTGGAGCAGCAGTTAAAATAATGTGAAGTGTCGAATTGAAGTTCAAGTCAATTTACAATCATTTACTCTTCCAGTGCCAGTGTAATTTCAGATATGGAACATGATCTGATGATTGATTCAGCATTTTTCTATCATTCTATAAGGCATTTTGAAACAGTTATTTGTAACTCTAAACATCTGTGTAATTTTTTTCTGTTTTCTCCTGCCTAATGTGGTCCACTTTTCACACACCAGGAAAGATGAGTGTAGATTCTGGATTATAACAGAGGAAAATGGGAGGTGGTGAAAAAGCTGAAAATATTCTTGGGCAACACTGAGAGTGTGCAAGTATTATTCATCTTTAAAAAAAATGAGCCCAATTCAAAGCTCTTAAGGTCTGCAGATATTTTGTGAGATAAATTTGCTGCTATCTGTTGTGCATAGCAAGTAGAAATGTACACTTAGATATAGATGGGTTGTGAGTGTGTCTTTATCCATAAAAACTCAGGATGCTTGATCATGTCAAAAAGACTGAATCTTTTATTCCCCTTTGCTTTTGCCTGCCAGCGTTCTGCTGGTAAGCAGCTCTAGGGTGTGGCTGTCACCCATTCAGTCGTGTCATGTGTGAACTTTTCTCTCTGCCATACATTTTCCTCTGTGACGTAGATGAAAGTCACAAGACTTGGGAAAAAAGTGTATTTTTCAAATTGAGAAGGGGTCACTAGCCTACTTGCTAGCAGATGCCTGGCTATTGGCAGGCAGAACTAGGATAATGTTGTCATTTATTTAAAAAGCTAGAGGCTATGACTTACTGCTTTGAAAACACATACAAAGCTATAAGTGTAATTTGTTTTCTTTTTTTTTTTTTTCAATGGTACTTGCTCTTAGAAATGAAGAGTCTTCCTCTGCAAAAATCTGATCGTGGGGTTGCAAGCGAGTAGGTGATTGTATGTATCTGATGTTAATAAATTGGACAGCACTCTCTTCATGGAAATCTGTTATTCCATGCTTAGCTTTGGCATCACTCTTCTGAGTGCCAAAGAGACTCTTGTTTGACCTCTGCCTCTGACCTTCCAGAGCCAGCACTTATGGTAACATGTGGAATAACAGCTGGTGGCTGCAAAATCCAGGTGCAGGTGTCAGGAACACGTTTTTCCAGCTGTGCCATCTGGATCTTCAGACATTTTCTTTTTTTTTGTGTCTCCTCTGTCTTCACTTCGGGCTTTGGTGGGCAGGGGAGCAGCCCCTGGGATGTTTGCTGGGCCAAACCAGATAAGACAGTCCCTTGTCATCCTTGATGCTCTTTGTATTGAATCACTTTTAAGTGAGAGTGATTTAACTCTATTTATGCTTCATTTGAAAGAAACAGAACAGTTGGTCTTGAAATTTGGGAAGGCCACTGGGTATGTTAAATATTACATAAACGCGGTCTGCTGTAGTTTTTTTTTGCTCTGAAGATCCTTTATAGGCCAGAAATAAAGTTACTATCTTCTTGTCTCAAAGCACTTCACATAATTGTATTATTTTACCTCTTTATGATTTGATAGTATCTCTGAAGCTTTTCCCAGAGCAGGTGGCAGTGTTTCCTTAGCACCAAGAGTTAGGTCAGGAGAATAAAGGTGTACTGGATTGTTAATGAAAAGTTAAGTGGTATATAAAAACTTTCTTCTAATATAATAAAAAGAAATACTCATCAGTTTTTTCATTGATAAAGTTCTTAAAAAAAAAAAAAAGACGATCCACATCTCACAGAGATGAGGATAAAGGCAGCTGTGCTTTGTGAGGACAGGGAGCAGCTGAGCAAGGCTGTCCTCAGCCTGCTCCCGGCCTGACCTGCAGGACACTTCCTCGGGGTGAGCAGGAGGTCACTTCATCCTGCAAGCTCAACAAGCCCTTCAATCCACAGGTGGTGCTGGGGGTGCCAGGAAGGGGCAGCTGGACTGGTGGGGTTGGGATGGGGACAGCTGGGAGCTGGACCCAGACAGCCCTCTCCTGCCACGTGGAGGCAAAAAATTACAAAGGAGCCCAGCAACATGCTTTATGCTTTCTGGATGATTAATTTACTTTTATTTTGGTGGTTTGGTTGTTTGCTTTTTTTCCCGTTTCTCTGTTTATTTCCATGCTGTTCTGTTCCTTCCCATGCAGTGCTGGTTGTGGTACTGACTTCAGCACAGTGTTCAAGAGCATCTTCTCCAGCCAGGGCTTGCTCATTACCTAAGAGGATGTGAAAAGGAAGAAAGTGGTAATCCTGTATGAACCACAGTAAAGCATGAGGAAATATTTTAGTTAAAAACTTCTGAACATATTTTTTGAAACGTGAGCTGAGCCAATAATTGGGTTCAAATCCTATTGACAGACTGAGAGCACAGTTAAAATGCCTGAAGTTATCTTCATGCTATGAAGAGAGGGCAAAGACTGTAAGCAGAGTTACTCTCCCATCCTTACACGAAGTCTGTCTGGGTCATGTTTTAGGAAGCTACTGTGGACAGGCTTCTTTTACTGTCTCCCTTCTCTAAGTTGGAATTATTTTATCATTTCCTGTGCAAAGAACTGGAAAGTCTGATGTATAAAGAGGTGCCTAAGTCCTAATGACTAAGATTTTTCCTGAAACCTTTGCATTTCAGATTTCAAAAGAATTTTTAAAATCCTTGAAACAGTCTGAAGGTGTTCCTTTTTCAAAAGGATCCCTGACTGAAGAAAGAAGTACACTATCTCAAACCTCTGTTTTCTCAAAAAATGAGTAAAGGGCACTGGATCATCAAGCTTGTTTTAGTCCCTACAGCAACATAGCTTAAGTAGGAACCTTGAAGTGTGCATCCTTTTGGAACTTGGCAACCACACATACCAAAAAAAAAAGTAATAAGTAAAAGTACTTATTACCTCATCTGTAGGAAACCCTATAAAGTGTAGCAGCTCCTTTATGTTGCTCTGATGCCAAAGAACACATTTCAGACTTCATCTTCTGTATGAGTAAGATTTGCAGAGTTTACTGGTGTTCAGTAAAATACGATTTCTCTGACTGGATTCATCTCAGCCCTTGCTGAAATATAATGCCTTGAGGCTGCCCTATGTGGTAGTTTTCACTGCTTCAGTTTTGTACAGTATGTCTTTAGCTGGAAAAAAAATATATATGTCATTGAGCACCTTTTACAGGTACATTCACTAAATTCTGTAATGAACAGAGCAGCTCTGCCATGGAAACAAGTCTTGCATAAGTAGGAGTGACAACAAACAGGTGACCTTTTCATGACTGCTTCAGCCTTCCAGAGTACCTGTGTTCAGGATTTAAAGGGAGGATGCTGTGGAGGATGTAATATCATCCAGAATGCACATCCAGTATGTGCATGTATGTGCCTCTATCTATAGACAAGGGCATTAAGAAATTGGAATTTACATCCATAATCCTAACAAAAGGAGACTTACATGCCTGGATGCTTCAGTCATTGGCCCAGGTTGTGTGTGCTCTCTTATTTGGAGTCATTGGCCCAGGTTATGTATCGGTTTATGATTGCACCTTGAAAGACATTAGCAAGTTTTTCAACATGCCATGTCTCCCACTAAAAAAAAAAATAAGCCTTTTGTCTGGGAGCTTGAAGGCAATACAAGATAAAAAGGTCTGTCTTCTGGCTCCTCATTGTCACCTTGCTGGTGGAGATGAAGTTCATTTCTATTTAGAAATACTGCCTATGTCAATTCACATACTCCTACTGTCTGCTTTAGCTAGGGAGGGTTAAATAAATGCCTTCCATTTTCTTAGTATATGGGGCACTATCACACTTCTGCAGTTAAAATGAGCATTAAAATGATATTACTTGTTTTTTGAAGGCTGTGTATGGAATAGCAGCAGTGTCTAACCAGTGTTCACGTGACTATTTTAGAACATTAAATCTGTTGTCAGTCATTGTGTATTTGCTGAGGAGAGGTCTGCATGTCCATTTCACAGGGAAAAGTTAGATGTCTGTAAATTAAAGAATGCTGAAAACCATTGCATGAGGATAGTGAACTTAGCTTTTCATTGTCTTCTGTATGCAAGAGACTGTAGCAAAGAAAGGACAGAACAAAATGCTTGCAGCAAGGCAACTTTTGAAATTGTGGCTTTTGGGTAATTATATTATAAAGTGTTTGTTTTTCTGCTTTATTTGGTTAATGATTGAAGTAATTTAATTTTATTTTTTATTAAGGAGCATACCGTAGGAAAATTAGGTATTTTGCTTATTCTTGGTTTAATATGGTCTCAAACTGCCCACAGATGTTTTTTCTAGGTTCATCCAGTCTTTAGCATTCTTCTTGGTACAGTGTGGTGATTAATACCAGATACCATGGAGAATGATTTGTCCTGTAGAAAGCTGCTTGTGAGAATCTGATTGAAAATACAAATTACATATAGTTGACCAAGCAAGGGTTATTAAAAGCTTTACTTATCTAATGTGGTTAGATAAAAGATGTGAAAGTTAATACCTTTCTGTTCAGTGATGAAATCCATCTCTCTTTGTACTGATAGGAAATAAAATCATCTGAAAATGTGAAAATGCAACAGCATGTTAAATTTTGATCCACTAAGATTTATGAAAACTGAAACAAATTAGTAAACCTGAGGAGGTGTAACATTGATTTTAGACATAGTCTGGTTTAGGAATGAGGAACACAGTGCCTGTTAGATAGTTACTCTTACTTACTTTTGACCTGTAGGTAGTTGAGGAAATGGCATATCAGCAGCAACAGGATAATTTTGGTGATTCAAAATAAATTATTTTGTACAGCTGATGACACCTAAAAGCCTGTTAATGTAAGTGTTGTCAATCCGTTCTTTGGGTAAGTTATCATATCCAAAGTCAGGCTGTGATACGAGTGGAAGTGTGAAAGTTAGAATTGGCAAGGTCCTTCTGCAGGCAGCAGTTTGATTGTCATTAGCTGACAATATAGGATTGGGCATTTGTATAAATGCACACACAGAAAAATAAGACTATAAAGCCCACTTCTAAAACTTACATATTTTCACCCTAGGATTTGATACATCTCATCCTGGTAGGAGATTGTATATGCTTGGGAAGGAAATCAGGCAGGCAGAACAAGCTGAGGTGTGTTTGTTAGTACATCTTGTTAGTGCATCCGTCTGCAACAAAATCCCGTTGTGGGAAGGGCTAGCCCAGGGCTTGGGGATGAAGTGAACAATAGTAATAATAATAATAATAATGATGATGATGATAAAGAAGAAGTTTCTTTGTAAGTGGGGTGGTCCCTTCAGCTCATGCATTAGTGCTTGTGCTTCAGCAGACTGGTAATTTATTGATGCAGATGGCTATGTAAAGTGCATGCAATTTGTGAGGGGGCTTGACCCTTGACTGATGGGCCATATGTTGCAAAGCCCCAGAGGCATCATTTGACTGAGTTCTTTTCCTCTCTCTGTCTCTGCACCTATGGTCCTTGTTCAATCACCACATATTGAACTATAGACTTCCTCACTCCCCCAATAAATCTCCAACTAATGGCTCACGAAGGCCATAACTTAACCCTTTACATACAAAAGAGCACATCATTTTGCATTGCATTTTTCACACTCATTGAAATAAATAATACATGACCTAGCCTAGTTATCAAGGACCAGGATGTCACAAAATAGGACCACCTGCAGGCTTGTCATTCTCTGCATAAACCAAATCCACTTGGAGCATTCTCTAACTTTAATGTGTGTGTGACATTATTGAGAGTTGTGCCCTAAATGCACACGTGGGTTGTACAAATTGCTGTTGTATTTCTCAAATATCACAAGTGAGCACAGTACAGTACCTCATGTACCTAATGTCTTGTCTGCTACTATTCTTGTATTCTAACAGGGTTAACAGCAAGTTCTTCATGACCTAGGCATGCCTTCAGTTGCATAGAGATTTGTCAGAGTTATCCAAGTCAACAATCTTTCTTTCCATAATCTCACAAAATGGATCAACAGTTTCTCTCTTAGAAATCCCTGTATGTATTCATTAATGTGTTCACGTGCAGTAAAATTACAGCTGCAATTCATTGCATACACCCTCCTTAAAGTGTAGAGAGCTGCAAGTTTCTCCTCAGCTGGGCTGGCATAGGGTTTTCTGCACTGGTGGCTGCAGTAGGAGCTGTGGGCTGCTGTACAGCAGAGCAGCCCTGTAAGACACTCCCTTACTACAATTCAACTATTCTTATATAAGAAGCTGAACAAGCTACACGAAGCAAGAAACAGTGGTAGAGTCTGTGTGAGACTAGTACTGATACAGCTCTTTTAAATACTAAATATTAACTCCAAACACCTGGTAATGTAGATACAAGGGTTCAGCTTTAAAAGGCTGACTTGAAATTGGAAAGGATGACATTTTTCATTAAATTCAGAAAATCTGAGGAAGAAAACTGTTCCTGGTAGATAATGATTATTCCTCTTTCTCCACTAAGTGGTGTGAGGTGGTGCTTTAGGTGGGCAAGAGTTTTAGCTTTGGCTACAAGGTTGTGACTTTTCTAGAGAGAGCTGAGGCATTTTACACTATTTTTAAAATTTTCTTTTACTGTGGTGTAGCTTTGTATAGTAGTTTAATGCAAGAAACTTTTTATGATTCTCCCAAGTTTATTCTGGCAAAACTTACTAGTAATGGGGTTGTGTGAATAAGAAGTGTGACAGTGCTCAGTTATTGTATACTTTTATACTTACAAAATGTATAAAAACTGTAGTTCATTTAGGTATTCATTGTTCTGTAGTTTAAAGTCTGTGTATAGGTGATGCTTTTGTTTTGTGCATATTATTTGGAGGGAGAAAATGAAAAAAAATACTACAGCAATTTTGAGTTCTTCAGTGAATCTGAGCTAGTTATTATGGTATGAAAAAAAGTGAGCTCATGGCAAGCTGATGCAAATGAACAAATTCATAACTTCCTCGCTTAGAACTGCTTCCTTAGCAGTTTGTGATGTGCTGTAGTCAGGGAACGAGGTTATTTCAGCACAAGTCATGCACATTAATCACGCACATTGTTGTTTCCAGGCACGTGTAGTATGGCCCGTAGGCTTGCCAGTGGTATTCATATGGATCCTATTTCTGTACTGTAGCCTCTGCACCATCGTTTTATTACAAGTCCTCAGGCTTGAAGTATTCCATGTAACCAGAAGCCAGTGATAAGCATTCCCTCCTGAGGTTATTATTTCGCAATTAAAGTGATGATATTGAAAACATTGATGGCAGTGGGATTTACAAGGGCAGAGGTCTTTACCATTGCCTAGAATACCAGAAGCAGTTGAAAACCTCAGCTTTAAAATTTCCTGCATTCATTAGTCCCCATGTAAGGGCGGTATATGGTTTTCAATATGTGTTCTGAATGAGTTGGCCCAGCCTATAATTTAATCTGCATTTTATTGAGCTTCGGTCAGAATTTCATCTGCATTTCAACTCCATTATCCCAGGTGTGATTATATATTGCACCCAGTTCTGCTTCTGTAGTGACCACTTATGTTCAGATTGAGTGGGCTTTGTTTCCTGAGTGTCCCCACTCAAATCAGACAGACCCCATTCAAAAGGCAGAAGCAGAACAATATAAAGAAATTATTTAATGTTTTACAGCTAAAACAAACTGACAAAACTGTAGGAAAGTGTTCTGGTATCATGCAGATAGATTGTCTATCATATTACAGTAGTATTTCTGAAAAATGTGAGTGTCAACAGAAATCTGGAACTGGCTGATGTGAAATATTAGAAGGTAGAGAAAGACATTTGTTCCCACTGATCGTAAAAGAAGCTGTAGAAAGCTGCCTGGAAGAAATTGTGTGAGTGAGCAGGCACACTGCTGAAAGCCATTACCCTCGTGAGTTCCAGGTGTCAGTTTGGATATTATCAGTTTGGATATTATCAGTTTGGATATTATCACTGGCGAGCTGCACGGAGTGAATGCGCTGTCCTTGATGAGTTTGGGGTTTTGAGAGGCAGTAACAGATTATCTTTTCTGTCAACCACAGTTCTATCAACTGCTCAGTTTTCTGAGCTTTGGGCTGGCCATTAGAAAGACTGGTTGAAAATTAATGATTAATTTTTTTAGTATTTTTAGATGCTTTATTTAGACTAGATATGCTTATTGCATACCCTTTCCAGGTGAATGTAAATTAAGGGAACAAAAAAGATGACACAAATTCCGGTTCAAGGTGGTGCAGTTTTCAGTAGCTACTGCTCAGCTTTTCCAGCTTGGGTGTTGTATGCAGCATTTGAATTGATACACACCAGTCATTTGCACCACAGTCTGGAATTGTGCCACTTGTACTATCTGAGGACGACAAAAATTTTAAAAAAGTAGTTGGCACAAAAGTGGGCACTGGAAATTCTCTTCCTACTTATGCCCCAGTGTACTGTATAATCCTGAGCAATTTGCTGTTCTTGGGAATGCCTCAGTTTTTAATGTGAAATAGTTTTGGTGAAGTTTACAATCTACTTCTCATCTGCTAAGTAGACATACAAATGAACAAGAAAATTCCCACGTAATACTGACATAGCAAAGTGTAGGTCTAGAAATTAAGCTTATTGCAAGGAATACCTTGAAACATGGTCTGAGAGAAGTAAAGGTTTATTGTTGCCTGATAAAATAAAGCTTCACTTAAGAGTTATATGTTTTGCTGGTGTTTATTTGTCTTTGGAGAAGGTAAAGGAGAATAGGTCAAGCTGTTCTCTCCTGCAGCTTAAACCACTTTTACAATCAGATCAGCTGAATGATTGGGGAAAAAAAATCCACTAGTCAGATAAGGGAATTGTCAGTTATGTGGTTTTAGATTTAGGGTAATTTCATTGATGCCATCCTCAATGTCTAAATCATACTGTCTAAAAGCTGATGTAGCTATCATCAAATTTTATGAGTTTTAGGGGAAAGGGACTATGTGAACAGATTTTGGAGCTGTAGAAGATCATAAAATCAAAAGCTGCATCAGACCCCTTTGTTTTAAGGGGCTTTTTCAGTCAGAGTAGAAATCTACTGTATGAAACAGGGTTTTTTAGTAAAACTGGTAAACCAAGAATAGTAAAAAGATCTCAGTCTTGCAAAACTATGATTTATTTTTGTTGTTCTTCATCTCCCATTATAGTTTATTCATGGTAAGCTTTTATCTTGAAGACACAGTAATTGAATTGGTGTTGAAGAGAAAGTTGACACACATAAATAACAAAAAAGGACAGCTTAGGTCTCTATATATTTCAGATGCATTTTCATTGTGGCCGAAGGCTCTAAAGACACTAATAGTAAATTTCAGCTACTTCCTTCAAGACTAATTTATTGTACCATAATCTTTGTTTATGATACAGGCAGAATAGCTAAGTAATACCAAATAAATCAGAGTATTTTACCATTATAACATGAAGCACTTTATCGTATTGTATTTTCTCTCCCTCCGTGAAGTTTAGTACACAATTTAGTACACTTGAGATACACATAATGAAAATAGGACTTCTGTGTTGGTAAAGTAAGCTAGGAAAAACCAAGTATTTTTCCTGTACTGAGAGATGGTAAGGATTGTTTGGGGTTATTCTAACTCCAGTAAGGATACCTCATGGTTTCTTCCTGAAAAGGCATCTTCACATTTATGGACAAATTACCAGGGCCATCACCTGTGCTGTATTTGCTGACTCATGAGCTATTAAGTGCACTTAATGGGGTGACGCTAATATGGCCACTGCTAGGGCACTAGGGTTGATTGTGTTAATACTTTTGTATTTAAGCCTTATTTTAATTCAATACACACAGCCTGATCCTCCTTGCCATTTATTTCAAGAAGAATATGACTGAGACCCATCATCATTTTCTTCTCTGATTTCAGAGTCCCCTTTTTGCTGATTAGTGCAGAGATTTTAATCTTCAATTTTATTTGCAACAGCCAGAGCCATCTCAATGGAATAGAGGAAGCTCAGGGGGACTGAGCAAGTTCTGCAAAGTTGTTATTTGTTGCTGCATATACTTTAACTTGCACTACAACTCGCTTTTTGGTTAAAATTCTGATAGCACATAAACCACCTACTGCTGTCCTCATCGATGCTGTGGTGCTTGTGACAGTTCAAATATGGAGCAGTTCGTTTTCCTTCATGATTAAGTCACTTCCCAGTATATTTTTCTTGGGTGAAATATAAAAGAAGAGTCCTGTGTGTATTTGTTTGTGTGCCGGTTTCAAAACAGAGCCTTATCCCCAGACAGAAATTAATGTGTCAGGCATTACCCAGAAGAGTATTTATAAGAAGCAGCTGAAGAATTAAGGGAACAGCAGAGTTGTGTAAAGCAAACAAAGGAACACTCAATGATTAAATCCCTGCTTGATTTAGGCTATTCTTAGACAGTGTGTTCGCCCCAGAAATCCACCCATTATCTTCCTATTTTTTATTGGTCTGATTTTAGTGTTCCCGTGAAAAGCTGATGACTTTAATAAATAGTGGAAACTAACACAATAGGAAGGCAGAGTAGGGAATTCATTATCTATATGTCAAAAGCTGTTTCATGGATGTGGGTGGTTTCTATATCAAGTATTGGAAGCTCAGGAATATAGGATAATATCAGAGCAAAAATGAGGTTTTCCCCATTTCTTTCCCAGTACAGTTTTCTCATTGATTCTTCATAGAATGAATATATTCATGCAATCTTCTTCCCAGGTTTGGGGGGCATCTGTTTTGCCTTCTGAATGCCTTTATTAGCTAATGTAATGCAATGCTACAGTGTTATTTTCTATGGCCTTTCTAACTGTGTAGTTCTGGGCTTTAGTTTTGTTTTTTTTTTCTCATTTAATGAACTCATGCATTCCCCTGCAGATAGCTTAAGGGAGCATTTAATTTTTAGCATTTTTTTTATTACTTATAGCACTGATACAGAAGAAGGAGTAGGTAACTATGATTTTATTCTGAGTGAAAATGTTCCAATTCTGCAAACTGTTCTGCATTTTCAGGTTAGGCTATTATATAAATACTTCTAAATAACTTCTGAGGATCAGGGGAGGAAAGGAAGAACAACTGTTGATAAGAGTTGGGTTTTTTCCTCCTCTAGAATATTATGAATTTTTCTTCAGAGGATTGAAGTGCCACGATAACAAAGAAAAAGAGGCATTGTCTTTGCTAATGTGTTGAAATGATGAAAGGGAAAGTAGGAAAACCACTTAATGTTTCTGATGGGTTGGTATCCAGATGATCCGTGCTTTGGGAAAAACATGAAGGTTTCAGTTGTGGTTCTGCAATTATTTTTATTGTGCTGTCTTTTCAAGGCCTCAAAAGAATGACCTGTAAAATGATTTGAAAGTCATAGCTAGAGGCAACGTACAACCTCACAATAAAATGAAACAGAACATTCCCTTGCCGGTGTTGTTGTTTGCCTTATGACTTGGCTTATAGAAGATGGGGCCATTCTGGATATTTTGCTTTAAGTGACCTTGAGGAAGCTATGGAAGTTTTGCTCTAAGGTGCTGAAATGATATTGAGTTTGTGTGTGTTCTGTCTCTTGGAATGAGCAAAGGAGTGCATATCCAGGTTTGTTATAAATTCCCTTCCCCATAAAGGTAAATTGAGGCACAGAGAAATTCACCTGCCGGTTTTTCAGCGGGGAAAAAAGCCTCATCTAAGAATTAGGAGTATGGAATCTCTACCCTCTGCCTCCTCTGTGTAAGCAGTTGATAACCCCTGTTTACTGAAAGATTAAAAATTTCTAAATCCCTGCGTTAAGAATGGCTGTGCAGTTTGTGTGTAGTAATGGGATTCAGATAAGTTGTTTCATTGTTGACAATTTGCTTGCTGCCCTTAAAATAATCCTTATTAATTTAGCAAACAAAAAAAAGTTTCAAGATACTCAGTCATCAGTTTCCAAGTCTGTTTGCTTACCTAAGCACATATCCATAACCATTTTGTTTTGAGATTAAGTTGGAAATCTCAGAAGAATAAACTTCTCTGTGGGTATTTCTGATTTAATTTACATTCAAAATGAGCTGACTATCTACTTGCATAGAATCACTCTTTTCTCCACGTCTAGATTTTATGTGGGAATTGTGAAGTTAAAACAGAATTTTGTAATTAACATGCCAGTGTAGCCCTAAAAGTAAAGCTTTCCTTTCAGCTGAAGACATTTATTTCTAAATGGGCTCTGGAAAGGGAATTTTGTCTTATTTTTGTGGTGCTAAAAAAAAAAAAATGCATTTAGGATTATCCAAAGACAGTGATATTTTTGCGTTGATACTAATGCAACACAAATGGCTTTACTAACCACGGGATTACTAGTGAAAGCAAAAAATCTGCCTTCCTCAACAAAATCCCAAAAGTTATCTTGCAAAGAGTACTCAGCAGAAAGCAAACCCTGCCAAACTGCACCTCAAAATTGAGCAGCTTAGTCTCATATTTCATTTGTGGTCCGGGAGCTGCTCCCTCAATGTTATACTCAAGTTTCTCTGTGCTAGTGATGTTGTAAGGACCTGACTGCCACTTAACATTTAAAACTTTATACTTCCCAATTAACCAAAAGTGTAAATTATATAAATGGTTCATTCCTGGAAGTCCGTTGTTCTTGAAACTCAGCCATCTAATTAATCTTCAGTGAGCGAAGAAAGCAATGGGACCAAGTCTGAAATTGTACCGAACTGGGGGAAATGAGATACATTTTAGCAGCTCAAAAGAAAGCTAAAACAGCTTGATGGAGGGAAAAGCAGCCACTTTGGATGGTGGTTCAGCTGAGAAAGCAGAATCAGAAAACGACAATTGATTCACTAACTATCACAGCATCAGTCCATTCAGGAGGCTTGTGGAGATCCCATTGCATGTCTGGATCAAAGGAGCTAAATTAAAGCAGGCTTCCTGGAAAGGACTGAAAGAGAAAAGTAGCATTAGGGAAAGCAGGAGGGCTCTGGGTCTAAGAGGAGCATTGATTTTGAATTTTTCATCAGTCACGTGAATTTAAAATCAAATAACATACCTATTGTGGCATTGTAGTTCTGCATATTCCTTTATGGCTCTCTTTCCAAATTACAACATTCTCTTGCTGAATGTGCTCTCTAATAACAGGTTCCTAATGCTATGCACCCAATTTATCATTTCTTCTCTGGAAATTGCAAATAGTTCTTTATTCTAAATAAAGCAGTGTACACTGGTTGCTCTTCAGTAACAAAACCGCCCAATTATATCAAATATATCATCTGCTATCCTAAGAAAAGAGAAATATCATGGTATCATGAATATCAATTATGTCATAACACTTGGTAAATGGCAGATTTTTAATGGGAGTCACATTATGCCTTAATGTCGGCCAATTTTACAGTGCATATAACTGTAAAATCTTTTACCTCTTTCCAAATAAATTTTCTCTTCTGTTTCATGAGTACCAGTGTGATAATAGCTCGCGCAGTGAAGATGGCAAAAGTGCAATTTTGTAGTGGATAAATGTATGTCTTAGGATTCTTTGAGAAGTTACATTTTATTTTTTTCCCTCCTGAAATTATTTTAATTTTTGCCAGTAAAATATTTTATTTTAGAGACAGTAATTTCTTTCAGAGCATCTGTGTGGATTTTCCCAGACTTCAGCATATGCATATTAGAAAGTCTTTATAGTGAAGAGATAAAAATGTTTTTATGCTAAGCTAGGCAAAACTGTGTAAACTGTTGAACTTGAGCTATACAGTCATTCTATGAATAATGTAAATTTATTAAGACTACATAACTCTCTCGATCACCTCTTTAATTTGACTGATTTAATTTTGTGTTTGAAAATATGTTGTCATGTCCACAGAATAAGAGTATATTTTAAAATTCCTTAAAATGTGCTAAGGAGTAACTGGTCAGTCATTTTTCCTGGATAAGTTGCAAGGTTTCAGTGGAAAGACAACCAGTGACGCTTTCATTTTTGTGAACAGCAACCAATAGTCAAAACTATTTAATAGCACTCCACTAATTCCATTTTCAGACATAAAGACATATGCAAGAGTCTGGGGAAAAAAAAGTGTTTTATTGCTGTCAAGTGATTTGGAGCTTGACAAATCTAGGAGTAGGTTGGGCAGCTCCTGGTTGGAAGCCATGGCAGTGCAGGGATCATGGGCATGCCAAGGCTGAATCAGGCACTGTGTTTCAGGGCCTCTGGGAAGATGGATTTTTAGTGGGAAAGACCTAGTGCCAGTCAGGTCCTGGAAATAAAGAGAAGTATTTGGAAAAGAAAATCAAACAGAGTTCAATAACTACTTTCTGTTGCTCCTGAAAAAGTTTCTGTGTGTTTGTGATGGAGCATGTTCTGTTTGGTCTTCTAGGAAGAAACACACCTTTTTTGGGTTTATTGGGATTTTTTTTAGGGGATGTATGCAGTCTGCCAGTCTTTAGTTACTGAAGAAATGTGTACAAATCAGTCAAAGTAGGCAGAAGCATCTCATCTTTCTGTAACTAATAGAAAATTTTGTAGTGATTTATGATTGAGATTCTTGCTTTCTTCCCTTTAAGGAGTTGATCAGTGTTAATGGTAGGTGGAGAAACTAATGAAATAAAGTTGCTGTGTTCAGTTTGAAAGGGACTGTCACTGCCATAGGAAGTCTATAGCTTGGTGCATAAAAAGTTGAGATATTTTCCATCTCTAATATAATTGGTCATGTGTAACCTATTATTAAATTCAGAGTTCTTCAGAGTAAACGCCTTGTATAGTTCAAAGAATTTAGGTTGTACCAAAATATAATTAAAACTGAATGAGAAAAAAGTAAAATTTAGATTTTGTCCACTTTTGGCATCTTGTCAAGTATTTTGTTCTCTAAGAGAAAATATTTTTTGGTGTTTTCGTTTTTTTTTTTTACTTCAAGTTCATGCTGATATTAAACAAAGTTGCCAGTTCTGTGCAGGTCTAGTAAAGTCTATCCTCATGTTTTATTGTTTGTGGAATATATGTATAGAGCCCAAAGATCAAACCACAGATCTTATTTGTATGTGGATGAACTTCTAAGGTAGAGCATTTCCATCTTGATTTTGAAGAAATGGAAGTTTACTGCCTCTTCCTGCTTAGAGTTTTAACATTTAGAGAAAATACTGTTCTAAAATTTTACAATAAATTTTCTAATTTACTTTGCTTAAAAAAAAAAGAAAAAAAGGAAGAAAATCCCTATCAATGTTGGTCAAAATGCTGCAAGAATTAATTGGATCACTTTTGCAGGTGGTGAGGCCCTGGCACAGGTTGCCCAGAGAAGCTGTGGATGCTCCATCCGTGGCAGTGTTCAAGGCCAGGCTGGACAGGGCTCTGAGCAACCTGGGATAGTGAGAAGGGTCCTTGCTTGGAATTATGATTTTTAAGGTTCCTTCCAACTCAGACCATTCTATGATTCCATGTTTATTTGTTTGGTAGAGCCATTCTTGTGCATAGTTGCTTCTCATAGTGTCATAGAATATGCAATTGCTCAGTAAAGGAAAATGGGGAGAGTTGAATAAGCTAAAACATACAATAATGCTCTGCAATTTAAAAAAAAAAAAAGAGGATAAAAAAAGAAAAAATAAACCCATGCACAGAACTGTTACAGGCTGATAAGAGTGAAGTTAAATCCTTTAGGACTACTTGGAGAACTACCAAGAGGCTTCAGAGAAACACTGATTTTGATTTGGACTCTGATGGAAATACCCAAAATTGGTGTCTGCTGAGTTGTGTGCTGGGTTAACAGGAGCAGTTTTGGTGTCCAGATGTGTTATGACATAATTTCTTGCAGTAGTAGCAATCAGCACTGCACTCCACAGAGGCTGTACTGCTTCTGATTTGAAAACTTGCTCTGTCATTCTGAGCCTGCCTGAAATCAGAGGGGTCAGGATTTTTTGTGAGAGCAACTTCAAGCACAGCTGAAGAAAAAAGGCAACAAAAAGGGAAAACAGATTTTCAGTAGAGTGGGACTTTATTCCTGAACGTAAAACAAACCAAAGAATGAAATAGGAAGTTTAATACACAATAATATTGGGTTGGGAAAGGAGATAATGCTAAATCAGGAAGCAGCACATCCAACTAATTGGTATGTACTAAACATACTTAAGCATTTCATTTTTGTGGTTACAAAACACCCAGTATATTCTTTTGTTACGAGAAAAATAATTCTTCTTTTAAAAGGTAGTATATAGTCCCCTGCGAGAAGAAGACAAGAAATATTTGGGAAGAAAAAGGTAAAAGGAGTTGGATAAGTCAAATAAAGAGCATGTCAAAAGATTCATTGCCTATGAAAAGAAAATTGGGCTTTATTGTTAGCAGTGTTATGAGCCATCTGAAATGATTGTATCTGTACAGTGCTTCTTTTCTGGGCTTGTTTTTTTTCTTTTTTTCCCCTCACTCTGCCTGTGACAGATTATCACACTTGTGGCTCTCTGGGTCTTGTTTTCTTTGCTTTACCTTCAAATTTTTCTTCATTATCATCTAGCCTGCATAAAAACTTGGAGTTCAAACAGGATATGCATTACTAAGTGTAGGTTTATAAATCAGATAATTAATATGCACAACCACTATATTTACCAAGATCCAGTATTTAATACGTCATATTCTTATAATACCATATATTAAAATATGTGCATAGCAAAGGGTATCATGGGGCTCTGTTCTCTGGTTGAGCCATAACATGTATGCCCACATTTCCTGTAAATCAAGATGCACTGTGATTAAATTACTTAACTTATTCTTAATCCAATAACTCAAACACTCTGACAAAATTGGTACTTCATTCTTGACTAAATTGTAAATCAGATTCCACAAGGATGAGAAAGAGATTGCTATGATTATGTGAGCAATTAGTACTGGGGTTCAGTTTTGTAAATTAAATTTTCTTTAGATAAAAATGCAGTTTTTCAAACTGCAAAATTTCACTGTCTTTGGCACTTTTTCACTATTAGCCTGTAGACTTTGAGTCTGCTAAAAGGTAAATGTTATGTTGCAGGAAAGGACTGTAGAATGTAAATAGGGTATATTCAACCCAACTGACTAAAACTTCCTTGAGTGCCTGTAAATTTAACTAAATTCCACTTACAGTTCAGTATCAGTGTGGAAGTAGTGCCTTGTAAACCCTGACCCACATTTGGGAATACCTTTGCATATTGTAGTGCCCTGTATTTGTCATTTATGTTTTTCTGATTTAGGTTAAGGATGGATTTAGACATTGCACCTTTGTGCACAGAGGTCCTCTTCTGTATCCAGTCATAGTTGAAAAACCACCAGAGGTTAAGGAAACCACTAGAACCAAAAGACTAAAGCAGTGAAAGAAAACTTTAAAATTTAAGATGTACGAACACTATGAAGAAACCGTGAACAGCAGGTTTATTGTTTGTAATTTAGACACTTAAAGTCCATCTGTCACACTAAAGAGCATGTTCCCTTTTGGTGCTTTGCTCCAGGCCACCCAGGGATTTCCGGTTATTTTTAAAAAGGGGTTACTGTGGAATTGACAGTGGGAAGAATGCAGGGATGCTATTCTTTTACCCTTCCCCTCCCCACCACCAAATCAAAGACAATGGTTTCACTGTGGACTACTCACTGAATTGTCTTAAATCTGCACAGAGCACAAATGCAGGCATTCAGAAGATTCTAAAACCTGTCAGTTATTCTTGGCCTCTCCTTTGAGTTATGAAATTTACTTTTGATTGTGATAAGGTGCTCTAGCATATATTTTAAAACCCCAGACCTCCTGGTCAATTAATACCAGGATGAACGTACAGAATTATTCACTCAATATATGCACAGCCACAAAGCTTTCACAGATTTTGGGATGCTGTGTTCTAGGAACATCACTGTGTCAGAGCTCTGAACTCAGTCTTGAAGAAATATCTGTCATTTGAGCTGCTGGAGAATCCTTATTAGTTGCATAAAGCCTGCAAGAAAAAGAGTTAGGAAGGTCTGATTCCTGCTGAGAGAGGAGTCAGCCACATGTCCAATAGCTTATTATAGAACAGTGTGAAACATAAGGGTTCTTGCAGGAGCTTACCAAGTTTTGTAGTTTATCTGTTACATGGTTAGAGTAATTGTTTTTTTCTTATTTGTTTATTCAGTTTTTATTTCTGGGGTAAAGCAGCATCTACAGTTTATTTTTTTATTTTTTGAACTGTCATCCTGACCATTTTAAGATGTAGTTGGCTTCCCTTCAGCAGCGTTGTATTACAACACTTAATGCATGTGTTTATTGAAAGAAATATGAAAATATATAAAAATATCTGTGAATACTGTTTGGATGGACAATTGAAGATGATAACCCTTTTTAACCATTCAAAAGGGCATGAAAGAGCAAGAGAGATTCAAGAACTTCATTAATTGCTGTAGCATGACGTTACAAGCCACCTGCACTTCAAAGAATATACAGTGAAGCAGATGGATTGATGAATATGCCATCAAAGATTTTGAGAATGTTTGTTTTAAAAATAAACTGCTTTCTAAATCATTGACAGTCAAAGCACACAATTTACAAAAATGTCACTGCTCTTTTCTCTTGTATCCTGCATACTTTCGAAAGCATATCTTTGCCTTTGGGAGTGGGGTTCAGAGATGATGTGTTTCATATGGAATATATTTCAAGCAATCTTTGTGTCGTGAGATTTATATCTTTTGTGTTTATTGCATGTCTGATAACTAAGGGCAGGTCAGTGGTTTTTTAATTTGGCTGTGTCGGCCTGGGGCTCGTAGAGGTGCAGAATTATTCCTCTTGAGTAGACTGGCTAGACTGAGGCAATAGGATACAGAATGAGCACAGATAACAAAATAATAATCTACACCGGCAGTTTTACAAGAACCTTAGTTTGTATTCTCTTTTCAACAGGAAGGATGCAAATCTCTGCCTCAGTAAGTGGCTTTATGATTAGTAAAGTCTTACTCATCAAAGGACCCAGGAAACAACTCTTGAACCAAAGGAAATGTACTGCAGAGTTGTGGCTGACATGCTCAGTCCAGTCATTCCAATAGCAAAAAGTGGTTCTGTTTCTATGTGGTGGGGAGATGGTGTCACTCAGAGCTAAATATCAGATATCAGGGACAAAGCAAAGGAAAAATAGTAAAATGTTCACCCTCTTTTGAGTGCTGACATTGCTGCATGTTCTGCTTCTTCTAGAAGAGGTCGACTCAGCAAAACTTCTTTCCATGGCTAAACATGGTTTTTTTCAGAAACTTGCTGTGAAGTTACTTTTGGACCCACTTGTAATGTAAATTTCACTTTCATCACCTTCATTTCCTAAAACCATTAAAAACAGCAAAACTCTGCTAATTTTTCAATCTATTTTGGTATCAACTTGTCCTGCCTGCTAGATGAGCTCTTCTGAGAGAAAAACTGAGATGCACATTCTCAATTAAAAAAAAAAAAAAAAAAATTCTAATTCTGAAGCTTGATTAGATGTTGATTGCTTCACAAAGTTACCTTTGCTTGCAGAGGGAGACTGATTGAATATCTCAACTTCAGTTAAAAGAAAGCAGAAGTAAGTTTATTTCTTCAAATATCTGAATGTGAAAAATAGTAAAAGATATCTAAATCTACTAGAAAGAATGAAAGTTGAAAAGGACATTAGGGAAAACCTAATAAAACTTTATAATATATAGTGTAATATTTTCTGTGCAGTTGCTTGGAACATTTGAAAATGAATATCAAAGGAAGAAAAAACAGTGGAGAAGGGACATAAAAGACCCAGCACTTTAAATTTAAATCTTTATTAATATTTAGTGTGAGATGCTTTAGGAACATCAATCAGTCTTCCTGGTTTTTTGCAATCAGGTAGTGTTACTCTCATCTAGATCTCTACTTTGGGAAAGAACATTCAGATATAAAAGGATTGATGTGTCTGCGGATAACAGGGCAATTTAGTCTACAGACTGAGTCACTTACTTGCTTTAGGAAGAAAGAGAAAAATGAAAGACAAAGATTCAAAGATGAGGAAAATGGAGATACAGCCGTGTTGTGTCAGATTTGAGTTCTCCAAAGTTTTAAATGTATGATTTCAGTGTGTCCTTCCAAGTGGTTTCATTTGACCTCTGTACATGGAACACTAAGCATAATAGACTAAATATTTACTGAAGTCTTCAGTGATGAGTATTTGAACAATGCTGGGTTTTTTTTGTTTAGTTTTTTTTTTTCTTGCAATACCAAAGAATAGAAATACCAAAGCAGAAGAAATAGTATGCTAAATACTGACAGTGAATATAAAAAACAGTGTAGGAAATGTCAGAGAAAGTGTCCTTTTTTGTTTGTTTGAGGTTTATTCATTATTTTACATTTTATAGCTCTGTTTGGGTGGTGAGAGGGGAAAATGAAATAAGGAATAAAACTATAATAGCTTGAAGAGACATTTAAAAGCAGAAATAAAGTAAAATAGTTTCATTAGGTTAACATTTGCTAAGCAAGGATTTGCACCCTTACTGGAAAAGAAAATGAAGCATCAACAAATAAAAAAGATAGAAAACCATTTATTTCATGAAACACAGAACTGTTTGTAGGACGTCACTGTCCAGAGCAATCCTTGTCCTCAGGAGCCTGGTGGGACTGTTAGACTGTAGATTTACAACACAGAGTTTGTACCTGGTTTAGCCACTCTCTGCCGTGTCAGCCTCTGACAAAACTGTACCCTCAGCTGTGATTCCTTTCTTCTAGCATGAACTACCCATCCTTCTAGGACACTAGGTGGAATGGTAACTCTAGTAAAATACTGCATTTCTACTTTAATGGGAAATATTTGCTGTTTTACAACTCACTTCTTGAAGCTACAACTTCCCCTGCTGTTTTTCCTCCTTTTTCTTAAGGACATGGAGGTAAAATAAGCTTTGTTGAGCTATTACTGTCTTTGCTCTTTCTTTATGTGAGAAATGATAGAGATGTTATCACTGAGTATTTGGTTGTTTTTATAATGTGTAATATTTGTCATCTGCCTTTGGCTGGGTTTCATTAGTATTATTCAGTGTAGGTCAAAGTTGTTTTTAAGGTGATGTGTGTTTTTTGAATACCTGAGCTACAAAGAATTTGGTGAAATAACCATCTCTACATAGGATAGCATTTTTATTAGCCTCTGATTCTTAGTACCTGAAATAATAATACAAATTAAAGCAAACCTCTATGCAGTTGCAGGAAACCTGAGATTCTAAACACCAACAAGATCCCTTTGTGATGCAGATGTGATTGGAAAGGTTGGAAGGCACAGCATACAGGGCGTGGGGGTGGCAGAATGTGTTATTTTCCTCTTGAGAAAGAGGGATTTGCAGTCTTTCAGATAGCAACTTGCCCAGATTTCACTATCCTGTCAGTACTTTGGAGTGTCATCCTAAAAGATGACTGCAGCTCAGATGTGGTAACTAAATGCTTTGATGTCTCTCTTCATCCTTTGCACATCATAATCAATTTTCCTCCTCAGATCACCTCAGACTGTGATGTTATACAGCAGAATTTATATTCACTGTTTAGAAGAGTCTGGGTGATATCATAAATGTAATGGAATCTGCTTAAGCAATGTCTGATCTTTTCATTTGGCATTTATTTCAAAGCCTTGCTTGCAAGAATGTTAAGTTTTGAGGAAAGATATTGTCAGCCCACCGGTTTATCAGAATGAGACTAAAAGTACTGTTACTATTTTGGTGTTGGGCTACGTTTTGTAACTAACTATTAGCATCTGTTGAATTCAGTTGTGTTTCAGTGCTTAGAACAAACTTTGGTTTGTTTTTCCTACTTGTTTTTCCTTATAATACTGAGATCAAATATGTGGCTAAAAACCTGGTCAAGCATGAAATTGTTTCTCACTGTTGTGGGCAATGGTTCAAATGGCTGCAAAATCAGGAGAATTGTGAAGTTTTTTTTTTTTTTCCAAGTGATGCTCAGAAACATAAGAGCACTAAGTAGTAAGGGTAACACACAAAAATATACGTGATGCTCGCTTGATGAACTGTTAATAAACACTGTCTAATTGGGGCCTGTGTTTAGCTTTGGCAATACCTATAGTCACAGCCACAAGTGCAAGAAGTGGTGTAGATCTTGTGCCTTATGGCAACTGCCACTGACAAGCAATTAGAGTCCATTATGATGGTGCTTATGCTGTACTAATTAACATTCTGTTGTGCTGTTTTCCTTGTTTGACCGTGTGACAGCCACAGGCCTGATGGCCTGGGTGGATAATCAGCTGAGGAATTGCTAGCTGCAGTCGAATGTGTAGAAAATACTTTTGAAGTGGATGTGATCCTCTCTTCCTGCACTCAGGATAAGCAAGACTGGGCTTTACATACATAGGAGGGCTAAAGGAATAATCTTGAACTTGTTCTCACCCATAATAATTTGTTGCATTTCAATCTACAAAGACAAGTTATAATGATCAGACTGAATCATATGTATATGATTCCATATATGATTAGGGTTTTTTAAGGCTTGGTGAGCTAAGCAAGCTTTCCAAGCCATAGACTCCCTGATCTCCCCTTCAGACTACAAGAAAAGTGCTGTTAAACTAAATGCTTTGTCTCAAGTCAAAAAGGAACTGATTTTCCTGTTTTGGGACTTGTTACTTCCAGTCTGGAATTGGGACTTTGGGAGTCATAAAACTGTCCCAGTGAGCTATGGCCAGACTGTGCTGCAATTCTTCTCTAATGAATCCTTGGTAACATAACACTTTTACAGCTTGTAAAGGTCTGGAAGGAAGACCGTGTTAAAGGCTTGGACATGAAAATGAGATGAATGAACCGAGAAGGTAGATGGACAAAGCTTGAATAATTTATTCTCCAGTATTATGTTTTTATATATTTAATGAAATAGAGCTATGTTTTGGTAAACATTCTACAGTTTCTTGGTTTTTTCCCTGCCAAGAGTTTGATGGAATGACATGCTTGCTGTGGCCAGAGCCTAAGGAAGGGACAGGTGGTGGGACTCAGCCATGGCACAGTCAGATGGTGGACAATTGTGCTGATGTCCAGGGGCAGAAGCTCTCAGATGTGTGGAGCATTTCCCAGGCAGGGCTATGTGCTGCCTGTTGCTCATGACAGATAGTTTGCCAGTTTTATGGCCAGTCTCAGATTGAATATATTAGGTCTTGAAAACACATTTTCATTTGAGTTCCCGCAAAGGCAACAGATAATGTATGGTTCTGACAGAGAACAAAAGACCCATTATATTAGGATCTTATTTGCCTCATGTACTGCCTTTCTTCATTACTCATGTTTGCATTAGAGACAAATATGTCAAGGTGGAAGTTACCTGTCTTTATTTTGGTTTATTTTCAGTTGCTAAGTGCCAGGTCTCTAGCAAAGGACAGTATTGTGAATAAAGCATGAGAAACAACCAGAGGATGGGGATGTTATCCTTAGAAACGCCTCTAGTGGCAAGGACCATGGATCACTCAGAGTGCAGTATCTTTGGCACATGAAACCCCAAGTAGTTTATTGTGTGTGTAATTAGGGAGGAGAAGACATTCTTTAATGCATCTGCTCTCCTGGAAAAGCAATGGAGGAAGTGTAAAATACAAGTGATGACGACTTTCTTTGCTCTTCGTTCTCTCTGACTTCTCTCCTTAAACTAGAAGTAAGAATTCATTTGGAATATTCTGGAAGAACAGTTTTCCTTCAGGAGATTCCCTGAGGAATCTCTGCTGCACAGCTAGCTTCCATATCAGAAGTTATCAGCTTCTGTGGCTGAAAAAAAATAGTAGGAGCCTGGAAGCCTGGAAGTCCTCATGACAGACACTACCAAGGCTCACAGCTTGCAGCAGAGAGCTCCAAAATCCAGTTCCAAAATCCAGGCTGAGACTGGGGCACTCTGTGTTTCTGGAGCCTTGACTTGATGTTTGGAGGCAGAGGGCAATGGCAAAGCATCCTGAGTCTTGGGTAGCCGAAACATCAGCAACTTTCTTCTGGGAAAATGAAAATATTTTGATTTAATGCCAGTAGGAGCTTAAGGTATTAAAACTTCTAAAGAAGATGAGCTTTGCCTTGTATCATAGGACTGTGCTGTGCTAGCTGTGTTACCTGATCTTGTGCTCCTCTCATGAGCCTTGAGGTGCTTTGAGACAGCTCCTTTATGTTTTTGAATAACCTTTCCAGATTCTCCCTAATTTCTGGGGGAAATTATTCTGGGCAATGGCTGTAAGGTATTAGTTGTTTCCCTAACCTGAAAATGACATTAACATCAATATCTAACTCCTTAGTTTTTTTCCTCCTTGGAAACTTATATTAGGTAATTTGTATGAGAAATTATCAACTTTGGGTAGTTTGGAAATTACACAAACTATCTGCAGAGGAAACAAAATGTAAGAAATGGAAAACCACTAAGTGAGGGGAAACAGCACAGTGACAACTGAGAGAAGAGATTCAAAATAATTACCTGGGTGCAGGTAATTCAAGAATAGCCTATGCACAGCTGGAGAAGGAGGGAGTAAGCACAGACTGTGAGGTAGACGATAGAGATCAAGGTAAGGATAAGGAGAGGAAAATGAGAGAGCAGGGAAAGAGGAAAGAGCAGTAGAGAGCAAAATTTTGGGTAGGAGGGAATATAAAGAGGGAGAAAATGAAATAAAAAGGGAAGGGGGGAGTATTAAGAAGGGAAAAATTACAAGGATAGTACCAAGAAGCCAATTCCTTGTCTTCAGTGAGCAGTTAAAGCCTCCTTTTTCTTTTGGTCTGTGACTGCAGAGGGAGGAGGTTTCCACAGCCTTTGGAGAAGCAGGATGTGGAGACCAGAAGTGTGTGAGCTCTGGGAGGAGAGGGCTCACCAGAGCCCTTGGGTGGCTGCTGAGGACTTTCCTGCAGGATGGACTGTAGGAACTGACCTGCAGTATTAATTTTGCATTTTTAGAGAACGATCCTGTACAATCCAGCTGGTGATTGCACGGGGTTTGGGATCCTGCTGGAGTTCCTCCAAGAGTATATGCAGTGGGCATTGCTGCTTAGTAGTGGAGGAAATACTTAAACAATACTGTCTTTGCAATTGGGAATATTAGTTTTGTGAGATTGATTGTCTAAAAGTGACGATGAATGTAACAAGCATCATAGGACACAGATAAGGGGAGTTTTCATGGCAGGAAAATACTCATGCAGTGAGTGTCACTCATTGTGAGTGAAAAATATTCTTGAAGTTAAAACTTTATCAGATTATTAGGATTGAAAGGAAGTCTCCCCTCAGTTCTCTTAGAGAACTGATGTGAGCACCAGCTCATTCCTATTCCCAAATAACATAGTAGACTGGAGCCAGACCTCAGCATTGAGCAGCTGCACTTAGTAAAAACTGCTTGGAGCACAGTAAGAATTTAAACTTCCTGGAAATTAGGCTGCATGGTGTTTTCAGAGTGTGTATTTTGATACTGTGTTTTATACCAGTTGAAAAGGGGTAGCTTCAGAAATGTCATTTTAGCTCTTAAAATACATTAAATATTTTGGGTATAAGTGTGGATGGTCAAAAGCATTCAGGTATGCTTTTCACTCAAGCATGTGTGAAATGTAGGGCAATGGCATATGGGAAATGTTCAGCCAATTCTGATAACAATATAAAAGTGACTTTCATAAAATCATAGAATATCCTGATATTGGTAAATTAAAAAAAAAGTTAATGGTCTGAAAGAAATTTTTTTTTTAGATATCAAAATACTAAATCTGAAAGATATCACACACTATATGCACTTCAGTGAAGCAGGAACATGTGTTTAAATCTTGCCCCAAATGAAGAAAACCTCATTTGAATTTAATTGAGATACTACCTAGGTAGGTAGTAATATAACCATCTCACCTCTCACCTTGAGTGCATCTCAGATTTTGCAGCAGTGTAATAACGAACTTCTTGAGATGCTATTCAGTATGGGACCTCAGGCTTAATTAAAAAAAAAACAAACAAAAACCAAAAAAGCCTCCCCAGTTCACATCACAGAACAGTTAATAAACATATGAAATGGTCAGCTATGTAAGGTAGTTGGGTCACTGCCAATAAAACATTTAGATAAATCTGCTTTAAGCTCCTTTGATAATTCAAGTATAGATGTATTAATTAAATGAGGTTTTATAATACAGTTTGGTCTTCCTTATGATACAATATTTGTCCAGGTGAATGATGGCAGAAAGAGGGGAAAAAATATGTCTTCACACTCCTTCCTTATCCAAGTTTAAATAACGTTTCTCCAGTTAGACCCATAAATTGTGTACCTCATTAAGCACAGGAACCAACAATGCACATATGCCACTAGTGTCCACTTTCCTTCAGAGATTTAGAGTGATGAAAAGATAAAAGGTCTGCCTACCAGATGGAGCTTGTCAGATTAGCAATTGGAGCTGTGTAAAGAGCACTGTCATATTGGGTTTTTTTCTTTTCCTTTCCTTTTTTTCCCCTCAAGACACAAAGCAATCCCTTTATAACACATGTGCATATTTTATGGGGTCTTTTTTTTTTTTTTTTTTTTTTTTTTAAGGAAGGGGAGGAAAAAAAAGGCCCCAGCAGAAGGTTGCTGGTGGTTGTACCTCTAGCAGAGTAGCCCTTGCCTTCGGGCACTTTCCTCTTAATAAGGAACATTAGCAACCAGTGGCTCAGGAAAGGCAGAGTCAAATAAGTCTCTTGGGGACAAGTAGGCCACATGAAGTGAGAACCATTAGACAAAGCAATGAGATTACTGCTCCAGAAAGGGTTTACTACATGTATTACCACATAGATTTTACAGGGTTGCCAGCTCACTCAGCTTACAATGTCAAACATGATTTAAAAGGTTATTATACTATCAAGAGGGAAAGAGGATGATTTTATATCACTGAAATTTCTATTTCATTCTGTTGCACCTACAGCATCTCGCAGAGTCCAATATAGCCAAATAACCTGATTTTCTCCTTAATAAGTGTTTTATGGCCCTCAGATTGAAAAAAAAAAATCACTTTATTTGTATTAGAAAATGTGTCTCTTCTCATCACAAAACATTATGATACTGTGTGTAAATCAGATATTGAAAATTTGAAGACTTGTCTTTTAAACTGACCATATTTGTATGTTATATGTTGAAAAGGGCATCCTTAATTACTTTGAAATTGAAGTGATATGTTTTAAACACAATATGGGCTTTCCCAATACAGTCTAAAGAGTAGGACTGTTTAAATACAGAAACTTAGGTACATTTATCTCTGGTTCAGTAAATTATATGAAGGTTTTATTGCAACTGAATTTTAAAACAAAACCTAGGGGAAAAAAAGTTTTTCCATTTTATACCCCCTGGGTATTTTTTTATAGCTTAACAGGGACTTCTGTGGGGCAGTATGTTTAATTGTATTTTATAGCCAGACATAATTTCAGGCAGTTGTTTCAGTATTAGCTGCCCTGGTATCATATTTTGCTTCCCAATTAGAATTAAAATTGAAACTTATTAAGTACTGGCTGGTTTGTACCTAGTTACTATATGGCTTCCAGCAGAGTTCCTAAATTACACAATACAAAGCATTCTTACTTCAATTTTTTACCCACCTAGGATCCATTGCAATATGGAGCAAAAGCTGTTTCGTGTGATCTGGATATTTTAAAGGAAACCTTTTCTTCTCTCCTTTCTTGTTCTGAGGCCTCTTATTTCAGTTTCTCTAAAATGGCAGCGATTTCTCTAGACTTGCTTCACACATGTAGAAATCACCCTCATTTCCACAGTGAATGAAAATTTTTATTTATTTGTCTAAATATGTGAAATGTAATATTCCTAGCTTCTAATCTTTGGCTGACTCCAAGCACAGTAGTGCACTGGAGCTTGTGAGGAATGATGGCATTTGCTGGAGTTTGGGGTAGGAGGTTTTAGTCTGATAGTCAGCTGATGCAGATTTTTTTTTTCTTTTGTCTTAGCCCTAAAGCATTCAATTTATTACTCCAGATTCACACAGGTAGTAAATATATATGTATTAAGATTAAATTAAAACATTTGGCGAAAGCTTACTGCTGAATGTCTGCATGAAAAGCAGGGCTGAATTGTTCCAAAATCAGCATGTCTGTTGTCCTCATCTGTCATGGGAAGTTTGAGAATCTTCATGTTACAGTGGGCAAAATGCCTAAGTTAGAAAGGAAACGATCTTGAAAGAAACGAGAAAAATCACCACATTGCCCATAGAAGAAGAAAGAGTAACAGTTAAAGAAGAGTAACAAGTGATCTTTCCCATCAGCGTTTTCCTACAAAAGTTATTAAAAGTGTGTTTCAGGTTTTTAAACTAATATTTCAGCATTGTGTAGAGAAGTATGTTGTCTTTAAGAACAAAATGTTTTACATTATACAGGGTGTCAGTCTGAGGGGAAAATCCATGTATTAATTCTTGTTAGAATTTGATATGAAAACGTAAACTGGTGAGATGTATATAAATTAGGACTGCAGGAGTTCTCTATTTGACTCTGCTCTATTTGTGTCTAATTCTAGTGGCATAAACATGGAAATCTATTTAAAAGAGTCCTTGATGAGTAAAAGTTGCCTGCTTCATTTTGCTTGGGTGCAGACGACAAAAGCAGTTGAATAATAAGGATGTTTTTTCACTTGTATAACACTTTTTGTCTGAGTATTCCAAAATGCATTGTAAACATCCCCACATGAACTTTTTTGTCTTGTAAATAAGATCTCAGCTCTACAAACTCTGATAGCAAGACAAACTAGGAAAGTGCCAGTTGTGTTTTGTGGCAGAGCATGGGAAGGAGCCCAGGAATCCTGATCCTCAGGATCCTGTTGAACCATAAGAAATCATGCAGATTATAACTGTCCTTAACAACAAAGGGCCCTCCTGTGAGTTCAAGAGAGATATTATGTTTGAAGAATGAAGGGAAATACTTTTCATAAAGATGGATTTTTAGTGTTGTTTAGATTTACCAGTTTATAAGTGGATGTATTTTCCCAACGTTACAGTTAAGCATCTTCTTGTTTCAATGGAAAGCACTGAATAAATGGTTTAAGTATTCTCAGAAGGCCAAGAGATATCTTAGGAATTTTTCTCTGGGAAAAGAACAAAACTACCTGACTTATAAAACTAGTTCATGCTGCTTTTAAATGAGGAGAATTCTTAGTTTTGTTGGTTTTGTTTTTCTTTTTTTTTTTAACAGAGCAACCATGTTTAATGAAAACTTGCTTATTGATAGAAAAAAAAAAAAATGAATAGTTTATGCAGTTAAAAAAACCCAAACCCTTCAACCCTTAATAATTTATCCTTGTTTCATATTCCCAAATAAACTTGTGAGAAACACCAAATCATTCTCCCAAATTAAGGGATAGAGCAGCAGGGTTCCCTCAGTGGTGCTGATGCAGACTCTGTGCAGAGACTTCCCGAGCCCTCTTGGGATAACATTTGTGTACAATGCCACTGGAAGGAAAAATAATGAAATTACGAACAAGAACATGTCATAAAGGACCTTGTTGTGTTTTAGATAGTGTTACTAAAGTGGGAGCTATCTGATATTTTTCTGGTATGTGTTTGGTTTTGGATGGGGGGAAGAGGGATTCTCTTGAATTTTTCTGTGGGGAAAAGATAGGAAAGTAGAGCAGTCAGGGTCAAGTGCTTGGATATGGACGAAGATGGAACAGGGTTTATTTAGCACATTTAAAAAAAAGTTTCCTGGTACCTCTAGTTTATAATTTTATATGAACACCTAATCTGAGTGGTTTGTAGCTGTTAGCATGATACTGGAACCTGACACCAGTTGAAACCCTTGGGTACTTCCACAACAGAAGCAATGAAGAGGAATTTGTTTGTCAGCTTTTCCTTTGTTTTTAATTGGATTTGTCAACCCCTTTTAGCTGGAGTAGACTTCAGAAATACTATAGTTAGGGAACTCTGTATGGTCACTGGCTTCAAGGGTTAGATTCTTGTACGAAGACTGGTAACGTTCATTGCTTGGCATTTTTGCTTAGCACCCACTGCTGCAAATAAAATTAAACTGTACTGCTGGTGTGTTCTGTTCTTTTTGAAATCTGTTTTTGTGCTTGTTTTTATCTATATATTTGTTGGTAATGACTGGGATTTTTTTTTTTTTTTTTTTAAAACTAATGTGTTCTTTTAGCTCATTAGAAAAAAAAAAAAAACAAAAAAACACCAAACTATGGTCAGACGCTGATTCCACTGAAAGAAATCACACAACTCTGACCAGATCCAGCTGAGCTTGGCATTTTAACTCTCATCATGAATCCCCACCACACCAGCCTCTGTGGTGAGGATGTTTGTTGACACTTCTTGCCCCATCAGCTCAGGTCCCTGGTTTCTATAGCACCACAATGTTTGTTTAGTTGTCAGTGTAGTAAACCCGTTCTGTAAAATGCTTTAATTTACAAGTTGCCTTTAAAGAAAGAAATAGCAATTGCTGTCAAGAATCCCTATAAGCAGCAAGACAGATGGGAATAGGTTGGTCCTTCGGAGAGTTTTTACATGTCTGACATCTCTGTGATCAGGGACTTAGATAGGAGATGGATGTGTAATGGGTTCTGTGGGTGTATCCACAGCTCCCCAATGTAGGGCTGAATTACAGTGCATTTCTCTGTCTCTGAAAAGACAGGCAGGGTAGCATTCAGTTTCCTGAAGGTAGGCATTTCCTGACATTTTGTATGTCCCAGAATGTTGTTCTCCAGTTGCTGATCCAGCAGCACAAGGGTCTTTGGCAGATCTTTTTCAGCCAGCCTTGTCCTCTGGAAATACCGTGCTTGACCAAGAACACCCACCTCATGTGCTGCCACCTGCAATTTCACACATGTATTTAGGTAGCTGTAATGGGAACCTTAACACCATTAATTACTTTACTTCAGTGCCTTTGGGCGAAGTGGAAATGAACACGGCTGTATGAGGGAATCTCAACTGGTTTAGGAGAGCTCTTGTCATGAATGGTGAGTTAGATAAGAAAAGGAAAAAGTTCAAGGAAAACTTTCAGATTTCAAATGAAAATTGAGTAACATCATTAGGAGTCATTGTATTGTCTTCTGCACTGACAGTATCAGGGAGGGCAGTAAATATTAATATGAAACATCCATTGGCATTTTTGTGTGCAGTTTCTAGTTGAGTTTAGGCTTTGGAGTTATTTTGGAATTGTATACATGAGAAAGGACTACAGAGAAGCCTGCTGGGTTTTTTAGTTACACATGTACTGGAAACATTTCACAATAGTCCAGAGAAAATCTTTTGGGTTTAGAACGACTATTGAGGGGGAAAAATTGTTTAATTCCAGACAGATACTGACATATTGTAGAGAGCTCAGCTAAGACTAGAACAAATTAAAGGGCTAAAGGGTCCAATTTACTAAGAATGTTGAATTTGAAAAGTTTGATGAAGTGATAACTAAGAGGGATCTGATAACTGTCTGTAACTATTAATAGTGCCTTTAGAGAGAGAGTAATTAGCCTGGAGAAACTGAAAGTAAAGTACACCTATAGGATAAAGAGAATAAATGGATGAGTTAAGTCATACACTTCTCATGTCCTAATTGCTTACATTCTCTGCCCCTATTTAAAACTCATATTTTCACTTCCAGGCCATCAGAAAAGATGACTGCCAGGTTAGCACATTAACCTTCCTTGCAATTACATCCCCTGTCTTTCTGGCACCCCTAATATGAAACACTTCCATCTTCCCACTTTTTGCCTTGCACATCTCTAACCTAGATCCTGACCCTGAGCATCTGACCACTTGGATTTAGGTTTGTAAAACCCTTTCAAGAGGGGGAAAATGGGTGCCAAAGTTACTCAGAATATGGTACCTTTAGCTTCCATACCCCTGCTTGCTTGCCTTGTCTTCCACTTCTATAAATGTCAATGCTTCATTTGTTGCTTTTTCTCATTTCTGCCTCTGTGACTCTTTCTGGGCTACTTTTCATGTGTCTATCAAATTGGAGCTTGCAAAAAAAATCTTGGAAGGTTGTAAGAGGCAAGAAGAAAGCATGGTTTCTGTTGGGGACATGGTAGAATGACTGGGACACAGTTAAAAACTATCAGCAGATGAACTGTATTTTGTTAAGTTGCTATGATTGAACTGTTACCTGCATCCAGCATTTCTCCCCATACGCTTGACTGCAGCATGCAGATACAGCTCCAGCTTTACAGATAAATTCAGAGGAACGCAGCAGTCCTGCATTAGGAGGCAGAGAGCGTGAACTGCACCAAAACACAAAAAAAAATCTTCAAAATAGATGCAATGTGGTCTGTTTGATGCATTTATTTATTTATTTTTTCACCACTAAAAGTATAAGATTCCAAGAACAGTTAACTTTTTCTGCATAGTAGTGCATTCCTCTCTGGAACCAAGGAAATAATAACAGTCAAATGTTGAGTTTCACAGCTGCTAAGCCCATCAGATTTCAGCTGCTTTACATAGCTCCCCATGTGGTCTCTTTTTCTGCCCTAAATTTGCTGAGCACATGAAGGGGGCTTCAAGTCTTTTTGCAGTCTCGACTGAGTAACTTTTGGAAAGTTCCAGTAAACTCTCATAATTATCTCATTCACTGTTTGTAGTCAATGCATTGATGTTATCGCTGTGTTTTCAAGCTAAAAAAATTAGGTCACATGATGCAACCTAATGGCATTCATACATATGTTAAATATATTTTAATACAACGCTATCTAAACCAGTAAATATAAAATGTGTTCTAATTATAAATTATTCATGAATGCATTTGAAAAATGTCAAGCTGTTATGAAATAGTTTCTTTGAAATCTTTTCTCTTGTCAAGAGTAGGGCAAGATAGCAAAATACCACATTCGTCTAATGGGCCCAAGGAAAAGCTCCTATAAAATACAATATGTGCTTGAATTGGTAAAGAAAATGGAAGCAAAAATCCAACTTTTGGCACAACTAAGTGATGGGTTCTGTTACAGGGCTCTGTTCCTTCTTTTATACACAACCAGGGGATTTTAAATAGGCCTTACTGGCGAAGAGAAACAGCAGCGTGAAGGAAAGCCATGAAAAACTCTGGCATCCTTTAGCTGAAAGAAGATAAAATTCACAGAAAGCTTAACTATAATACTTGACCACCTAAACTATGTCTGGAGAATGGTCATGGCTTCTCACTGTAGGCACAGGTGGTGTGTATTATACGGGCAGGATCAGGCAGTCTTACTGCATGAACTCTTCTAGGTGAAAATTCAGCTTTAGACAAAAATAAAACAGGTGCCTTTTTAGAGTTTACAAGCTTCTTTTGGATGACGAGCCTTCAAAATATGCCTTTAAACTATAGGCAATGAGTGATAATGTTAACTGAGCTTGAGCTCCTGAAACTTTATAAAGCAGTGGTGAATTGTGTAGGGCAAGGGCAACGAGAAGAGTTAGGCAGCAGGATGGTGAGGCTGCTCTGTGTCCTCCTCCCAGCCCTAGGAGAGCAGCAATGAAATACCTCACGGTTTATAATGATGAAGTGCTTGCCCATGTCTCAGCAGGTTGCCAGAAAAAAAGTAGCAGCACGGGCCTGCTTGATAGGAGAGCTCATCCAAGCATTCTGAGCCAGAAATTCAGAAGTCGTGACGTGCGTGACATCTCCGAGGTGGTGCTGACAGATGAGTTGTGAAGGAAGAAGTACAATTGGTCATTAAGGTGCTGGGTTGAGCAGGAACAGAAGAGCTGCTTTTGTAAATAAATCACTGTGTTTTGTTTAGATACCATATTTTCTCTCCTTGAGTGAGCAATTACTGCTGGGCAATTGTAGTAGAAAGACCTGTAAATTTTAATTTCATACTAGGAAACAAAGAATAATACCCAGAACTCAGTTGTATGTAAAATAATTATTTCCCTTGATAGAAAGCATTGCACATAGACATAAGTCTTTGTTGGAACAGACTCGTTGTGAGTGTATCAGCCAGTATGGAAACTGTTTTTTCCTGAACAGAAGGAATGTAAAATACTGTCCCTGAAGAAGGCGTTTGTTTGTGATTGTTGGTTTGACACTACATCAAACTCACTGTAATATCTTTTCACAAGTAGTACATACCATCCTTTGCCCATCAAACAAACAGGAAAGAAAGAACATTTCTTCTGTTTGGATGATAATCCTATTTAGTGGAGTGGAAAATTTCTAGGTTTGAAAAAGTGGCTAACGTAGGATTGTAATACCTAAACCCTACAACTACTTATTACTGGGCAAGATCAGGTCTTCATTTCAATCCACTGGGAAGTACTTTTCCATTCAAATAACCATCTGAAATTTCTATGTATAGAGTCCAGTGGAAGAATAGGAGGTTTCTTTAAATGGCACTTTGAATTGTATGTGTGCTAGCTGGCCAAAATGCTGACTGAAGTTCAAAAGAGAAGAATAGAGTGTTAAGGAAGCAACCATTATGTATGTTAAACTGCTTCTAAAGATAACAGCAAAGTGATCTTTTCAAAGTCAGGGAAGGACAACACATTTGCCACGTGCATCACATCTCTTCAGTGGACAAAGAATTTTACTTTCAAGGATTATCAGTGTTCAGATTCTTGTTATCATTGTTATTATAGTTAGTATAATAATCAATATTATTATAGTATACATAGTTATTACTAAAGTAGTGGTTTCAGGTATTATTACAATTATTCATTAAATTATAAGGAGTATGTTTAACAGGTATTTTTAATTTTTCAGGCACACACATGCTTAGGATAGGTGTTGCCTCTGCTGAGATGCTTCTGGCACTTTGGATTAGGATGGCAGTCTGAGACAGCAAATTTTATTTGGGTACTAAAATGTACCAACATACGTCTTGGGGTCCTGCCAAGTAAATTGTAAAGGCCAGGCATCGTGTAGTGAATCATTACAGAATTGCAAAAAGAAGTGTTCATGTAAAGAAACTGCACAAGTTTCTACTGTAAGATGGTCACATGATAGGTTAGACTGCTTTCTGCTTACTGAGTTTAATCCCTGGGGTACATTCACTTAGTTGCCAAGGAATTTTTAGAGTGAATTTATTGAACTTCTATTGGACAACGTTCAGATTTGAATCTACTTGCATGCTTATTTTATATATTCTATTTTGGCACCCAGTATTGAAGATAAATTAGAAGAGATACAGACATATATATTTATGTCTTTTATCAGCAGTGGAGGCATGAGTTTGTCTCCCACTGCCTGTATGCTTTGTAACTATGTCAGAATTTAATTCTGATTTTGGGTCTACATGTTTAGCTGGGGTCTCTCCAGACATTTGAATCTGTCAGAGGATATGGAGCATTTCATCTCACAATAGTCTTTAGGGTTATGACATTTAAGCAGTAAGCTTTTGGGGATAGAAAACTAGGACAGAGAGAAGGGAGAAGCTGCTCTGTGTCTGTCTATGCAATACCCTATGTTAAGATAAAATCTTAGTTTCTTCTTCAGGCATTAAAATTCAGTTGGAAAATATAAAGGATAGAAATGAAGTGGGTTTTTTTTTTAACTTGCTATGTTTTACGAAATGCATCTCTTCATCTAAGCAAAGGAGGTGTTACTGATTATTTAGAGTAAAAAGTGAATTAAAAATATCAGTTTCTTAAAGGCCAGCATACTGTTTCTTAGATCATTTTATACAGGGGAAAATTTTCCAGGTCCTTAAAATTGCTTCAGTATCTACTATTATTCTAAATATAATAACAACATCGACAATAATATTTTCCGTGGTTAAATATGTTTTTGAATATGTGTATACAAATGTATGTAACATGTATATATCCATACACATATACATGATGTATATACGTGGTATTTATAAATCTAATTGTTTGCTAGGTGTGGTATTTACTGTTCTGCTGCTCTTCAGGTAGAATTCCTGTGGCAAGCACTACATTACTGAAGGTACAACTGCAGCTGGCCAAGGCAGCCTTTCATAGATGGATCTTTTGGGGTTTTACAGACCTTGGGAAGAGTGGGAGGGGAAAGAGAGTAGTGGCTGTTCCCACAGAGCCAGCCTTCTGTCTTCTGCCCCTGTTTCTGTGCTTGTACACACCATTCCTTGGAGTTTCTGGCTTTTTCACCTGTCAGAAGCTGGCAGCTTTCTGCAGGGTTTCCCCACACTCCATGGAAGACGCTTCTCTTTTGAGCCTGAGCTCGCATGAATGCCTGTCGGAATGGCATTGCTGTGGGTCAGGCTTGGAATGCCACGGGAGCCACTTGAGCAGGAGGAGGATCCAGGAACAAATGCTTTACAGGGCAGCCACTGCCACGTACTTTCATTAGACATTATACAGCCTTATGGAACTATAAGCAGAGAAAGATACAGCTTTGAAATAAAATTGGCTCGAGCCTTCTGTCAGTATTTAAAATGCAAGATCTCCTTTATTCTTTCTGTCAAATCTTTAATTTTCTGCTGACTGTTGACTTCAAGCTGTGGTCCACCACGCTAATACCTTAGTGACTTTTCATGTGCATTTAGTACTGAGAACTCCTAAAGGTAGCTGCTTGTGTCCAAAGGTTGGAATTCAGAGCTTTTCTTCTGTGACGATGTTTTGTTTTCAGACAGTTGCAGCTTCCTTCTTGGACCTTTGTTGGCTCTGAGCTGTGGTAGTTTTTTGAAAGCCTCTCACTGGTAGGAAGGTCTGAATGAGGTAAATTAATTTTCTCAGGAATGTGTTTCAATAATTTAATCTCAAAGTTGTGGACAAGCACACTAGGAAAGCAGGCCTGAATTGCAGTTCTTGAGATAAAAAATATCATTCACTTGAAGCTCCTTCTAACCTAGGAATGTGAGGATTGCAATACCATCATCACTGGATGATACAAAGTCTGTTCAAGTCTTTCTGTCACGTTTAGTGGGCTTTAAATCAGATTTTCATAGTTACAGATGTTGATCATAGCAGAAAGTAATGCAGTTCCTGAAAGGAAGGAGAGAGGTCTCAAGCAATATTCCCTTTCCATATTTATAGCTGAACCAAGTATTCCTGTATTAAGATTTGAGCATCATGTTCTGTTTTGATAATGATGCTAATTCACATAACCTTTTAATAGTGGTCCAAAAGTAGCATTTCATTTTTTCTTAATATAATCTCAAAAAGAGAGCACACCAGCTACCTGACACTTGTCATTTTTCCTCTTACAAGCAAAGAAGAAAGAAGTAATGTCTAAGTTAATGTTCTGAAGTCAGAAATGCTGAAACATCTATTAAAAAAAAATCTTAAAATGCTGACTAGATAAATTGTTAATGCAGGCAATAAAAGTGTATGACTTCTGTTGCTATATGCTGTGGTTTGGTTTGTTTTTTTTTTCATTGCTACAGGCTATAGCATATTTCATTCATCAAAAAACTAAAATAAATTGTAAAATAAAAAAAAAGCAGAACTAATCAACCCCCAGGATGAGAGTCTTTCTCCTTAACTACATGAGCATCTCTTAAGGGTTTAGAATGAGCTCCAACAAGCTACCACTGGGACCAATAGTGATAGACCTTTGTCATGCTGTATTGAGGGTTTATTAAGAGCTTTGCCTGGTTTATTTGGCTTTTTGATGTTTATATGTAGCTTGATTCAGGATTCCACCTTTCTCCAGTGCTCATTAGTCGTAGTGGCCTTTCTAAACCAGGTCTTCTGGGACTGGTGGTGATTGTGACAGATGGTAGAGGAACAGAATTGCTCTGGGACACTGGTACTCGCTCTGTCTCTGTCTTTCTCTTCCCTTCTTTCCTCTTATTTCAGTGCTGATGTTGGATTCCCATGCATTTGCCCCTGGAGAGACACAAATTACAGTAGTTACTTATGCAGCACTTCAGACTACTTGTAAGAATAAACTCTCGTGCTTCCCTTTGTCAAATAGAAAGCAATTATGTTTTTTCTTTTTTACAATTGGATTTCTCTATTTCCTTCTTGTAAAAGGTAAAGCATTGAGAGTATTGAAGCCTAAAGACACAGCTTTGTAGAAAAGCATGTAACAGTTGAGCTAAAGCATTCTTCAGCTGATTTCTTGGACTTATTTTTAATTAGACATGCTCTAATGGAGAAAAGTGGCATTTTAATTCTGGCCTCTAAAGGGCCAAGATTACTTACAGCAATATTCTCCTAATATGTATGATCAATATATTCTCCATATTTATCCAGTACAAATAGGAATGACATGTCATTGTCATTAAATCTGTGAAAAAAAAAATAGTGTTTTGCTTAAAGAAGCAAAGCAAAACTCAGAAATTTTCAGCTGGGAAAAGAAGGAAGAAAATGAGGGAAAAAAATAATTTGAGATGGTGGGGGGAAAAAGGGAAGAAATATGAGAGATATTAAACTCTATTATTTATATAATTTTTTTTTCCTGGTTGGTAAGGTAAAACTTCAGCTGTTTAAGTCAGCCACAGTGTGGGAGATTTTTTCTCAAGACACTGTAAAGAGCACAAAATCCCAGGATTTAGCAGGAGAATGCCATCCAGTAATATTTCTGTAAATTCCAATACATGTTGAAAAAACTACTAGGACATACCAGGATAATTTAGAAGCACACAATACAATGTCACAAACGTTTGTGCCGTTTATCATTTTAAACCTAATCACATTTGTTTCTCTCTTGTTTGCCCAGTACTAAAGGCCAGATTTCTTTTTATTTATTCAAAATAAAAATGTTATACAAGGAATACTGTATTGTCTCCAGTCTTGCTGAGGTGACAGGCATCTTCCTCCTCTTCTCTGTGTCTTTACAAAGATTAATTGCCTCTTCAAACCCCTCTGCCTTTTGCCTTCAAAACATTCTCCCTTTGATCCCTCTCCTCCTTAGCTGCCCATCATCACTGGACTCAGACACGGGGAAGCCTAAACTGGATTTGTCTCTGTATTTGTGAAATTCGCTGTTGAAGGGAGCAGCTTGCACATCCTCCATTGCTCATGGACTATTACTGGATAAACTCTAATAGTGAGCTGCAGTGCATCCTGGAGAGGACCTTGGAAAAATGGGAATAATTCTGTCATTTCAGGGTCAGTGCTGTGTCTTGGTGTACACTTTTCTTAGTTGGGAAATAAAGCCTGCTTTTATGGTCATTTGTGGTTTTTAGGGGGTAATCACATAGACACAAACTGTTTTGATCAGTGTACAATGCTATGGTGGATAATCATAAATTCCTAATAGTGGATATTACATGTAAACAAATTATGTTGAAGAAAGTAAATTAATTGCATCTACTAAATTGTACATATCTATTAGAAAACACAGTGCTCTCTATTTGTCCTTTTATTACTTTATATAATCCAGGAACTTGAAGTGTTACCAGCTGTATTTAAAATGAAGTTACAATAGATATTTTCATAAACTTAATTATAGAGAAAATCCTGCCTTCTGTTGCAGATGTAACCCCTTTTTCAAGCTAAATAAAAATAAATCTTATAATTCTTAGTCTTCAGGTCTTCCTCCATGTACTAGAATTTTGAAAACTTACATTTTGCTGTAGTACAACTGAACTTCAATCTGTCTCCTTTCTTCTTTGTTAGATTTTCTGATTTGTTTTGCGTTGCAAGATGTTTCAAGAGTTATTCAAGTGGAAGCAGGCGTGTGCTGTGCACGCCACAGCATACAATTTTAATTTCATGGAGGGCAATGGGTTTTTTTTGTTCTTTGCCAGGCCTTTTATGAACATGCTGCTAGATCCCCTGTCTAATAGCACCTGCTGTGCTAGTGATGGGGATGTGTGCAATGGCATGTCTACCTTGGGAGATTAGGGGAATGGTGAGGGCAGGGGACCAACAGGGAGGCCAATGTGTGTGTATACTTTCCAAATTCCTAGCTACGCCCTTGGCTAGATTGCATTGATAAAAGTGGCCAATGGGTAACACTGGAATATAGAAAGTGAGGATTAAAAAAATAGCATATCCCTGCATGTTAATGACTGTGTATTGTCTGTACTGTCCAGCAAAACAGCAGCAGACTCAAAGCCTCTCTAAAGCACAGCCCAGTTTGCCAGACTGGCAACCATTCCTTGAGCTTGGAGAGCCATGCTATCTGCTCCAGCCTCTGTCACCTTGGGTTTCAGGCCATGCAGTGGTAGCTGTATGAATTTCACCTTACAGGGGACTAGTTATTAGGGCAGATGCAACCAGGGAGTTGACAACCTCCTCCACACATTGACTGGGCTGACATTTGCTGAGCGGTAACAAGCTGCCATAGTGTGGTGCCATGGGGGCCCTTGGGCTTGATTTAAGAGTGCTGACACCAACTGCTTGTTATTTCGTATTTTAGAGCTGTCAGGGAGGCAACTGATGTCAGCATAAAATTATTTGATAGCTCTAAATCATGAGTAAAGTATGAATCTATTGACAGCAATAAGCAAACAGTCAAATTGTTGGACCCTTCAGTTGGGAGAAAATTGACAACAGAATGGTGTGCATACACTTACATGGGCAGAAAATGTGACTGTAGCCCATCTGTGCCTTCACTCTGAAATCCATGTGGATGATTCAGTCTTTTAATATCCTGGTAGAACTGCTGCTGTTACTACCCAGCAGGTTTTCGAGGAAAATACTGCACTGCAATTTTCATTGTTTTTCCACTGAACTTTTCATATGGTAAATTTGATAATGGTAACATTTGCTCGTTGTACATGTGATCACAATTACACCTATATTTGCTAGCAGCCTTCTTGAAAATTTTGTGTTGAGATGAGGCTCTTGAAGTAGGAAGATAATGTGGCTGTTATGCTCACAGTGAGTATTTATGAAGCATACAGCATTCCAGCCCCCAAAGCTGTATCAGTTGCTTTACCTATGTCCCACTTAATTTCCTTAGATTTATTTTGGTGTAACTCCATTACCATACAGTGAATCAAACATGAAAGCTTCAATTGTGGATTAACAAAAAAGGGGCTTTTTTGGTTTTATTTTTTTGTTTGTTTTTTGGGGTGTTTGTTTGTTTGTTTGGATTTTTGTTTTGTTTGTTTTTGTTGGGTTTTTTGTTTTGGTTTTTTTTTTTGTATCTACAGTGTTTCTTTTTTTCTTTTCTATCCCACTGCCCTAAGCCCATCACATGGATTTTGGGAGCTTCTGATTCTCTAATTCTGTCCCAGTATATACCAATTGAAAGCATTTAGTTGTGATTAAAGCAGATTGAATGAGATAATCCCTCTGAGTGAGCAGCTTCAAAAAGCTCAAACACAACTCTTTGGGGACATGAACTAACTCAACACAAGCTAATTCCTGTGGCATCTCCCATGTGATATGTTAGGCTCACTACTTACTTGTTTTGCTTACCAGATCCCATTACAATCTCTTTTTTTGGTTTAGAACTGAATTTTTATGTAAAATTTAGCAGTCATACAGCATGGAATTTTACAGTTCAGACTTCTTTAAACTGAGCAATAATATGAATATTTCTGTGTTAGAAGTGGAAGCAGGTATTTCTAATGGAAGCAGCGATGCATTGATTGGTGACCTGCAGAGGAAGGGTAATAATATGCAAAGCATGGGAAATAGGATTGCTTCACTTTCAGCAGTGTAATGCTTTGGTTAGACAGTATCACACTGTCCAAGCCCCACTGCCTGGCCTCATGTTTAACACTTTGCACTTTTTCCAAGTAACAGTAGAATGGAAGCCAAGATTTTGAAGCTGAGGCCTTGTAAGTGCAGCTGGAGTTGAGAATGTTGTAATGTTGACAGCTTTTTCCAGTAAAGTATTTTCAGTTAAGGTTAGAGCAGTTGTTATTTGTTTATATTTAAATTCCTTTCCTCAAATGTATTATTTAAGGGGACCTAAACATTGACATCTGCAACCTCTGTAGATATGAAAATGCAGATTTTTTTTCATTTCACCTTTGAATTTTTGGAAGGGGCCTTATTTGCCAGGATCCACAGCTGATCTGATTGTACTGGTCATGAGGCTACAGTGGAAAGTGATGTGATTGCTTTCCTCCACTGTTCACTGTGGAGGACAGGCACAGAATTAAAATGTTTGGAAATATGAAATGCTGTATTAATTTACGTGAATCAAATTCAGTCTTGGCTGAATAGTCAATGGAGTTCTGTCCTTAAAAGCAATGAAGTAATTGCTTCCTGCTGGTCTTCTCAAGTGTTATAAGATCATTATTACCTTTTATTTTGAGTGAGTTCATCTCCCACTTTTTTTTTTTTAAGCCTGTGTGTACTGGTTTCTGTGGGATTTTTTTTGGTTGTTTTTTTTTGGGGGGTTTTTTGTTGTTTTTTTAAATCTGAATGCAGTCTTGCCATGTCAGTGGTGGTAGAAAGCTGCTCTTCAGAAATCTTACCTGGTTGGTTTTATTCTGAGACAGGTGCAGAAAATCAGCCCATCACCTGAGGCAAAACCGTAAGAGAAACGAAAAGGTACCTCTACTTCAGCATTTCAGCGTAGCTCAGAAGTGCTGTTCTCCAAAAGTGAATGTTGTGATTATCCCATTACTGTCCTCTGGCTCCTGTTAAAGAGGAATCTTGGGCTTTGCTCCTTTCAGAAGGAACTAAATCAAAATGTGTGTTCCAGAGGAAACTCTAATGTGTTCCAGCAGCCTGTGAGCATTCAGTTTGGTAGTGGCCTAGCTCTGGGTCTAAAATGTCTCTATCAAAACCACTGGTGGTGTGGACATAACCTTTTTGGTGCCAAGCCTTCTATTCCATCTATTCCTGTTATACTACAGGTCTTAAAACCAGGAACATGACATGGACTAAGGTGGCATGCAACTGTCAAAGGAGAAACAAGGTGACAGTACGAGCTGTTTTCAACACACACAGGTTTCTGAGTGCTAAATAAAAATATCAGCCATTCTGATAATTGTATATATATTTTTGAAATTATTCTGCTGTGGCAAAAATATCTGTGATTGAAATCTGAAACGTGATCTCCGCGTAGTCTCTATCAAGAACTGCTTTGCCATGCTAAATTTGGATGGGGGAAAAATTACAAGCTAAAATTTGAAGCAATTGGAAAGATCATTGGCACATGCCCAGCTGGCAGTTCCTACGTTGTGTTAGCTCAGCTCAGTCCCCAGCCTCAGAGCAGAGAGGTGGTTGCTGAGTCTGGGACAACTTGCACATGTGGGAGATCATAAATATCTTGGCCAAGTGCCACCTACCTCAGTCTTTTTACAGAAGGAAAAATAATGCATTACTGCTGAGACAAATTCTGCTACATTTTGCTGTTGTTCACCAACACAGGAGAAGCAAGGGATTAACTTTAAAAGTTGTTACTCAAAGTGAAGCGACTTTGATGTGCCTGAGCACATTACTTTTACCAATCTTGTGTACTAGTTGAGGGTTCCAGTCATGTGTTAAGTATTTCCAAATATAACTTGCCAATTATTGCCACCTGCAGTTATAACTAAATGGACACTTGATTCTGAATCTGAGGCTGACCTGCTGGACCTGTTTTCCTGCAGATCATACCCTAGAACAGAGATGGCTTCAGTCTTGTGTCACATACGGAAAATGAAAAGAAAATTTTGCCAAGCAGGGAGGGAGATGTTGAGACTTGACTGATACTAAGCTCCTTTACAACAGGAAGGGAAGAGTCAGAACTGGGGCCAGACCTTCTTTCTTTCAGTAATGAGGGAAGATACAAGAAGCAGAGCAGTTGTAGCCACTTGAGCAAACCTAACTTTTCAAGATTCAGTCATAGGAAATGTTCATTATTCCTGACAATTTTGTCTAAACTTGAAGTCAGCTCTGACTCAGTACAAAACTTTGTAGTTCGTGGTTTTGAGACAAATGTGGGAGGCAGGAAGAATGAATAAGAGATGGAAAAGGATTCTTTGAAAAGGAGAAGTACCTTTGCTATATCACTGATGTAAACTGGATAATAATTCCCATTACATGGCTGAACTAGCTGTGAGAAAGGAATGAGGGAATGGCTGGTTTAAACCATTTCTCTCCTTTTTACTTAAAAAGCAGTACCAGTTCTCTGTCTTTACCTTTGATATATTGTAGAGCAGTTACAGAATGGGATTACTTGTCACTTGGAATTATCAGGACTATCCACGTTTGACTGACAATGGTAGGTGTTTCAAAGACATTAACACTTATACATTGGAATTTCTCAGTAAGATTATCGTAGGTCAGATGAATAGGTGCATGGAGCAGGAGATGAAATACTGTGGGGACTGAGAATGGGAATGGGCAGACAAAAGAGAAGGACAACACTTGTCTGGACAGGAAGCAGTTATCCATGTTTGACACTTCCATACTTGTCTTTTGGCTTTGAAAAGTCTTGCTTGTTTTAGTAGCAAAATACTAATGTACTTTACTTTTTGTTTAAATTTATTTAATTTTGGTAATCAGTTACTAGGTTGCCTAAGAATTGTCTATTCTTGGCCCGGGCATGCTGAATTTGGTGCATGTTTGGGCAAGGAATTAATCCTACACACATGGACCTTTCATCTATAACAGGCAAGAACACCTTCAAAGTCTTAGGGAAATAAGGTTACCTTACAAAAATGTCTTTTTTTGTGTGTCAATATTTTATCTCTTCATTTAGTCTAGATACTCTGGAAAGGAGGAAAACCAGGAACACTGATTGTTATTTTCTTGAGAGACAGAATGATTGTCATTTGTCTCAGCTTGAGGACAGAACTCCTAAAGCCAGGTTGTTTGTTATCATTTCAAGACTACAGGAAGATGAGGCAGAGATCAGAAGTCAATAATTTTCACATAATGCATCTAGAAAAATTACTCTGCTATGTCCAAGCTGAGAGCACTTCACTTTGTAGGAGGAGTCTGATTCTGTTCTAGTCCCACGGGATACATGAACACAGTCAATTCAACTGGGGGGCACAGTGGTTGGCTTTCTTTTGTTTTGAGGTGTTTTGTGTTGCCCTCTGATGAAGTACCATATGTTGAAGTAATCCAGCTTTAGACCTTCAACCTTCTTATTCCACTGGTTATAACTGGGCTTCTGGAAGATAATTATTTTGTTTAGGTGTCTGTACTGAGGTGTGGTTATATCACCTTGTTGGCTTTTTAAGGTGGCATTTTGTTTTAACAGTGTGGAATGCAAAGGAAAGAACCCCTCTCTTCCATCACCACAGTTTTTTTAATGTAATATATAAAAAGAGAGTTACAGTTGTGGGAATTTAATTAGGTGAAGCTATTGAATGTCACTAGGTAACTGCTCATTGAATTGTTGTCAATAAGTGCACTGTAATATTACATGCATTTACCTGTAATATCTATCCTTGTAAAACTGAACTTTTTTATTATCATTTTTATTGTGTCAAGTTTTTTTTTTTGCCTGACAGATCTTGATAAAGGCTCTACATGCATTGTTTAGAGAAAGGTTCTGTTTGGGGCTCCATTAATAATGGATATCATCCATCTGTCTCTCAAAAATGAATTTTCATGATCTCATTGTTTTGAATGTTATGGCTAAAGCTCACAGTTGTCATATGTAGGAAGAAGAATTTGCCTTAGTAGATTAGACCATTGGTCCATGAAATCAGGAATCCTGCCTTCACTGGCAGCCAGTTCATTGCTCTACATATTAAGGACACTATTCTGATCATTCAGTATACAGAGTTTTTCTCTAATTTAAATGAAAAAGCAGTATGATAGGGCTCTTTCATTTCCCTCCAGGATATTAGGGCACATTCATGGAAACGCATCAGGGACAATACCACATGCTGTGCATATCCTAAAGGGGGAAGGAGAAATCTGTAGAAGAGTAGTGAACAGTACAGACTGTCATGTTCTACTCATATTTTTCTTCCTACTTCTTTGAAATCTTTTAGTAATTGTGTAAGTAGCGGAAGCCCTTGGGCAGCTTTAACTTTCGTGGCAGCAGTTCAGCATTAGCACAGTCTGTGCATTAGTGACCTTGGCAGGATTACATAAACCATATTTTCACCTGAGTAAGATGTTCCTCAACAGTTTTTCTTTTGCTTTAGGCATAAATAATGTTTTCTCCAATGTCACATTGGCATGCTCAATTTCGATTTCTGCAGCGCTGATCATGAGGAAATGTCTCTGTTCTCTATCCTTGGTAGGTGTGCCACGCTCTGCTTTTTGTATCATTAAAGGGCTGACACAGGTTGCCTTGTACTCCTATCTCCCTTGTCTCATTTTGGATGACATCACTTGGAAGGTTTTGCAGAAGTCACTTCATATTCTAAAACTTTGACTCTGCTGAAGTCAACAAAATCTTTTATCATTTGCTTCTGCAGGGTTGGGTTAGGAAATGGGGAATTTTATCCCCTAAAGCAGGTTATTTCTGATGGTTTTACTTACGAATCATCCTCCAGCAAAACAGGACCTGACAGATCCCTCCAGAGTTTCTAATCCTAATCTTTCTCTGGAAGCTGTAGATATCATACTGTTTCTGGCTGGTAGCTAGGGCGATGGGTATCTCTGTGGGTGGTTGTGAAAGGAAAGTTTGACAGACACTTTGCCCTTCTTCTCTTAACAGGCATGTAATGATGAAAAAAAAATAGTCACAAAATACAAATGGAAAGAAAAAATATGTTGAAAACACTCATGGCACGTGTACATTTTCATAGCTGTTCCTAAAGGAAATGTTCCTACAGGAAACTTTTTGGATTTGAAAACCCTTCAGGTAGAGACCCTAAAAGACACTGTCTGACTTAGTCATACCACAAACAGTGAATTACCCAAGGTCAAAAAAACCTGCCAGAGAAACAGGCAAATTGAAAAGTCTGTGTAACTGTTACATGTTCATTTATGTGTGATCTAATTATTAATTTTGGAGAAAGGAATGTTGCAGTAGGAAGGATGATCCACGTTTAAACTGTGACCATGGGGGTTATTTGTATTTTGTTCTTCTAGTAAAATGACAGTAATCATGTTTTTTAGATAAGAGAAATATTTTATAAATAAGGATTATAACTTTTCCAGCACTAGGGTCTCAGTGTCAACTTTGTTTAGTAGTTAAATCACACAAATGAAATGAGGCTGAAATAATCAGAAATGCTCCTCTTTCTGAATGTTATTTTTGTGCTATTGTTGGCTATCCCGTTCCATTTAAGTGTTTCATTTGAAGAACATTTTTAAATGCAGCCATAACTCTCTGGTTATTTCTTCTTTTTGATGGATTTAATGTGTTGGTAATATTATCCCAAACTTGTTCATGGGAACTTCTTAGGAAAAAACGATAGAAAAGAAAAAGAGTAAGATACTTCTCTTTTGGAGAATCTATTAGGCAGTCAGCCTTTTCCTCCCTTCACTGTACTCAAAAAGTAGGTTTCTTGGATAACTGATGTATGTCATTAGGTTTACTGGCACTGATGGAAGGAATTATGGCAGATGATATTGTTACTGAAATCTCTGCAGAGATCATCTTCCACATGTCATCCCTGTGTCCTATGATCTATACTTAATCTGCGTTCTTGGATTTTTGGCCAAGTTGTGGTGGACTAGTTAAACATAGACATGAAGTGGACTAGTTAAGGTTATACCTTAAAAAAACCCCCAAAAAACCACAGTGAAAGAAAGGCATTATATAGTAAGACTAGTTATCTTCGGAAGCATAGAAATAGTTTTCAACACTGAGGTTCACAGTGTGTGATAATTTATTGATTAGTACCCAAAGGCTTCAGAAAAATAAACAGCAGTGTAATATAAACTCAAATAGAAAACATCAGCGCTTTATCAAGTAACATCAGATCTCAAATTAATGGAGTTTTGAGAAGCAAGTACATCCTCCTGTGGAACGTTTGTGTGTGCATTTGTAGTATGGAAATTACAGATATTACTTGCTTTGGACCAGAGGCTGTGTTGGGCCCTGAGATGTGCTGGCTTTTCTATATGGGGTTGTGGTAGGAAATAACAGTGCCATGTGATATTCCCATACCTGGAACTCCAGCTCTTTGCCTTGGTACTGCAAATTGGCTTAACATTGAAAACTGCATCTACTCCATAATCACTTGTCAATTGATTACGTAGCCTGAAGTTGGTTGGAACCTTTACAGTTGGTTTTGAGATATAAACATAGTCTAAGAAAAAAAATAAAAACAATGAAACTCATTTTAAAATGAGAATTTGTATAAAAAAAGAGGACCTGCGATGATATTGTTGCCTTTCAAGTATTGTGGGTTTTTTCCCTTCTCAACTTTGTTTTTTCAGCCTTCTGTAGCTCTGATGTTTGTGATGGATCTTATCTTAGTTTACTCTGGAGAAAGCCAGAACAGATTTCAGGTTATTGGGTAGGATGCCATGATGAACTTTTGCCTTTTCTTTTATACCCCTTTTATATACTTTTTCTGTATTCTTAGTGCTTCTAGCCCACATTCTTAGACCTAATATTTTGTTAAGCC
>VZRO01005639.1:195518-225350 GCA_013397915.1 Daphoenositta chrysoptera | reverse complement strand
GGCTGTACCTGAGGGGCCTGCCATAAATACCCGGGGAAAAAAACCTTTTCCCTTCTAACCGTGTTTGGCTCTTCATTTTAAGACCAGGGAAAGGCATCAGGTAGAAGCTGTCCTTTGTTTGCCAGGTTGTTTTTAGTTGGGTGGTGAGGTTGTTGTCTTCCCCGCCTTGCGCAGCCCCGGTTCTCAGCAGATAGCACGCCATCTCCTTGGGGCAGAGGAGAAATGGGCAGGGCAGGTACGTCTGAGCCCGGGCTGCTGTCACTCAGTGTCACCCCGAGCTGCGTGGCTGTCACCCCGCTCCTGGCTGCCACAAGTGACAGGTGACTGCCCCCGGGGGCCTCGGCGGGAGCCGCCCGCCAATCATATTCCGAGGGTGATCGCTCGGCGCTGGGAAATCCAACCCAGTGATTAAATATACATCATTTCCTCCATTGTTCTCCACTGGCCAGGAATTAAATACACTTGTAATGTATGGAAATATGTATCTAATGAAAAGACTGCCGAGTTGCCCATACCTAGGTGGGCCAAAAGTGTAAATAAGGTAGTGGGGGATTTCAGTTTGTGGCCTCTTGCCTTAGGGAGTGTCTTTTAATGACTTGATGTGATGCCTTTTACAGTTTATCGCTGATGACATTTTGAGGACACTCACAGTTCGTAGAACAAAGAACAATAAAGCTGGGGTATGTTCCTGGATGTGGTTTATATGCCCTCCAAGTTCTAGCAAACAGAAGTAAAGGGCTACAGTATATTATTTTCCCTGAAGGTAGAAAAAAAAAAGGCTTTATTAAGGAGAATAATGTTAGCTATGTGACAATAAACTGTTAGTAACCTAACACTAGAAGTTAATTTCAATAAATAAAGTATTATTTTATTGCTGATATTATTTCCTTTTTTAATTTTATTCCTATTTATAGCCTGTAATTTGTATTTTCTGATCCTTAAGATATCTTACTCTTTCCAAATTGTATAGATGTATATGATATATACATATGTATATGTTTATTTGTTAGAAAGCTGCAGTGTCACTTGTGCAGTGATCCTAACTTGGAGCTCCAATTAGTCCTAGATGCACTCAACCCTCAGGTTAGTGAAGGTCTGGAGAGTACAGACAAAGATCTTGAACTTGGCATATTTGCTTGTTCAAGGGACAAGGATCCCAGGTGCTTTGGGAGGGTGCTGTGGTATTCTCAGCTAGGCTGCATTTCCTCATGGCTTGCTTCTCAGTCATGTCATTTGTGTGTCTCAGTCTTTGAAAAGGGAAGTGTTTTTGTCTCTGTAATGAAGAAATGGGAGTACAGATGAAATATTTGTGCAAGTGTGTGTATATTCAAGTACACATAGTTTTCTATGCAGGAATCATCACCGGATAATATAATTAGATTATCTGTAGATACAGTTTTAACATAAATACAGCAAACATTCTGACAGATATTTAATAAATGAACTCTTGTGATCACATTTGAGTCCTACCACACCTGCTACATTGTATGATATGTTCAAAAACTATTTGGATAGTCCTGATCTTTTTAAATTCTTGTCTATCATGTTACTTTATCTACTAGTTTAGTTGCCTCCCTCTTGGGCTTCTATTATAGCAGACTTGCCAGTGTCTGTTCCAAAGAATTTTCTCATTCTTTGTGATAGGTAGAAAAGGAGAATGAAAACTTGATGTTTTTTCTGGTTTTGGTGTGATCAGGATCTGATGGTGGCAGTAGACAGCTACTGGAGGAGGATTTTCCAGCTTTGTCTGACTCAGTCACAACGGTGACACTTAATCACCAGAACCAAGATTAATGTAGAATCCATTCAATACAGTCATTGACTACTTGGCCAAAACCTATTTGTGTTAATAAAGGTTACAAACAGGTATCAAAACGTACCTCTGGTAACCTTCACACTATACTGCTAGGTATATGTCATGTTTAATTAGGCAGGATAAATATTCTGCTGTCCTAAACATGAATTCTGGTCCAAAACGAAAATATTAAAAAATATCCTCAATTAAGTCATAAAGCAATTTAATGAAAAAAAGTGTGCTCCCACTAGTTATGTTGTTTTCTTTCAAATTTTCTACTTTACCTTTGCCAAAGCCAATGACTCCCAGAGTCAGTCACAGTAAATGAGATGATTTCTGTTTCGAGTTACGGTCTCCATAATGGTTGAGCAAATCTTGGTGCTCTTCTACCCTTGTTTTTCCAACTTAATACATGATTAATTAGTTAGGACTAACATGGCAAACCGAGTATTGTGTTGGAAATTTTGTGTAATTATCCCTGCAGTACTTGTTAATAGTTAGTCTTGTTTAGTTTGTACATTTGGCTGCAACCCCTGGTAATGTTCAGTGTCACAACAGAGTTTCAGTAGCTGGCAGCTGCCCCTGGGTTTGTGTTCTCCTTCAGTAGCTGCTCTTTGCTCCACTCTGTCCTGGCACCTCTGGAAGGAAAAGGGCAGCAGCCAGTGCAGAGGCACTGCTTTTTTCTTTAACCCTGGTGCAGGATTATGGAGAATATTGGTGGTTCTATTGAGCACATTTGGCAAGGTTATGGAGAATATTGGTGGATCTATTGAGCATTTTTGTTCTTAGATATTCCATCTTTTGCGAAGTCTGATATTTTGGAAACAGCTCTGTTGCAGACTAGCAGCCTATGGCAGGGAGGTGGGAGCTGGGATTTCACATAAGATACAGAATGTAAAAGCATGTCATAAATGTATGATACCACAAATGCATTAATGAGGAGCTAGTTGTGAAAAGTGCTAGCATAGCCTCCATATCATAGCTGAATGTAGAGTAACAGGTTTAAAAGAAATATGCACGTGTTTTAATTTGTTTGGGGAAACTATAAGCATATGAGAAAGGAAGGAAGGAAAGAATCAAAACATTTATATTGCTCTTTATGTTGCACTGGTACGCAGTATCATTTATCTCATAATTAGATAATTTAAAGGGAATCTGACAATGAATTTTGTCAGCATCTTCAGACAAGCTAAGTAGTCAATAAAAATAACAGCAATTGTAAACTCGGTGTATTGCACCAGCTGCATTTCCAGATCCCCAGGTTCTGTAAGGGAGTACAAATTTTCTCATTGGAAGATGGGGTACTGCATCAAACCCTATTTCAGTGAGTACCAATCAAAAGTGGTAATTTGGCATGGTTTATTACAGTTTATTGCTCCACTTTTGGTTAAGATGGCAGGATGACAGAACCTCAAAATAATTATTGCAATAAGTTATCTTATTCCCTCCATAAGTCTGTTTGCTGATCCTTCTGGTGTCATAGCTTTAAGTTCTAGACAATCCTGATTCTTTTTCCACTTTTCTCTTTCCATGGTAATTTTTATTTTAGTTTCACTTTAGTTTCATTTTTTTTTTACTCAGGTCTCAGTTTGCTCTGTTAGTGTAATTCCTCCTGTTCCTGATAATCATTTTAGTCATGGAATATACACAGACATGTTACCATGGACCAACCAGGGAATTTCAGTTGAGTGAAATAGAAAAGCTGGCTAGCCACGGGCTAGCAGAAGGACTGTTCCAAAAATTCAAGGCTCGAGTGTATAAGGTACAAAAAGTGATGCAAAACTTTGAGATCAATCCAGTGAATTAGGAACCTCAACTGTGCCTTTTTTCCATGTATCCCTGTACCTGGCATAGCACTTAGGGCATCACATCTCTCAGATACTCAGTGTATTTTAAATTTGCTTAACAAATAATATTCCTTCCAAAGTTAAGGGTGGAAAGGGGTGAGAGGAATAATGTATAGCTGCACATGCCCATAAGAAGGATGTCCCCCCTTTTGCAGATCAAGTTAAATTAGTCAAGTGGCTGTTTTCCAGCCAGCAAAGGTTGGCTGAACCGTAGCCTTGGAGAAAATACCCAAACAAATCAAATGGTTTGCATTATGCAATAAATCTATAGGTATTTGCTGAAATCTAATTCCACTGTCCTTGAAATGCTCCACTGAACATTTAAGATTTTAATAACCTCTCATTATTAGGAATATTAATGTCTCAGTTTGGAAGGTGGAATGTGGAGGGTTAATTTCTGTCCAGGTCAAAGATCAAGGGTTCAGTCAACTGTCATGAGAATATGAAAGAGAACAGTAGAGACCTCTGAATGACCCCCTTTCAAGCAGATAAACTTGCAAAAATGTTTAAGACAGTAATTTTCTGTCAAAAACTAGAAGAGATAATGTAATTTTTGCCTGGGAAACAATGACAGCACCATTGGTTTCTTTGTGCATCTCTCCCTGCTACTTAATCCTCACTGAGTTATTATACAGGTTATCAGAGAAATGGATGTACAAATGTTCTCTGGCAATGAATGCACTTTAAACGTGCACACAATAGCCAGCAAGATGGTGGTTTCATATATCTTCTAGACCTCAGGAAAGCAGCCACAGTTTCCTGAATATCTGGGCTGTGATAGGCAGAATAATTTCCATAACAAACATTTCCAGTGTCATGTACACGACTCGAGAGAAAGCTGAAGCCTCACCACTGACTTCAGCTGAGCTGTGGCTTTTTGCACAAACCAAGGAACTGGTCTGACTGCCAGAAAACTCAAAAGTCCACAATATGTGGTGCTTTTCTAGGTTTTTGTGAACATTACGGGAAGAGAGAGAGGAAAAGAATACTGCTAAAGGATTCTGTGGAAAAGGTTAATTTATTTTATTCTTTTTAGCCTGTCACAGGAATTCATAAAAAGAATAATTAGAAATATCACTCAAACCGTGAGAGACACGGAATGTTAAGACTTTCCGTGGAAGATAAGTGTTTTCTTATTAAAGTGTTGAGGGTTTTTGTTGTTTTGTAACAACAGTGTTTTCCAATTTATGTCATTGTTGTCTTTTTATTTTCATGTTTTTCAAAGAAGTGGGAGGTTATGAAAGCATGTTTTGTTTCTTTGGCTTGTTATTTTTAAGAAAAGGAAGTTTATTCAAACTGTTTTCTGAGCATCAGCATGCTCATAATGATTCTTTGCTTTTTGTAAAACACGTGAGTATATGCGTCGGTGAATCGTGATGTGCATACATTAGAATAGAATAGAAAAGTCCACAGTTAATAAAACCAATAGAATACAGCATTTCCCCATTCCTACTTCGGTACTATGCCTGAATGATGAGATTACTGAAGGAAATTCTCTTTTCCTGATGCTTCCAGAGGTTGACCTCTCAGCTTCAAGGTTGTAGGCTCATATTTGGCACATTATTAGGCATGGAAGAGCAAAGCACGTTTCACTTAATAATGCCTTTTGTTTGTATTGCTCATGATGGCAAAGACTGAACTCAATACAAACAATGGAACAATATGAATACAAGGGCTCTCCCTTGATCTCCCCAATTAAATGAATTTAAGCAGCCTGTATCTGTGTGACACATCTAAAGAGATCAGCACACATCTCAGCTTAGGGCCCTCTGGGTGGGCTGAGTGTTTGAAATATATAAGCTGCAAAGGAGCTAAAACACTGTCAAGTAAAACAATCTTTGAGAAGTGAAGTAACTTTTTATCACAGGTGTTGTTTTAAGGTCCATCTTTAATGCAGAATAAACTCAAATAGTCTTCATTCTCACTTGGCAGTATTTGAGTATTTGTTCCTCCAGCCTGGTAAATAAATTTTGAATTGAGTGAATCAATAATAAAATTTATTCAGTGCTGACTTTGATATCTTTTAAAAAGCACTTACTATTGGAAGAATGACAACAGAGCAGGTGCTTTCTCTTTCCTATATAAGCTGGTAAAGTCAGCTATTTCATAGGTACCAAAGTTCATTCAAAATTTTAGGGTTCTAATGACAACTTATATAAACCATATTAAATGGCTTTTTAGCATGTTGATCTACAAGATAAAATCTAATTGACAAATCTAAAGAGCAGGCCACACCTTGGAACAGATCAGAATCCAACTATGGGAACAGGTGTAGTCACTGTAGCTCTCAAGTAGCCTGGAAAATTATCTCAGAAGTTCCTATGAAGAGCTGCTCTTTGCAAATCAGTGTCTTCCAGGTGTGTTATGGAACTCACGTATTTATGGATGCATAGAAAAGGATAACTCAGAGATGAAGTTTGTTGTTTGGGATCATTACACCTATGTAATTACATAAGAAATATTGTTAAAGGAAAAGGTGTATCGTTTCTTGGTTTGATTTCAGCTGACATAGTGGTCATGGGTACTCATGACCATGCTTGTGGTCCAGTGGTTATTGCCATATTTTTATGACAATCACAGAATTACAGAACATGCTGAGTTGGAAGGGACCCATCAGGATCATCCACTCCAACTCCTGGCCCTGCACAGGACACCCCAAGAATATCAACCTTTCTTTTTTCTACTGAGAAACCATTTCCTTTAGCTCGTACTACTGTGGTTATACTTTATAGCAGAGAACAGCTTTCCTTTTTGTAGCTGCACATCATGAATAACAGCTTTATTTGGTGCCAAATGAGATGCCCTGATTTGTGAGCTTTCCATAAACATATCTGAATTGTTCAATTTCCTTCTCATTCCATAATTTCCATCTTGGCCTTCTGCCTGCTGATATTCAGATAAAGAGTGCATTCAAGTCATTTACAAAAATGCTGTGAAACTGTTTGACTGTAGCCTGCTATCAAGCATAACAGGATTGTTCGATTTTTGTTTATGTGTAATGTAAGTACCATTCAACATTTTCTTTTAACAGCTACTTTAACAACCCACTTGCTGTAATGAATGGTAACAGGAAAAAAACAGCATTAGCAGGTACCTGCTTAAATGAATATATTTTGTGTTCATGGCAGAGGGTAACACTGATTCTTATTTATAGGTTTGTTTTAATGTTTTTTTAATTTGAGAAAGGGAGCAAGGTAGCTTACTGTTTTCTTTTTTCTTACTTTTCTTTCATGTCCTTTCCACGTGGTGATGGATTCCTAACATGGATATCTGAACTGCTGTGCAAATGGCTTGGATTTGATATAACTTCATTAGGTAAGTGAATGATCCCTAATTACTTCAGTACTTTTACTGAAAAACATTTATTTAAAATTTAGAATCTAAAAGATCTTAATTTCCAAAGCAACAATAAAAATATTTTTGGTATTGAGTCCAGGAAACAGCAAACTGGACTGATAAGGGTTGGAATCAGCCTGATTTTGCCTTTTCCCAAGGGAAAATATGTTTTGCCATATTTTGGCTTCAGTATTAGGATAAATTTAGCACCTGCTCAACTACTTGCATTATAGAATATTTAATCTTCATGGGTAAACATGAAGAAAGAGTTACAGTGGAAAAGGAAGTCTTTGAGAACAAATTCCATACTCGGGGATTTGGAGGAAAAATTTTAAGCCACTAAATTACTGGAGCTTTTCAATATTAATGGTGTTTGTCTGTACAGAGGTAGGAAACTCTTGGTGATGAAGATGATTGGGAAGGGGCAGCAAAGCAAGGTACAGGGGTGTGAAAAACTGTTTTTTGAGATCACTCTGTCTAGTGGGTGAATATCCACTGGATACCATATTGTCAGTGTCTTCTGACTGTTATTTATAGTAGTAAATATGACAGTGTAGATAACAGCAAATGGCTCTACCTGAGCATGTAGACACCCCCTAAGATTAGTCCAGGTCAAAACGATTCTTGGAGTTGCCTTTCTAACATCTGTAGCAGAAGGATGAGAAGATATAGATTAAAAGTAATAATGCTGCATTTCATGCCACAGCCAGCCAAGGGAAAGCTCAAAGTATGGTAATTAGTGTTACATCACCTACAGATCTGGCTACACTTTTTTTTTCCTCCCCCCCTGTAAATATGGAGTTTCTGTGTATTTCTGTAGTTTTATCTTGGCTCTTGTAGAGGAAGGGAAAGAGTGTTGGGGCTATCTATCCATTTCAGTTGGCATTTGAACCTGAATTTGTCCAGGAATCCTCACCCTCAAGCCCAGGCTCTATCCCATCCTTGCCATCGGACTTGCACCTGACTGCCTGGGCAAGAAAGACTGGGACAGAACCCTGGCACACACTGGAAGGGTGACCTGCCAGAAGAGCTCGTGCATTCTTATTTAAAACTGAGCCTAACTGATTGTTTAAACTGTATTTCTTTGACATTTCTTCACTGTTGCTGCCACTTCTTAGCTGAGAGCAAGGATTGCAATGCAAATACAGGAGCAGCAGCTCTGGTGGTTCCCTCATTTGTTTGTTCTCCAAACATGGAGTGTAGATATGTCCCCATGATGGCACTTAGAGCAACAGGACTGAGCAACATTTCTGCAGCTGGAAAACATTCCTCTGCAATACAGATATTGTAACAACCTCTTGAATTTTTCAGACCATGGCAAGAGGGAAGATGGGAAAATGGAGCAGTCCTGAGATTGTGGTCTCAAAAATACCAGTGCTTGCTGTTGATGCCAAGAGCAAAACTTGGCCTGTGATGTTGGAGGGTCTCTCAATTAGCACACTTACTGTATACTATTTGCTTTGGCTGTTTCAGTAGGCAGCCAGCATTTGGCAGAACAGATATGTCAGTTTGCATTATTGCAGTAGATGTTTGAGAAATGTTGGGAAGGAATGGCTATGCTGTAGGATACTGTGATAGGGAAAGCCAAGAAACTATGTAAAACCTGCTAGCTGTTAAGCAGGTGATTATTTTGCTGGCTTATACCTGTCTACTCTGCAATTTTTTCTGTGTACTTGATATATATAGACAAGAAAAAGAGTCAGGTGTATTGTACTCGCCCAGGTACAGTGCAATTACTCCACAGTTTTTTCTCAGAAAACCTGTATTGAGACTGGAGTTGCAGGGTTCACCAGGGAAGGAACAGCTGGCCTCTTTATTAGATTTTATGTCGTACATAAGGAGACCATGTTTCCCATTGTCAGAGCGTAAAAGAAAATGAAAGCTCTGGGCATCATTAAAATCTTGCAAGTGTGGTATGTGTCAGTTCCATTCCCACAACACCTGGATCAAAAGCTTACTGTGAGGCCACTTAGCAAACAAAACCAGACTGTTTTCCACACTTCAGATTTTTTGCATTAAGTTTCCACTTAGTTTCTATTTAAATGATGCTCAGCCATATTGTCTGGGGTATTGTACTTCTGGATGGTACTGGAAAAGGAAAGTAGATAACTGTAGAAAAGACCTTTTGTATGCATTTTGAATATCTTTTCTTCTGCACACTGTGTATTAATACTAGTAAAAAATTGAATTAAATAATATGTAGTTTCATCTAAAAAGGTTATAGAGAGATGCCTCTGGGTTTGTTATTTTAAATTTTTGCATTTTCACATTTTCTATAATGCATATTACAGGTCTTTAGTTGTACAGTTTCACCCTCACCACAAGGTTTGATGAACTAGGTGGCTCAAGAAGAGAGAGAGAATTGATGTGGTCTTCTTTTGAGTCCAGTAGTTCTGAAATTACAGAACAGAAATTACAGAGGAGAAAGGAATCTGATTAATTCTTAGTGGGTTTTGAGCAAGATGATGACACAGGTTGTTATGACAAGTTGTGGTAAGGTGAATATTTCAGGAGAAATCAATGACTTCCATTGGAGTTCAGAATGCTCAGTGAGTGTAGATTAAATAACGTAGTTTCCAAAATTGGCTACAATTCCTATCAACACAACAAATTAGCCGTGTAACTAGAGAACAGATTAGCAAGAATAAGAATGTGTTGTTATCTTTCTACATCTTGGAATCATATTTAAGATCTGTTTTAGCAGAAAATGTAGGATTGGGAGTAATAGTTAGGCAAAGAAAAATGAGGTTATACTTTAGAAGTGTACGTAAAACAGCTGAAATATGTAATCCATTCAAAAGGGAAGTTACAATGCAACAGACACTTGCAAGAAGGACCTTTATTTGTTCAGCGTGGTCTTTGGAGGCATCATTCTGAGAATACAATAAATAGGAGAGAACTAGAAAATTGGGAAAAAAATAGAATTTGTACATTAAGAAGAGTATAAATAGATAATTTATCTTTCCAATGTTACAAGAGGACTGTTTCTCTTAATCTTGGGAAATTGGTTAAACAGTCAGGGACAGTAAGTCAGAAGTGCTGTCAGGGCTAATTGTGTTTGGAGAGAATTTGTGGAGCCAGTTAAATGTTCCTGAAGAAAGCTTGGAAAGTGTTCAAAACGTTAGATGTTTATTGACATGATTATTTTCAAACAGACATTTTTACCTTCTGTATTCCTCCTGTTGCCTCCTATTCAGCACACAACACAAATTAAAGGATTTATTATTATTCTTATTGCTACTACTGCTTCAAGTAGGAGCAGTCTGACAATTTCCATCTTTCTCTCCATAGTGCATTCTAGCTCATGTCAAGACCCAGCAGTTCAATCCCATAACAACCTTGTAGCTGGAGCAGAGCTTATGAGCTGATAGCATTCATGTGCTGCTCTTTGATTCCCGTGTCATTAAACTTCAGACGAGATACCATTTCCTCCTGGTTATTTCTCTCCTTTCCCCTGGCTGGAGATTCTACAGGATGTGGTCTCTCGAAATTCTGTAATTCACTGCTTTTATTTATAGGAGTGAAGGTACATATAGGTGTGTGTGTGCACATATATATGTTTGTTTTAGTTGCAAAGTGCGTTACACTTTCCGTCAGGGATGTGTCACAGAGAGACACTGAAACATTAATAATCCACTGAATACCAGGAGATCACCTGTTGTTTTTACCTTACAGCTGAGTCCCCTCTCTCTTCTTTTCTGCACACATCATATTATTTTGTCTTCCAAATAGCATTTTAGATATGTTACTACTGAGCAGTCTGGCTGCTTGCTGCTTGGTACCTGCAGTCTTAATAAATAGTTTATGAGAAGCCAAAATAGTTATGAGTAAATGCATTGAAACCCATTGGCCTCCTGCAGCAGTCTTAGGTGATGTTTCTTTCCAGAGGCACACATGATTAATACCATGAAAATTCAATAAGGAACATGTAATTATACCCTTCAATAAGCATCAGATTTGTAAAAGTTGGAGCAATGCTGTAACTTGTGAAGACAGCGAAGACCATTTCCTGTCCTCAGGTAAGAAGTTATGATGCTGAGACTGAGTGCTTAATATGAGAGATTTCATCTGGATCAGCACTTTAAATACATCATGGTTACCTGTAAAGTCAGAAAAATAGAAAAAGCAGTAAATAATGGATTAGTTTTACGGGTTCGATGCGTGTGCATCTACTTAAAGATAGTCTCCCACCCTTTCCCTCCAATCCTGTCTGTGTGACATCTGTGTTCATCACAGGAAAGAGCTGTCACAAGAGCTGTTTAGACTTCAGTTTCTAATCAAGGAAATACTGGTTTGCAGTAAGCTATACTGGCACTCACAGCATTCCAACTAATCCACACCATATCTGCCTCTGACCCTCGTGCAGTTCCAAACACGAGACATGGGGAAGCTTAGTGCCACCAGCCTGAGCGTGGCATGTGCAGGCCTGGACTCTGTGGGGAGTCACTGGTGTGCTGTAAATTCACAGCCAAGTCCTCTGGGCTGTAATGTCTTCATTTACAAAAGCCCTTTATCAGAAATGGGGAGGCTGTATGAATTGTTTTGATCAATCCCTCCTATCAGAACTTCCTCTGCAATGTTTCTCATTAATGGTCTATTACGACTTGTATCAGCATGGCAGATCTCTGCAAACCCCCACTATCGGCCATTATTTGCTGTGTATTTTATTGACATCTATGTTTAAACACTTAATGCTCTTCATTATGCTCTCAGGATCAGTAACAGCAGGCCATCAACATAAAGCAGCTCAGTGCCATTAAAACTAAGCTACTAACTTATGTTGATCTAAAATAGACTTGAAGATGCAGATGTTGCTGTTGTTCTACTCTCTCTGTATTGCTTTTCATTCTGTTTCTTTTCAACAGTGCATGTCTTTAAAAGCAAATGAATTCAAGCTCAAAACACATTATTAAGCATAAGCTCTTACAGTGGGCTTAAGTGTCTGGTTAAAGTTGTCAGGAATGGAAAGTAAAGGAATGGAAACTGACTTTTCTGAAATATTTTCTTTCAGAAAAGAAATTAAATTGTATTTTTGATATTAGGTAACGTGAAATTTAGGAAAGACTTGAAGCATCTACATAGTAAGGCTACTAAATGGCAAGGAATATTGGAGTGTCTCAAAACGTATAAACAGAATTAGAATTTCAGTCTACTCTATGTCTGCAGCTTTCATTCGGTTTAAAGAAAATGAATAGGGAATAAAAAAAAAGGATCTGGAAAGTTTTGACTAACTCAGGATGTGAATTTGAAAGAGAAATACTTTTACATGTCACTTTTTTTTTTTGAGAACAGTTATATTATGGATACAGAGAGACATAAAGGACAAAGTCTGTTTCAAAAATCCAAAAAACAGAAATAGCAGGAAATGAGTTTGTGTCTGCCTCCTGAAGAATAAGTCATTTGATTTCTTCGGTGACAGTGAGGTTGGTATGGAGGGGGAGCCACTGGTTATATAAGGCATGCAGAAGCAAACCAGCATAATAGATTAAGATTTAGAAAACTAAAAAACAACAAAACAAAAGCAAAACCCTGATCACCATTGCATCAGATTTGGGATGTTCTTCTGTTTAAATATTAGAGAGGTGCTAATATGTTGAGCTGTTTTCTTTATTACATTTTTAGGCATTATAGTGCTCAGCTCAGCAGCAGAGGCTGTAGCATGGAAGAACAACATAGTTCTGCCTTGTTTGTGTGACTGTGCCTCTCGGGGCTAAATTAATTTTGTTTTGGTTTGGCTTTTTCCCCCTGCCCACCACTGTTTAAAATGCAGGAAAATCTGGGTTTCTGAACTACCTGATAGGGATCCAGGGGCCTGTTAGCCATAGCACAACAGAGGACTTCTATTGAATATGTTATTCCATAAAATAATGTATTATGTATTTTATCATTGTTTTTTCCCTGTAAAACCATTAGCTTTTAGATTTTTTTATTTTAGCATTCAGTGGGAACAGCACTCTTACATTAACATCATCCTTCCAGTATTTTTCCCATTAAAAATTCCTCATCTTTCACCATCTATGGAAGCTACTGAGAACGTAATCAGTGATTTAAATGCGTGTTTTCATCTCACTGATTCTTTTAGAAGGGGAACTTGACATTTGCATTCAATTTGATCACACCAAATTAGGTGCATATATGGGCTCTTGGACTGATGTGATCCTGTGTCACACATCTCTTTCAGCTCCTTCTCCAAACCCTTTTTGAAAGAAAAGAGTGATGGTCTAATATGTATATAGTAGTGTGTCAGGCAAATAGTTGGCAAATGGAAGCACCGTATTTTAAAAGAAGTAATGAACTGGTGTGGACTAATAAGTAATAACTGAGACTTTGGCACCTTTCTTAGATGAGCAATAAAAAGAACATTCAACAGGAAAAATTAAAGGTGTTATGGAGATGTTGAAAGTGATTTTCTGTTTCCTACTGAGGGATTATGAGAAAGATGAAGGATTTCAGTCTTTGAGAACCGGAGATAGTAATTTTTCCAGCTCTATGGGACATACTGTGCTTAGGAATGAAAGAGTCTAATAAAATCTGAGGCTGAAATATTACCTCTGGCTTCCAGAACTTTATTCTTTTTAGCCTCTCAAAGGAATGCTACATTCCAGTTAACCCTTGGACTTCCAGAGTTCACCAGTGCTTGACAGCTCTTATGATACATCATCTGTGCATTTCTGTGTACGTGTGTGTCTCTGCAGGATTTTTCTGAGAGCAGGGATGGAGAGGGAGAAATGTTTCTTATCTGTAAAGCTGAATGATAATCTGATGAACAACTTGCAACACAGAACATAATGTATGTGTTAACCATTGTATTTTCTCCCCAGCAATTTGTTAATGAGACTATTAAATCATTAGAGTAGTAGAATGCTTCTTGAATGTACATGGGTTAACGGGTCATATTAATGTCATGGAGGGCTTTGGGTTGGAAGAGACCTTGAAAATCATCTGGTCTTTACTCCCCAGACATAGTCAGGGACATCTTCTACTAGACCAGGTTGCTTAAAGCCCCATCCAACCTTTCCTTGAACATTTCCAGGGATGGGTCACGTACAACTTCTCTAGGAAACCTATTCCATGATCTCACCACCCTCACAGCAAACAATTTCTTCCTAATACCCCATCTAAACCTCCCATCCCTAAGTTTAAAGTCATTCCTTCTTGTCCTATCCCTACATGCCCATGGAAGAAGTCCCTCTCCAGGTCTTTGTGGGTCCCTAGTACCGTTAGGTACTAGAAGGCTGCAGATCTCCCCTGAGCTTTCTCTTTTCCAGGCTGAACAACCCCAGCTCTGTTTGTCTTCATAGCAGAGGTGCTCCAGCCCTCTGAGCATCTCTGTGGCTCCTCTGGACTCTCTCCACCAAGACTTCATGAGGGTTGCCCAGACCCACCTCTCCAGCCTGTCCAGGTCCCACTGGATGGCATCCCTTCCCCTCAGCGTGTTGACCACGCCACACGACTTTGGTGCTTTTGACAAACTTGCTAAGGCTGCACTCAATCCCACTGTCCGTGCCAGAAAATAATACTCCACTTGTGGTTTTCATTGTGTACCCAAACTATTTCTAATAGGTCCACACAAATTGNATACTCCACTTGTGGTTTTCATTGGGTACCCAAAAAAATTACAGCCTACCATATTGACAGAAAAGCAGGAATCCAGCACAGATGACATCAAGAGCACAGAACATTAAGGCTGCAGTCTATTTAGTAGGGGTACGTTCTTTTTGGTTTTGCCTGCTTTGTGTAAGGTAACATAACTGGACATAATTCAGTACTGAGCTACCTAAAATGTGACAATAATAATTTAATTTTAAGAGAAATTAATACCTTTATTGACAGTTCATGGGGTTTTTTGTGTCTTTCCCTTGCAGTTTTTTCCCTTTACTTTCATACATATCCTTTCTAGTTTTATTTCTTTTCTGAAATGTTGTTAGAAATAACTTGCCATGGGGGTTTAGTGTCGTGTATTTTTAAGGTGAGGTTACTAGGATTGTATTTTACAATTGGAGCACCCTCTTCTGTAAACATTTTGAAAGGTGTATTGGCTGTGGAATTACAGAAATGCATTATTGACGTCTCTCAAGGACTACAAATTACACTCCTTATTTTTGGAGCATCATCCAAATCTCATTAAACTCAGCTAAAATATATGCTTGTAGGTCAGTTTCCCTGAGGCCAGTTGCTTAAGGCAATCTTAGCTAAGGACACACTTGTGAGAATTGCAAAATCATAGTCTCAGTTAAGTGCTTCTGATTCTTTTTTTCAGTGAAAGCTTTTTACTTAAATTGGTTATGAATAAGTTAAAAATATAACCTGAAGCAGACAGTACCAAAAGTAGGGATGGAGTCTTTAAAGCAGAATACATAGACTTTAACCAGTTCCTGGTCTGGTTTACTCGTTATTGTAAGGGCAGCAGCCATAATTGGCTTTCCTTTAGGGTACTCATTCCTTTGCTGGACATGCTGCTCTAAAATAGCGATATTCTTGGCTTGGTCTGGATTCTTGGTTTTGCTTCAGATGAATTTGTCTCAGTAAAATGCACAAGAAAAAGACAACGGCACCCTGTAACCATTTTGCAGTCACTTTTCACAGTTGAAAATGCTCATTAACATCACAATGGCAGGAAAGGAAAGAATCAAGCCCTCCTTAACTCCTTATTTTTCAGCCCTGGGTAGTGTATGTGACCAGCCTTTGTCTCTGAGCCTGTCCTCTTAGGGTTTAAAGGGGAGGAAAACAAGGTACAACTTTAGTCAATAATCCTAAGTGCAGAAGCTTGCTTTTCAGAAGTTAATTTAAAATTTCTAAATGGAAGAGAGTGTTTTATTATTTAAACACTTCCTCTCTCCCAGCACTGTAGACTTTGCTCTAAGGACACTTTAGCTACGTTTTTCTTTCTGTAGCCAGCTAAGTGGGTACTTTTTATCCCATGAAGAAAGGAGCCTTTCAAAAAAAAACCCAAAAAAGCCCAAAAATAGTCCAAAAAACCCCACACACATCTTGAAGGAGTTCGTAATTTGTAGTAGTGTTCTGAGAAAGGAAGGGGAAGAAATGGTGGGGTAGAAGGTCTGGGCTTAGTTTTCTTCAAAGGTTAGAAGTAAGGCAAGGTGTCTCCCTAGATTTTCCATAGTTCAACTGACAAAGAAATTTATTAGAAAAGAGGTGAAAGCTTTCCAAGTTTTCCATAATGTCCTGGATAAATACCACATGTATTTAGAAACTGGATGAATTAAGAAAGTTACACCTCCTTGATGCTTAAAATGCAGTTGAGATTTTTCTGCAGTAATGCTCTTTAGTTATTGCACAGTATCTAAATCATGAGTCAGATGTGGCATTTCATTGGAGTAAGTGCATAATTAAAGTGCAATATGTAATAAACATAGTACTTTTTCAGTGGAAAAAATAATAATGCACAGATTTGTCTTAATTATAAGAAGAAAGAAATGAACACAGCAAACTCTCTTAATTAGACCTTTCCAGTGCTCTTTTACATTTTTTATTTTTAAATAAACATGCACAGACTTCCGACTTATTCCTTTAATTCTTTGTTTTACACTTTTATATTATAGAAATTGCTTCTCTTACAACAGAAATAATAGTCATGTGAGACATCATCATTATGGAACTTTATAACTCGATTACAGAATTCTTAATTAGAGCTATAGTTTAATAGGTATTAAACAGTGACAGTTACTTTCTTTACTGACAGGTTTAAGAGCGAAATTGCAGGGAATTATAAAGGGCATTTTGCAAGTGAATTATATCCCTACAGCTCAGCTACGCCTGGAGAAAGGGAGCATCAGAGATGTGTTTTGATGGAGTAAGCTGCAGAAATTACAGCTTCGAGCAGTGCCACTGCAGGGACAAATTGGCAGGCAGGGCGGAAGCAGAGGTGACCCGAGAGGTGACCCGGGTCACCCCTGGCCAGCCGGACCCCCCCAGGGGCTCGGCAAGCCCCCTCTCCAGGAGGGAGCACTGCAGAGCCAGGCTGGCAGGGCTGGGAGCAGGGAGAGGATGCTCGGAGCAGCCCCGTGTGTCGCCATTCCCAACACCCTCTGCAGCTGCAGTGATAACGCCCTTATCAATGGCACAGGGAGGAGGGAAAGCCCACATTTCATCAAGGCAAGGGCTGGGGGTGGCTTTCTGAGGCACAGGCATGGGCTGAGAGAGAGACAGCTGGGGAGGCTCAGGTTTAGGTGAACTATGGATGTGCATTCCCTTTACAGTCAATAAAGCCAACAGAGCCAAGAAAATATCTTAAAGCAGGCAGCTCTGGCTGGCTTACAGAATCCTTCTAGGCCTGTTTGGCTGTACTGACTAGATCTTGGTTGACTGGGACATTGATCTTGCATATCGCCCTCAAATTTTACCTGTCTACATTTTGTACTGGATCCCATCACCTGACTTTAACATCTTATTCAGTCACCTCAGCATAGGTTAATATTCATTGGTAGTATTCTGTTTTAGAAGCTATCACGTATTCCTCTCTTCTACACCTTTCACCTATCCAGGAGTAGGTTTCCCTTAAATCATACCTGCCAGCCCTGTGCAGATGTCTTAGGTACACCCAGGCATATAAAATGGTACAAGGCACCCATATTTTAGGGAATTGTGTGCCAACCTTACTCTTTTAACAGTGGTGGCAAAGAAGTAGTAGGAAAGGAAAACCTAACTTGTAATTTCCTTTTTTCAAAGTTACAAATTCAGGTCAAACTCTGTTCTTTTACTGAAGTTATGAGGTCTTTTATATAAGACAGAAATTGTAGGCATATGAATTTTAAGGAAGATTGATGTATCGTTGCTAAAATAGTCAATATGAATTCAAAAAAATCGTAGGAAATACTAATTCTTTTAAATGGAGTTGCTCCAACACACAACTACTCTTAATCAACCTAGCTGGGAACAAGCAACTGAGACACAAGAGCAGCATTATCTACCAAGATTGTCCTTCAGCAACATTAATCTGCAATGAAAAGGCTACAGTCATAATTTGTCCTAACAAAAGATTCATGGCTAAATTATAGGCTAGGCTAAATTATAAAGTGTGATAATCAGGTCAACAAGAAGAATTAGAGTAGGTTCCCCTCTCCAACTAGTAGCTGTCCCCACTGGTATGTTAATCCTACTTTTGTCTTCATGTGGATGGTTCCTAACTCAAAGTAAAGGCAAAGCTGGCTGTGCCTCTAAACGGGCAGTGGGCAGTACATCACTCTTAGATGCAGCCCTGCTCAGTGCACACAGGCAGCTCTGGACAGCTCGGAGCTGTAAAGAAATGCAAATCAGGAAAATGTTTGCAGAAGAAGTACAGAAATAAGGGAAGTGCCCCATACACGCGGCGACTGAGCTCTGCTGAAGGTCGAAGCTCTAAGCTCACGGTGTGTTTGAACGAGAAGAGGCTACAGATGTATTTATTCGCAGTGAATAGATATGTAAAAAGGGATCCTAAAGTCATTTCTGTCAGTTCTGTTTGAGCTAAACCAGAGAGAGGAGGTATCTGAGCACTGAATCGGTTACATGGAGGCCTTTTTTTCCTTCTTCTCAAAGGGTAGTAGGAATTCAGAAGACAGATTCTGTAGTACTCAGGAAGAAACTACTGCCAACTGTTGGGACTCCTGTAGCAACCTGACAGAGATAGGGTTAGATGTCTAGACAGTCTTCATATATTTCACTTACATTGAGATAGGTTGATTAAAAAGTACAAGACAACTGGAGTTTTTAACTTTTAAGACATGCTTGTAGCACCTCTGACTTTTCACCTTTTTCTGGAGCACCACATGGATTGAGGCAACTATTAGCCAAACTTTTAGAACTTGCACAGCTTCTGGCATTTCCGTATACTTTTTCTTGTGATTTTTAATGCAGTACAATGCATAAAGAACCTTCTGTTCTCCTGAAGATCTTTTCAAAACTCTTCAGCTTTAGTGTAAGTGTTTCAGAGATGGAGAGAGATTTAAATAGTCATTCTGATGCTGAATACTCATTTAACATGTTGCAGCTGATCCTGGTGGAGTGCTGTGTACAACTTAAGTATCAACAGTGGGGTTTCAACAGAGCTCAGAGTTGCTGCAAATTTCAGTTCTTGGCAAGAATGTCAATCTCGTATGTGCCAAGTGTCTGTTATTTAACCAAGCAGAGGATATTGAGTTACTGTAGCAGAAGCAAGATGTATGATTCATGTTTGCATATCCTTCTTCAAAACAGAAACAAAGAGATTTTACTTTTAACACATCATGCTTCTCTCGCTAGTCTTTTTACCATTCATGTTGCCATAATTTGGTGATAAAAATACAAGCATTAGGTATTTATTCAGTTATTTAGTGAGACGGGTAGCATAGCATGCTGTCAGGTAGCAAACAAGGTAAGACAAAACCTGCAGCAGCTTAGTGTTCATTTAAAAGTTGTAGAGTGACACAGATTTTGTCACTATCAAATACAGTTTATTTTGAAGAAAAGCTTAAAAATTCATATTTATAAAGTAATAATGACTTTAAATAAAAAGTTTTATGTTATGCACTTATGCTGGTTTTGATGGTGATGAGTTTTGATGTGCTCAGGGTTGGGGTTTTTTTGATACTTCCTCCTCCTACTACTTTAAGAAGGATAGCTTTTTCAAAAATTGTATTTGGGGGCAATTTGGATTTGATGCTGTTCCTTTAACACTTGGTCTTAAAACTGCGGTCATTGTCAGAAGAGATCAGCTCAGAGCCCTGTTTAACCCAGTTTTGTCACTGTGCCACTGACCAGCACCGCCACAGCCAGGAGAGCAGGGTGTGCTCCCATCTGTGCCAGCTCCTCTGAGACACCCAGCAGTTCACCCACCTGCTGCCTCCTGCCAGCTCTGCCTGCTCCCAGCTCTTTTCTGACGTTTTTCCCTAAGAAAACGCAAAGCTGCAGAGGAACTTTGGAGTTCGATTCATTTTTGGTTCCAAATTAATTTCCACTGGTGGGCAGCTGACATGAATTTAACATATGGATCTCTAGATAAAAGGATGGGCTGTAAGAGCGTGATCTTGTCCTGTCTGCTCCGTGGCCTCTCAGTTTGTGCGTGCAGAAATAGCTGTGAGCTTTACCTTGAAGCCCTGGCAGCTTTGTGTGGTCAGAGAATTGTGCAGTTGCCTGTACTGCCTCGGCAGGTGCCAGTCTGTGCCACACATGAATAGGTCCTGGACAGGTCACCTGTGCATGGGTGACAGGCCCATGGACCACCAAAGCATATTAAAAAGTGATGTGTCTCTTCATGTCTTTTCTATCTATGCTACATACATTTTTACTACTTTGAATTAAGGCCCCAAAGATATTGCAAGGATTATTAGTGGTTCAACAAGATGAAAAGTGTGGTCATCTTAAGTCTGTGTAACAGCATCTCCAGCACTTTATCTAAAACAGATTTTCTTTTGTTTTGTTTTGTTGGGTTTTTTTTAAAGAAACAATTCTGAATAATTTGAAACTCCTGGATAATTACAAATGAAAATATAAATTACTTTAAATGGCTATAGCTCTTGTGAGTAAATAATAGCATTTATTTTGCATTTTATCAAAACTTTTCAGTATTTAACACAGGGCTTTATAGCTCAGCTTAGTGTCCTGCTTAGCAGGCAGAATTGAGTGGGAAAGTTTGCATTTTGGCAACACCAAGGAAAATTACATTTGGGTTTGTTGTCTAACTTAGATGAAATACATATGTTTGCTTTCTTGCATTCTTCTTGTGAGAAGTTTTCTTTACCAAACTTGGACCTTCCTCCCCACGCCCCCTTTTAGGGGTGGTCTTCAGGTTCTGTACCATTTTATCATAATATTCAGTACAGTTAAATAAATAATTTCTGAGATTAGATTTTCAGTGTGAGTGAAGTAAAGTCCTGATTTGAATCTGTGTCCTTGAATCTGTCAGGAAATTACAGCTATATGACATAATTTTTCTTGAATATATCACTTTAGGGGAAAACAGCTAATTATATATGTCAGGATTGAGATGTTTGGGTTCTTTCAGAGGAAGAAGAGGTATCGTTTTAGTGATCAGAGCTGCAGAAGTAAAGAGAAAATAAGGGAAAACTGTTTCACTAATGTATAAAATTGAGGAACCGAGAAATAAAGGAACACAAAGGAAACAAGAGTTGAAAGAAAAAAATGATAAAGAAAAACAGCAGATGGGGATTTTGGGGAAACCAAAGAAGTAACAGAAATAACCGTGCTTTGTTTTCATGTACTGCTTGGCCTTAAAGCTTTGTTAGGCTAAAGTGTCCTTTTTATCAGAGCAGTGGGTGTTGCAGAGATTATTTCAGTGGCGAGTCTGTGCAAAGATGAATGTGCTTCTGTTTCCCTCTGCTGATTAGCACAGTCCCAAATGGCAAGTGTGATAAACCCTGATCTTTTGATGCCCCTTTTTTCCCTTCAACTCAAAGACTCTGAGATCACAGGGTAATTTTTTTCCCTAAAAAGACACCGGTGTTTTCTTCTGAATTCTTCATAAATCAGACTTTTAAAATACTGAAGACGGGGTCCTTACATTTCCTGTTTCCATGGAATCTATAGGAGGTTTAAAGTATTCCAGGGTGCTCTGCCAGCCCTTAAAGCCATTATCAGATTTGCAGTCTCTTGTGTCTCACTTAGATCTTCTGAGGATATTGCATAGCTGTTTTCAGTTGAGCAACTCTGCGTGAGGAGCTCTTAAATGATACCTTCTAAACTTCCTGTATGCCTTTGATTTCACACTGGGTCTATTTTTTGCATCTTACTGACATTTGTCATTCCCTTGAGGCAAGTACTACAGCATCTACAACACCCACAGCTACATAATCACAAGCCTGGACTTGTAACTGCTTAAAGTGAAATCTTTTTAAAGAAAAAAAAAGTGAAGAAAGTCTTCTTGGATTGAGTGCACTGAGCATCAGAGGGAGGGCAGCTGTACAGACACTTTACATAAAGAATATCTTTCCAAAACTTCTGTTTCCACATCTTTGGTTTTTTTAGATAGCTTTTTTTAAACCCACCTCTCCTAACCTTTTCCTCAACTTGTCTGGAGCATCCGGGCTACCAGGACCACTGAATTAGTGGTCTGACATCTCTGCTCTCTTGCTGTGCATGAAGACAAAAAGTTGTGTTTTAGGCAGCACTTGTGTCACTTTTTTTTAGTGGAAACAGGCTTTGGACCTGAGGGCAGGAAAATCTGTGTACTGTAATGCCAATGCTTTTTTCTTTTTTTTTTGTTTTTTTTTTTTTTAACACACCATCTTGAATGTAATTACTGGAAAGTTTTGTTTTTAAGACTCCTTTTCTGCAGCATGTATTTCAAGTGTTCCCTTGTGAGTTGCAAGTTGAGCTCCTATTAAGTTGCTTGATTGTTATGCAGTGCTAAAGCATGACATAGTTTCTGTGCACAAATGTAATTGCTCTGCTTATTTCATTTAAAATTTAAGAGGAGGATAAAACATACCAAATAAAAGAATGCAGGAGACCAGAGTGTACGGGAGAGATGATTAGAGTCTGTAACTGTAGGACTAGAGAGTAGAGATTTTATTTCTGAAAGAGCAAGCAAATTGCAGTTTGGGGTGGTACTACTAGAGAAAGAGCTACGACAAAAGCAATTTGTTATGAAATATGGAAAGGCTGCTATGCTAGGCAGCCTGTAATTATGAGCCAGTTTCCATGTTTGGCAGCAATACCCCCTGAAAACATTGATGCATCCATGGTTTCTTGCCAGGCTATGGCACACTGGCTCTCTCAGGTGTGCTGGCAGACACGTTCATGGCCCCACGCTGAGCACCGTGGTTCAGTTCCACCGAGCAGTCACTCAGCATATTTTTTAGAAAGGACACCAGAGAAGATTTGTTAGATCAGGTTTCCTGAGCGGTTTCTCGGTGTGGTCCCTCCTGCACTGGCACAACTGTGGTAGCAGCGAAAGCAGGCATCAGGGGAAGCAGCACTTGTGGCACAATCTCTGTAGCTGTTGAGCTGAAGTGTGGATATTTGGTACTTTCGTGTCAGGAGGGCCTGAAGTGGCCAGAATTCCATATTATGCACTATTTCCAAAATCCTTTTAAGCTTCAGTGACAGCAGATTGCCAGGCTTACTGTTGGATGCCCTTTGGCACGAGGTCTGGTTGTAGGAGCAAGCAGAGATTTACAAAGAGAAAAATTAAGGTTCCATCTCTTCCACCTTTTGCCTGCCCTCCCTCGCCCCATTCCTTCTGCCACGCCAGGGCCTCTGTTGGGGGCTGGGCTTGTGGGCAGCAGGGCCGGGGCTGCCATGGCGTTGCAGGGACTGGCACCTGCAGCCGGGCCTGGCCAGAGGCAGCAGGGGGCTCAGCCTGGCCACCAGGCCCTGACAGCTTCTTCCTGATGTGTTTTGGATGCTTCTCCTGCTGCCTTTGCAGCCTGCTGCGGCCATATGGTGTGTAAGGGATCTGAAATCTCAGCGCCTCTAGAGATGTTGTTCTTTTTGTTTTTTGCTGTTCGGCTCCCTCTCTGAAAGCGCTTACGGGCCAGCGTAGTTAAGTTGTTCCAGTGTTCCCTGAATTGATTCCCACCATTTCTGAGAAAGGTTGTTTTTTTTTTTCTTGTGAGTCTCATTGCAGACACTTCAGCAGGATAAGTCTGTACTTGCTGTTAAAATCAAGGCATAAATGCCTTGACTATGACCCAGCATTCAGCAGGAAGCCTCTGAAGGGCATGCACCAGTCTGCTGGTGTGCTTTTGGAAATCTCCAGAGTGGCAGCCACAGATTTTGTCAGATGAGGGGTTTTGCCGGAAAGGTTGAGGACAATTAACTGCATGATGAGGTCCTTTTGCACTAAATCCTGCCCAAGCAGTAACTTGGCTACCAAGTGTGAACAAAAGTTCTGCTGTTCTTCGCTAGAATCAATCCTGATTTGCACTGAAACAAATGAAAGCAAAGCTGAAGCAAAATCAGCAAGAGCCAGGGTTTTTCAGGTAAATCTATGCTCTTAAAGAACAGTAAGAAAGACACCAGAACAGAAAAAGGATAACTATAATTAAATAGTGTTAAAACATTGTTAAATATTTATGTTCTCTTTGTCTTACTCTGTGATAGGCTTTACAGGTTGGTAGAGCCTTTTCAAACATGGGAAGTTAAAGGAATAAGAAGTACTGTTCACTTACAGTGGGTGAAATTCAACCCTGTTGGAGTCAGTTGAAGTTCAGTTGTTTAATTCAGTAGGTTTCTACAGTTTATAATGACCTACTGTATGTTTGGACACCCTCTAAGCACAGGAATTAGCCTCCACTACTTAAATGTTTTTAATACTTTTGAAGATCAAGTGTAATGATTCAGCAGCTCTTGGTATGTGCTGAACATTCATTTTGTTTCCTAAATTATATTATTTTCTGGTAACCAGCTAGTGAAGACAGCAGTAAGATAAACCAATTCAAAGCATCAATCTAACTCTCTCCAGCACAGGCTTTCCTTATGTTTTATATTTTATAAAGAAGAAATAGGACTATTTTTCAAGACTGCCAGAGGAAAACTGGGTTCCTTTTAGTTTTGTGGAAGATACTTGCCTATAGATAATCCTTCTTACTGTGTTGAGCATAAATGCCAAATTCCAGTTTGAGCTGGGACGTTATCACAGCTCTTCAGTTTATGTCCTTTTACAGCCAACCCTTTACAGTAAATTGACTGTAAATCAGGAAAAATCTCTCACAGTGCACCAAATGGAAACTGTAAAACTCTTCATGAAGGAGTAAAATTCCTGAAAAGTAACTCTTAAATGGAAAGGGGATTTAGCAGTTCTAGGTCTCCATTAAAACCATGGAGAAGTGCATGTGGATTGACACTGCCATGTTTAGAAAGCTGCCAAAGAGTTGCTTTCGGCAGAATTATGCCTTAAAGGGTTTGAAGTCCACTACCCCAGGAACTTGTCTGCATTTGTCATTAACTTGGGCTTTCTCACAGTCAAATCCCTCAGTGATGCGTTTCATTTCCTTCACACTAATTTTCCAATTTCCTTTTTTTTTTTTTTTTGTGTCAAGTGAGGAGCACTTTTGCAGCTCCTCAGATGTAATTTCTACACGTATGCTGTGAATTGCCAACTTTAATTTCACTTGACTGTCTCTTTAATGGAGTTTTTCCTGCACTGCAATTGTTTTTATAATTCCAGATGGGTAATTATGGGCTAGATGGTAATACTTTGGGGAAGGCAGGAGAAGTAGGTAGTGTGCAGAGTGAGAAGGGATTTGAAAAATGCTATTGGGATTGGCAGGGAAATGGAGGAAAGCAGAATCTTGTGACAAGAAGTTTCTATGCCTTTAGTTTAGCTTTAATTCAAATACACAAATCTCTCTATTTTGCTTTTTTAACATGCTATAGTACAGCTGAAAATACACCAGTGATGTGTACAAGAGGAAAAAAAAAATCTTTTCCTGAGGAATATAAAGACTCCCAAGTCTTCCCGTTTTCCTAGATTCTTGTCATCTGTGCACTCCAAATTAAATTGGAATAATAAATAAAAAATCCACCGTATATCAGGGCAAAGGTTTCCTCTGTAGATCTGTCTTGTTAGCAAGTGTTACACTTCTCTGTGGAGATGCTTACTGGTTCCTGCTGATTCATTATGGCAGGAGTGGCTCGTTAACTCTTGCCAGAAAGACGAGTGACAAGTGTGGCTTTCTCGTGAAAAAGAGCAGAAGGGCTAAGCCTGACCTCGGTGCAGCGAGGGTAGATTTTGTTCAGAGCAATGTGGGATGCTGACGTGGGAAGTAGATTTGGATTTTATCAAGCCAAAATTGTGTTTTTAAAATCTCTTCGAGCAGCTGCTCAAACATCCTGACCTAATGAGATACGGGCAGAGAAACTGCCGGTTCAGCTGGCACGGGGAGAGGGCTTGAGCAGAACTTGGAACTTCGGCACCAGGAGAGGTTTGTCCTCCTTTTGGCAGCTGCTTGATGGGATCGACTGACTCCCTGGATCAGGGTCATTTATATGGGGGAAACTTGGTGGGAGCATGATGTGATCTCGCAGAGCAGGCACACGATTTGTAAGGGAAATTGTGGCAAGAGCTCCAGCTTTTGTAGTTCATTTGTAGTTACATAAATGTGTGTATTTTTATATATCTGTAGTGTATATGTACCTATTATAGTGTACATCTATGAAACCCCACACTTCTCTCTTCCAGTCTGCTCTTCCTTCCACGTGTTTTACGACACGCTGTGTGCACGATGCACAGTGAAAATGTATTCTCAAAGGGTAAAAAGAAACCTCTCAGGGCTGAGTTTGTGTCTTGTTCTCATGCTTGGGGTTTAAAAGGAATTTTTCCTACAGCAAAAGAGAAGTTTCTGGTTCCCTTGGCTGTGTGAACATTGGTTGGTTTTCATGGTCTCATCGAGGTACTTTTAAAATAATAAGTTTACTTTTCATGTGCCCACATATACTCAAGCTTTCTGCTGTTTGTCTGTCTGTAACACACACTTGGAATGCTTCAACAGCTGAAATATTTTAAGTAACTTTTGTAAGTCTGGGCAGTATAGGAGGGTTTTTTCCTATCCTATGATATAAAGAAAGCCAAACTAAATGGCACAGCAGAAGTCACTTTCACGGATACTCCTTTTTATAGATAGCCACTGGCAAAGTGTAAATGAAGTAAAAATTAAATCAAACCAGGGTATTTGAACTTCAAAAGTTGTTGTTCCAAACGTTGCTTATGGAGACAGCAAGTAGGGCAGCTATTTATTTCAGTGATAAAATTGAATGTTTCTTTTAAGTTTCAGCATTGCTTTCAGATGTCGTGGCACATTCTGCTACGTTCTAATAGTGTCTGAATAGGCAAGATTCTCACAGTGCAAAACCATTGGCTGTTGTTACTCCTGTGCATAGGGAGAGAAGGAAAAATATAGTTGCTCCAACACATATCTGATGGCTACTACTATTAAAAAAAATCCCATTAGTTCAGCAAATTGTAGTGTTCCTCTCTTGTGCTTTCCTTGTTCTGTTTAATGATAGAAGAGGCTATCAAAAAATAGGCTGTTTAGAGACTGATTCAGCCTTCAATTTCCCTGCATGTTGTAACATCACCTAGGAGTTAGTTAAGGTTTCAATTAAAGTTCATGTAAAGTATTTGTGTAGCTACATGTAAATACCTAATTAGCACTGTGCTAAATGGTTTATTTCTCTTCTGAATACTACAGTATACTCTGAAAATTGCTCTTTTCCCTTAGTTTGTCATTTGCTTCAGAGAGCTTCTTGCACATGTGCATTTCCAGTTACAATAATTCATACATTTTGTACACAGTTTTAATCACTTGAAAGTCTTTTAATTATTAATAAGGTGAAATCCATTGATTTTCTCCAGTTGTTCAAACACAAGTCTGGCCTAATCCTGCCTCAGGCTTGAGGGGCACTGAGATGAACAGCAAATCCTTGAGCTAAACATTCATTTCATGGGATTTAAAGTGCATGGGGGAAGGTGGGGGGGAGGACACCTCCTCTTTTTTTCCTTCTATGACCTTTTCTTTTAGCTTTTTCCATTTTCTCATATGCAAACACATATTTGAAAGGTATAATTTTGTGATGATGAAAATAAGTAAAAATAGAGTAGCTTGAAAAAAAATCTTCAAGAGAAGGTTATTGCTCAGTTTAATCTACGCAATTTACGTGACTGCACAAGTGATGAAGGTGGAGCTGTGGTGCAGCAAGCTTTGCTACTGAAAGGAAGAAGTGGTGTAACTAATGAGCAAACCTGTGAGTGTTCCAGCACATAAAAGTGTATAAGATGATGCAGGACTTGTGTGCTGTGTTAATGCACGTGTGTGTGTGAGGTTTATCCTGTGATTAGTGTCAGATTGTCCCTTTTGTGTCAAGAACTCCTTTCACTAAAGCCTCTGGCTCAGCTGCAGGTTGGTGGTTTGATGTAATTTTGTCTCAGTTTATTTCTTTAATTGATTTGATCCTCCTTTTTCTTTACTTATGACCCTAATTACTAAAACCTGGCATCCGTCCACCCTACAGGAGTCAAATAATTTGTTTTACTCCTTTATCAGTTTAGTTTTGTTTCACCTCAGACTCCCTCTTGCTGTATTACCATAGGAAGTCTCTTCCATGAGCTCTGAATCCAAGCTAACACAGTTTTAAAAGAAGAGGAGGCAGGGTGGTGGTGTGTGCATAAAACTAAGCAAACATAGAAGCTGAAAATCTTCACAGTATATTAATTTCAAAATATGTAATTTGAAGTTTTCCTCAATGCTATTCTGGAAATCACTGCCAAGCTTCTGAGCTTTATTCCATTTTTTTCCATAATTTTTAGCCCTTGAACAGACCGTTTTCAACTGCTCAGCATCCCTGATCTTGGGGACTTAATTCCCAAAATGATATAAGCATTTCAGAAAGCATCCATGAATATAAGAAGTTCAAAGTGGCAAGTATCAGTCCCTCAGTCGTGCAAGGGAAGCCGGTATCCATCTTCTCTGAAGAGAAATAGTGTTTTTCACTGCTGCCACTAAAGGGAAGCCTCCTCTGGGACCTTGTTAGATGCTTTCATGTGAGGACCATTTGACCCACTTCTGACTAGTGAGCAGGCTTAGAAGGCAGTGGTTGTTGGGGGTATGCCTTTGGCTGATCTCCTCCCCCTCTTTGCAGGGAGAGAAAACCCCCAGTGGAATATATTAGGGATAATAACGGGGTAAAAATGTCAGTTAAAGAAGGGTGATGGATGGAAGTCCTAGCCAAAAATAATAATAATAACAAGAATAATAATAGTAATAATAGCAATAAAGATCTTCAAAAGGTGTGTCTATTTACAAAGACAGCATCAAAATAACATCAGATGTCCTTTCTAAAACAAATTTTAAAAGAATATTGTAAACTAATATTTGTTTTTAATAACAAATAGTATTAGTTGCTGAATGTCACTCAGTGTGGACTTTTAAATTAAGCCCAAGTTTTCCTTTAACGTGGTGAAATCATTTAATTGAAATTGAAACATACATTGGCTGGGAGAAAATTGACTGGTCTTTGACTGCTTGTTACCAGCAATAAGGAATAAGGGAGGAGGAGTGCTAATGAAAGGTGTATCTTTAAGCTATCTGGAAAAAAGGTGGTATAAAAAATAGTCCTATGGTAAGGAAACCATCAGCAAAATAATCCAAGATATGTACCTGTAATAGATCCTTTTTATCTGATATCTCAGACAAAAGAAAAAAAACCCAGAACTTTCAACTGTAATGCTGTTTCTTGGACAAAACAAAATACCTGTTAACTTTTCCATCTTTCCTTTGCTAAATACAGTAATTTTGGTGGTTTTCAGTAAGATAAAGCATTCATTGTAAGGCAGCCAGTTTGAAACTGATAATACCTGATTTCTCTTAATATATTGATGATCTACAAAGCCTTTTCAGTTTTTTCTGTGCTAAAGAACATGCATTGTACCTTCATTGAGGTATCAATGTGGTCTGGATTAGGAGATTGTTGTATTTGTGTCCCTGGGAAAGCTAGTTTTGATCTATGATTTCCTCCCCAATCACCTCTAAATATGCAAGACTGAATCTACAGCAGTGCATGTGGAAGAGATCAGAAATAAGTAACTTTTGAAAATATGATTAATGTTAAGCCATGTCTTACTACATGAAGTATAAAATATTCTCCTTTCCTGCCACTGGGGTTCCTCATAAATAATCTGCCTGACTCTATACAGAACAAAGTAATCACTGTATCAAGAGAGAAGCCAGAGAAACCAATTAAATTGTTGTGGCAAGTTGAAAACAAACAAGAGGGAACACTCTTTACAAAACAGAACATTTCTGCTATTGCTTTGTATTTGAAAGTCTGCTTAAGCATTGGATCTTTAGATGGTTTTTCAAGATTTCATCTTTGAAAAGAAACTGGAAACCAACAGAGGAATGTCTGAAAAAAAAAAAAAAA
>VZRO01005639.1:0-195493 GCA_013397915.1 Daphoenositta chrysoptera | reverse complement strand
AAAAAAAAAAAGGAAAAAATTATTCCCTAGCACATCTTTTGAATGCTTGACAGTACCTTTCAAGTAAGGCAGTGACTGAGAAACTGACCCAAAGGGGTGAAGCCAGAACACAGAGGCAGCGCTAGGCCTGAGGAATCCAGCAGGATGTGAGATGAAGACATCTGTAGCTGAATAAAGACGCCGCCTTTAGGAGATTATCCTGAAAATGATTGCAGCTGCCACCAGAGAGCTGAAGAGCCAGATGCTGCCGTGGCCCCCGGGGAGCCCGCTCCCCGTGATGAGTTGTCGGAGACGGGAGGGTTGGAGGAACAGACATCCTTCTCCAGATCTTACAATGAAAAATCACACTGTGACAGCTCTACCCTTAGCCTTTGTCACCAGTAAGGGAAAATTCGCTATAGGCCTCTTACCATCAATTATCTCCTCTTTTTTTTTTTTTTAGCATTTCGTGACATGACTTGTGGGAAATGACTACAGTGGTACTTTGCATGGATGATAAAAACTCTTTTTTTTGAAAACTCTTTTTTTGAACTGAAAATGTATGTTACTCCAAAAAGCAGAATTTTTAATTTGTTAATTAATGTATTTCATGGCTTTGGAAGTGAAGCAACAGCATTTTTATAATAGAGGTGGCATCTCATGGCAGAAAAAATGAGTATTTTTGTTGCATTAATTAAGTTCAGCGCTGTTCACTTGAAATACAAGAAGGATGTATGAAGCTGCGTGTGCTCTGTGAAACATTAGAAATAAGATCAGGTAAAGCTGAAGAAACTCTTCAGCAGTTTTAGAAATGGAGAAGTCAAAGACAGCCTTCCCCATGAAAGACAGCCCTTCCCCATGCAGGAACAATCTGCTGAGATCCAAGTTAGGGTGATTTCACGTTGGCTCCAGCAAAGTTTTGGCCAGGTTTTCAGATTAGCTTTTTTTTTGCCTCTGCACATCTCTCACACTTATCCTTTCATTTTAAGTGCAACAAATAGCATGATAGCAAGTTAGCCCAATCAATTCATTAACATTCCAGAAATACTTCGAAAATTATTGCTACTGTCAAGAAACAGATGATTTTTTTTATTACTTCCTCAAATCTTTGAAGTAAAGGTATTTATGACTGTCTGCCTTTGCGTAAATATCTTTTTCATCTCTTTACTAGTTGGCACTAAGAAACTGTAGTTTAATGTTTGTCCATTAAGGCAAGTAGTAGAGTATTGAATTTACAGCCTCTAAAGCGGTTTGACCTCCTTTTGTTGTTTAATGCTAAGTCTTTAAAAACAAAGAAACATAAAAACAAAAATCCAAATACCCACAGCTGTGAGGAAAGGCTTGAAAATGTGAACCCAAAGGCATAGAAAAGACAAAGTTCTATTAATTCTTACCTTTTTCACGTATGGAAGTTTTATACATAATTTGCAAACAAATTCTGTGACTTTGGCAGGAGTTACATGATTTTGGAATGTTTACATTGACAGTGAAGTGTTGGTTAGTAAAAAAGACTTTTTTACCTGAGTCATATAACCATAATGTTCAATATTATTTCAGTAATACTTCTCAAGACTGACTTTCTACCTCAGTAACTGTAAACCATTCTTGGTCATGAGAATGGCAGTGGTAAAAGTCTAGGCAGCCTATTTTTAACCCAATTATTTGATTAGTATAAGGAATCTTTCTCATAAACTGACAAAACCTGTTTTGTTCCTGTACGTGTATTTGTTTTTCAGCTCTGTGTGTTTGTAGGTAGTTACATTTATTTCTTCATTTCTGTGTAGATAAGTTCCCATGTGAATGGCTTCTAAAATGGTTCAACCTACCTTAAACATTTTGGACACCACGGTACCTTTCATGGTTATGTACCAGCTGTACATAACTGGTGAGCTTAGAACTAACAAGTGTGAATTAGTGCTTTCAGACTTGTACCTGCGTTTTTTTTAATTGTAGAGCAACTGAAAGGAGTTTAGTGATAATATCATTTAGAAATTCCAAAGGATGCCAAAATTACTCAACTCTGTCTTTAGTCTGATTTTAATGTACTTTTTATTAAAAGGAAGCGTTATATATTCGTAAGAAGTGCTGCTTTTTTTTTTTCTTCTTTTGTCAGTCGTCCGCCCTCTGTTTATATTGGTATCATATTTATATTGGTATGTTAGTTATTCTCTCTATTACTGTGTTCACATCAATTATTTTACCACACAGGCACTTAATTATGCTCTGAGTAACTCTTTGCTCTTCTGTTCAACTCACTCAGCGTGCTGAGCTCCAGATTTTGATCTCTGTCTCGGAGCTCACCACATGCCACGTGTCTCACAGACAGAGCATATAGAAGAAAACCCATATGTCAGATAATGACGTGGCCATCCTGTCCTGCTGACCTCGCCCCTTGACCCCACGAGGGGTAGACTGCTGTCCTGCACAGTCACAGTTGCCAAAGTGTTCTGTCCACTGCCTATTAGGATGGATGTCCTGAATTTTCCAGCGGGTACAAAATACTTTAGCCAATCAGCAGTCGGCTGTTGTGCCGTTTGTCTTCATCTTGCCAACTTCATTTCGTGTTGTGAGGCAAACAAGGGAAATGGAAGTGCTTTTCTGGTCAAAGCCACGTTGCAATGCTGTGGGAGCTAAATGAGGATTTTCTTTTCTGTTCCGTGAGTGGTAATTAGTTCAACATAATGATGGCAGATCTCAACCATCAGGCTTTAAAGGGATGAAGACAAGAAACAGGTTTATGTGTCAGTCAAATTCACCTAAATGTAGCCTGGAAACTGTAAATGGGAAAAATCATAACTCAGTGTTATTTGTATACAGTTTGAGAGAGTGTCCATGTTTTTTATGTGTTACAATTTTTTTCATAACACCAATGTTAATTGCATGGATTGTTCAGGGATACATGAATTTGAACTTGGTCATTTCTGAGTTGATATACATAGTGATAGCTAAGAAGAAAGTATTTGTGTATATTTTCTGCAGGCTGATTTTATTAGACATTTTGGAAGAGGAAATACAGTGTTTATTCAGACAAAAGAGTTGCCTAACTCCCAGGTGAGAATATCTATGGAAACATTCTATAAATGATGCTGGCTTTAAATTATTTTATAATTATCCTGGCATCCATCCCAAAAGTAAATGAGATGATAATGCAGTTCACCTGTGGATGCAATAAGACCTGAATAGTTTTTAGAAGTTTTTGTCCACAGCCTTGTTCATGATAAGCTTCTGAATGAACTTGAAGAGCAATTTTGAAAAGACTGTACTGCAGCATAGAGTATTTGAGCTGAGCGAAACCTGAATTTGCTTTGATTAGATTCTATCACCAAAGAAAACTTAGAGTTTCTTTGCAAAGAGCAGATGAAGGCAACATTTTAAACTACAGCGAGTTTGCTGCTGCCGTATTTGAACAACATCTGTTCTCTGTTTTCTGGGCTTCAAATTTGTTCCATTCACATGTGTTTCTTGGCTAATTACTGGAAGAGTCTGCCAATACTCTCTCGAGGCAATTCTGGACTCTGGAGTTACATTTCTATGTAGCGTGAAGTCTTTGTCTTGCCACCGACTATGGCGTTGTAGGGCTGTCCAGATCAGAGCTGCCAATAAGGAACATGGGCTTGTTTTCTGACAATTTAATGTGTTTTTAATCGAAATTCTTTGTGTGTCCTTTAAGCCTTGGCTTGTCTGTGGGATACTGCTTTAGGGGAGGCCCTGTGAGAGCCTGGGCAACTCTTGGGCAGCTGAGTCCACCCAGTCCCTCTCACGTGTGCCAGCAATAGCTCCCAGTGCTTGCACCAGAAACTGATAACTCTCATAAACACGTGGGCATCTGACCTCTATTGATCTTTAGAAAGACATTATTGACCAAAGATAAAAATGTTGTCTCTGTGGAGAGATGTGCAAGTAAAATCTTGCCACGGACGCAAAGCCCGGATAATCTCTGTGTAGATAAGAGCTGCTATGCAACTGTAATCTTTTTGATATCTGTCCCCACCCCCTCTCCAGCATTTCTAACTAAGTAATCATTTAGATCAGTTTCTGGGGAGAACACTAAGTGGTATGGAATCAATGCTAGGAAGTCAGGGCAGAACTGGAAAACCTCTGTTGGTTTGCTCCCCATCTCATTACCTGTGAAAGATTGTTCCCTATTGTATATTTTCTAGTGATTTGTCCATTCTGCTCTTAAAAGTTTCAGGGCCTGGGTTTCTACTACATCCCTTGAGAGACTGGTCTAATGTATCTTCCTGTCAGGAATTTTGATCGGTCTTCTTTCTTCCTCTTAAGACTCTTTTTCCCTTTCCTTTTTTTTTTTTTTTCCTATCCTCTGTTAGCCTTAGTTATCTTATAATAAATGCAATTGCTATTTGAACATGCTTTATAATGAACAGTTGAGCTTTTTGTTTATAGCATCTATTTATAGCTTTATTTGTATTTGCAGCTTCTGAATCAGGATTTAAAAAATCTTTTCATAATTATTTTACAGGTCCCAAATAATATTGGGTATCTTATTTATTGAGATTATGAAGTTTAACAGTATGGCTTTTCCCTAAAAGTAGTTAAGAAAATAATGTAGGTTTGTTAGTGATGTCCCAACACAGGAGCACAAAGAGGATTTATAACAATCTGATTTGCCTCTTGACACATCTTGGAGTAACACAAACTGTTTTAGACTTTCTGTTGACATTTCTTCAAATATATATCTAATTTCTTGTGTATTAATGTGGTTTAGATGGTTTTTCACTTTTACGCCTACTGATTTTAGATTATATCCCCTGCAGTATGTTTTTCACTATTAAAATTGATTCTTTTTTCTTGTATTTCTAGGAAACACTCCCTGTTTGTATTATTTCCTCTATCCTAAGGGACCAAGCCAAATTTTCAAAAAATTGTGACTTCCCTTTGAATTTGCTGCCAAAGAAATTAGAAAAAAACTTAAGTCCCTTATTGTGAATAAGTAAAATTTTTAATGGAGAGGCATTTAAATTTGCTTGTGTAATAATGCAGGCACTAGAAAGATTAGGTTTTACAAAGTATTTCTAGGAGTAGCAGCAAAGTGGTTGTATTATTTCTTAACCTAGTCACCAAGTTAGAGTGATCAGTAAGCAAGCCCTTTTGTTTATTGACATAAAAGAAACCCTGTTTTGGTCTTCAGGATGTGTGGGTTTAGTTGTTATAAAGTTTTACAGTTAAAAATTTATCAGCAAGACTTAGATTTCCATTTCTCATGCTTCATCCATTTATATTTATAAATATATATAGTGGTAGTAGTATTACCCTGTCAGTAATGTTAGAGGATTTTTACTCCAGAAACCAATTGGAAGCCATACATCTCCATAGTATTGGCTGGATATTGCCTGCTGCAAATCCTGTCCATTTTCAAAAAAATCCATTATTGCATACACATTCAAATTGTTTATAATCTCAGCAGTGCAGGTTTCACATCAGTTAACAGCCAGGAAAACAAAATTCCAGTAGACATGAAGTTGTTTGTGCAAATGACACATGCTTAAATATTGCATCTGCTATCCACAGAAAAGGAAATACAAGTTTTGACTTTCCTAAACCTAATTTAATGTAAACAAGGAAGAACTGGCTGAAATAATTCAGTCTAGTTATATGGCTCTATAGTTAGTATTCTCCTATCATCTAAATATTTCCTTGGACCTATTTAAACTTCTTCTCTAGCTCCTGCTAGAGGAGAAAGGAGCCCTGTGGGCATGCCTGTGGCCAATGAGGTGATGAAAAATCCATGCTTGGATGCCTGGGACCACTCACTGGCACAGAGAAAATGTATTTCCAATGGTGTATCGTGTAAGCATAATCTGATAGAGGAACAAGCCTAATTGTGCATAGAGGAGTAATTTGTGTTCGAACAGAGATACAAATTATGCTTTCCTTACAAGCCAAGATACTGGCAAAGTAAGAACATTTGTAAAGATTGAAAGCAAAGTAACAAAATGCACAATATCTGTCCCATCTTGCCAATGTTATTTTTATCCAGGTCTTTTAGAACACCTTATTTGTACAAAAATAGCTCATTTTAGGAAAAAAATCCAAGAGAGCACCTGGAGGGATACTTCTGTCTTACTGCTATTTCAACTCACTTTTGTTTATTTTCTCCTAATTTTCTGTCTTGAAATAGCAAAGTTCCACCTCTCAAAGTGAGACCAGAATACCAAGAGCTGAAAGACACAATAAAGGTTCTGTGTAGAGTTCTGCCATTGACTTCAGTGGGAGTAAAAGAGACCATAAAACCTTCATTTGAATTCACTAGAGGCTTATAAAAGGCATTCAGATTTTCAGTGGCTTGATTAAATTTGCTAGTGCAATTTGGTGGTTTGGTCCTGACCATTTCTTCACATGTGTCCTGGTAAAATTCAGGTGTTAATTTCTTTGGATCTATTAATGTACACACCCTGTACATATCCATGTCACTGACTGTACAGGGTAGAGAATCTAATTCATTGTGCCAGAGTTATTCCAAGTTTCATACTTAAAGGTGAATTTCTATCCTTTGGCTAATGAAAATCACTTTTTCCCCCCCTCTGTGAATTTTCTTATTTTGTTTTTTAACTCTGAGCTGATCCTTTCCAAATGTCATTGTGCTATGTGAAGATCCCGGATTCATTAAAAATGTTCCATTGAGAGCTGGTAGATATTTTACAAATGTTCCACTTGTTTCCAGGTGATTGAGAAACCCAGGCAGGCAGCTCATCAGTCAGCTTTTTGTAAAACACTCAGGTAGTTTTTAGTAAAACAGCAGTTTAAATAGTTGAAGGAATGTTTGGTTGTTTTTCTTTTCCTTCCCCTATGTTTAAGTATTTTCATTCAAATAGTAAAGCAGTGCATGGGGCAAGAGAAGGAAAATAATAATAAACAAACCCCTTGGGCTATCAGAAAATACAGCTGAATTTCTAAGATGTGCACTTTGTCTTGGTTTATGCATACGCTGAATTATCAAGTGTTTTATTTTCTTAAAAATATCACATTTTGGAAATAGTAGTTGACCCACAAAATACACAGCTCTGCTTGTCTTAGAAAAGATTAGAACTGCAAAGAGGTTTCTGCCAAAGCAGTTACCTCAAATCTTTGCAAGAACACAAAAAATGCCGGAGTGTTCAATTTAGGAAATACTTAATTTCTCCAAATCCACATAGTGAGATCATTAGTTTGTCTTTCATTTGTACAAATGACCCTCTGGTGGCACATGGGTATCGTTGTGGGGCACTGGGTCAGTCTCCCTGCCAAAGGAAAATATTCAGCAGCTAAAACACCCCCTTCCATAGCTGCAGTGCCCTCAGGGTGCTTTGAGAGATTTCACATTGAAGTATTTTCTTAGCCCCTCCCTGCTGAGTGTGTGAGAGCTGATGAGATCACAGCTTGATATCAGATAACTGCAGGCCAAATATTCTCTAAGAAGATAAATAACCCAGCTATATAGGTCGCTGGAAGAAAGCCTGGCTTCTCTTAACCCAGTGAAGGCAAGGTTTCACCTTATAGGTATGCAAGTAATCAATTCACTTTCAAGATCTGTTACAAAAAAAAAGTTGTTTTATTTGAAAAGGTACTTAGTTTTCCCTGCTTGCTGGTGAAACTTTGTTTCAGCATTTTGAAACAAGTTTTTAATGTGTTAAAAGTAGATTATAATTAAGCTCAGTAATTAGTCGAATAATAAATATTCAGAGCAGACCATCATAAAGACCTGATTAGGCTGTGCATAAATATATATGCATAAGCTGCAGCCCTTCTGTCCTGTTATATAAAATAGGATACTTGCATTCAGATTTACAGAATCTGAAAAATTGTTACATTTTCTGACACGTGAGCAAACAAACCAAAGCACAGAGGGGAAAAGGCAGTATTTTAGGGAGATATGTATGGTGCTTTTAAAATACAGATTGACAACATCTTGAGGTTGTCATTTGGGGAAAGCAAAATCTTCCACTGTGTTCATTTACAGTAAAAAGACAAGGACTTTATTTTCATTCACTGGATGTCTCACAGTATTAATTTTTTTAAGACTCTTCTTTATGGTTTGGTTATTAAATCAATTACAAGTGGACACCCTATATGAATAAATTCAACTTTTTTTGCCTTCCACTGTTGTCTCTGACCAGCAAACACAAATGTTTCTGAAGTCTGAAAAGTCCCTCAGAGCAATTACAGCTTAAATATACATTTTTTAAAACCACCAAATAAAAGCAATGGTTTGCAGTCTTTATCTCAGTATTAGCCTTCTGCAAAAGTGAAGGGGATTGTCAAACAGCCTTTGACAAACTTCTATTATACATCCAATTTTTTTTTTATTTGAAAGTTTTCCAAAACCTTATCGGTCAAGTAGGCAGTTACAAATTTTTGCTCAGAGCATGAGATGACACCTCAAGTGCAATGAAGCAGTGATGTGGAATAGGCACCAGTCACCAGTGAAATTACACTGTCCTGACCTCAATGGCAGCTTTTCATCCGTGCAAGGAAAGTGAGATCCCAGGGAAAGTTCTCAGTTCTTCAGCCACCTCCGATGAGTAGCGAGTGGTCTGTGAGCATTTTCAAACAAGCCCTGTGCATTTTCTTGCCACTGTAAGACTTAAATGAAGCAGCAAATAAAAAAGTACATAAAGGAATTAGGAAAACTGTCTGGGATGTCTCTTAAGAAACTAGGGCAACCTTGGATGTTGGTTAAGGATGCAAATACTGTAAAATGCTGTGTAGGAAAAAGGCCATGACACAAGTAGTTCCACAGAAACTTGACTTTTTATTAAATGCCCCTCTGTCCTTAAGGTTATGCAAAATTCTTACATTAAAAACTGTATTTTGTAAATTTAAGTAACACTTGCAGTAGAGATAAAATCTCAGGTCTTGAACATTAAAGATGAATTAAGGCCTCAGTGGATGTATTTGATTTAAAATTCCAGAGTTTTGACATAAATACTTCCTAATCCTTTATATTGCACTATAATTTGTTGCCAAGTTTTGTTTTGATCAGTTTATGTCAGACATTAAATCATGGTTACCTTCCTAAGGAAATACATTCCTAATTTTTCAAAGTGTTTCAGGTCAGAGGAGCTTTGGAAACTCATATTTTGTTTTGCTTTTATTAATAAAGCACAGAACAATTGAAAAGGCGTATTTTTAATTGGTGTCTCGGACAGAGCAATAGGAAATGGCAGAGAACTTTTTTCCTCGGTTTGAGTGTTAAATTTTATGCAGATTCTCTTATCACTTTGTGCTTATATTTGTACAAAATCTGACTGCCCAGTAATTTTCAAGGCCTGCCAAGAGCAGATGAGAATGATAAAACACAAAAAGAAAGCAGAGTCTGAGTAATGGGGCAAGAAACAAGGTTGCCTTGTGATCTATTTTTAAAATAGATATTATATTCTGTCTGCTTTATTGCTGCTCCCAATTTGCCTGTGCTCTGAGCAGGGATGCATGTGGGAGGGGATTACCTCTCACAATGGAGGAGCACAATGGTACCTCTAGAACTGAACAAGGATCCTTTTTTTTTTTTTGTACTTTTCTCCCTCCATTCATGTTACCAAAGGCTGGGGCTTTTCTTCTGCTTCTGCTTCGTGATTGATGTTTGTCATAACCAAAGTTAAATGTTGATCCTTTGACAATCGCCTGGTAAAGAATGTTCCTCTGAAACTGCTTGACTGCGTTTGTGGAGCTCACAGGAAAACTATATCCTATCTAGTTAGCATTGCTAACCAATACATAATGCATATCCTTCAGCTAATCTTTCTGAGCAATTAAAGCAAATTCAAAAGAGAGATTATCATGTGTAAACAATGACGGCTTAGATATCTTTCCTACTGGCCTAAGGTCTCGCCACAGATCCTGCGGAGTTTACCTTCTGTATCAGTAGTTAATTAAGGTGAAACATGAGGTAATTAGGGCTAATCCCAGTGCTGTCCTGCTGGCCTGTTGCCTCTCAGGCCATGCCCTAAACCAAAGCATGTTCACAGCTTGTGAAATGTTGCCATTTTCAGAGCAGATTTTAAAAATTGATGCCCATGTTTATTGCAGACAGCGTTCCTAATCCTTTAAGGGAGCTACAGTGAACACGGTCCAAGTGCAAAGAGGGAAAGGATGGCTTCATTTATTTTTCTATGGGTTTGAAAACTGCACTGTTGATACAACTTTACTCTAGGACATTCCTTGTAATTGACATGGGATTAGTGGGATTAAATTTGTACTCTACACTTGTTTCCAACTGCTTGTGTGAAGCTTCTTTTTTCCTTTTAATGTGTTACATTTGTCAGCACAGAAGAGGGTTGCACACTCCTGGAAGATGAGTTCGTGCACAGACATGCCAGAGTGATGTAAATTAAAAGATGTATGGTGGTACCTGAAAAAGCTGCCTGGAAAAACATGGCTTTGTTTGCCTCAGAAAAAAAACCATGCTTTTCCTCAGAAACAGTTTGGCCTTTATGAAGCAGTAAAAGAGGCCCTGCTGAGTTATGTCTGATCTCTGTCCTTCAGGATACATTTTCTCTTTGCATAAGGAATATTTCAGATGCTTGAGACTATTTTATTATTGGAAGAATAGGTTTAACTGCTCATTAGATATATATATATAACTACACAGAAAGGCTCACCTTTTTAATAGGAAATACAACAGATTTATTTTAACCAATAATAAAGTAAGTATTCATCCCAGAAGGCATTTTATTAGGCTTTTAAATTTTTACCTTTGCTGTATGATCTTGAGTCGTGTATCAGATAAAATGACTTCGTTTTTCTAATTAGCTGCAAGTTAGTATGAATATATTATCAACCAATGACCCTTGTTCCCCTTGTACTTCCTGAACGTAGTGACCTGATCCAGTGCTTCCAACTGGTATCTTACGCCAGGGAAGAATTTGGGTCCTTGTACACCTCTACAGGAGTCATGTTCAATAGGCGTGGTTCCATGCAACTCCCAAATTGAAAAATAAATTAAAATGGGAAGAGGTAGTCAAAATGTAGCATGCAGAATTTAGGGAAGGCTATTTTTGCTCTCAGTTGACGTGTATTTTGCTAATTGTAAAACAGACATAGGTGTTGATGATTACTCTTTGGTCACTCATCCCTGCTTTTCCAGGAATAGTATTTTGCTTAACTCTGTCGTAAAGTTTCAAGTGTCTAATAGAGCATTTTAATGAGCCAAAGAGCTGCCCCTCTTAGACTCTGTATTAACAGCTTGTTTGTTTTGTTCTTATTACTGCCTTCCTCAGTTTTCAGAAGCCAGGGAAACTGAGACTGTCAGTCTTCAATTTGATATCACTTCCCTCTCTACTGGGCTTTTCTAGTTGCCAGACAGTGGCAGTGGATAAATACATTTCCTTAATTCCTAGTCATCCTTTTTTTGTTTGTTTTTCTCTAGTTGGAATCTTTTTCTTCCTGAGTGTTATAATCCTTGCATGTTAGAAGAATAGTTGTTAAAGTCACAGGCCTAAGAATAAAAGGTTCTCCCTTAGATTTATTGTTTTTTAGACATTTAATATGCTTTTTACTTGATTTCAGCTTCTAAAACTGGAGGAGGGTCTATTCCGTCTGCATAAATGCAAAGAGGATTTGCAGCGTGACATTTAGAAGTATATTGTATGAGGTTTGCTATTGATCCCTCTGGTGGGGATGAGTGCTCAGAGGGAATAAATGGGCTGCTTTTATGAGGCTCCCTGTCATCGTGGATTTAGCTGTTTCATTTGCAGATTCCTGTAAATGTTTGCCTGATTTATGGCCAGTAATTTTCGACAGAGAAGGAATCGACATATCGTCAGCAAATGATTGCGAGTTGTTAATACTTTCAAGTGGCATCTGAAAATGTTCATGCACTTGCATTGATCCAGACTGCTTCCCACTTTACAGCTCCAAATGTTTTAGTGTTTTGTTAATGTTACATATATGAGGCTCGGGATGCGTTTCATTAGTGGGGTGTGGGAAAGTGTTACAAGAATAAATCATAATTCAGATTCATTGTGCCAAGCAAAGTTTAAGCAAAAAAAAGGAAGAGACTCAACTTCAGCATGCAGCAGTTCCACCTGGTAGCCTGAAATTATTTTTGTGGCATTTCACTGGGAGTTGCTGGAGGTACTGTCCTCTGCCTGTGTTATCCTAGTGTGAAAATACCAGCTTTGAGTCTTTACACTTACAGTGAGATTTGTTCTTCAGGGAGTTATTGATGTAAGTGTGATGGCATTAATTTGTTTGATCTACTAGTGAAAGCCATTATTTTTATTTGCTGGTAATGCCACAGTAGTTGTTGGGCAGATGATTTTATTGTTTATCTTTTTTGTATACGTAATGCTAGTAAACTGGTGATTGTGCTAATAATATGGTAGCTAGGTACACAAAGAACAGTTGACATGATTTTTTTTTTTTTTTTTTTTTTGGTACAGCCTAGGCTATGTCTGCTTGGTGTAGCTATTCATTCCCAAAAAATCTGAAGTCCAGGTTAATGTACTTTACATTGTGTGTTTGTAAAGGTGACAACTGCTTAGCTAGCTAACACAGAGCTGTAATACTGTTTCCTATTTTGTATAATCTCTAGGATCTCTGATACCCATGCAGAGCTGGGGAGTACTTTAATATTAAACATTGAGATATCAAGTACAAAAAGGCTTTATGGAAACCCGTGTAAAATTGTGAATGCGTGCTACCATAACAAATAACAACAAAAGGCATCTGTTTCTGTGGGAAGTCCTGCACTGGCCTCATTGTGTGCATACATATTTAAATTGGAAGTTCTTGCCGTGCTTCCAGAATAAAAGACAGCATCTAGATTCACGTTCCTTTTTGTCGTTATCATTGAATATGCATGGAAAAGTTAATTGCTCTGAGAACTGTTAGTGAAGGATACATCAGGTGAATCACAGCTTTTTATATAAGTAGAGTTGCTCCCGAGCTTGGCTGTACTATTTGTGGTAAAATTTATTTTTAATATCAAAATAAGGTAAGGACGAAGCAAGTTACTCAAGTAGTTTTTCACTTCCAGGTTTTCATCTTAAATCCAATTCAGCATCAAGCTCGTTACGAAACGAAGCCTTCAGCAAGTAGGATCTGTCCTCTTGCTGGAACGCAAGGGTGCACAAACTTTTTCTGAACCCTGATGTAGTCACTAGTTCTGTGATGGTCCCAGGAGGTGCCATAGGATGAGTAAAAAGAAACAGGGAGGTAGGCTTTCATTTCCTGAATTGGTCATCCAGGTCAGAGTTACTTGTGACTCTTAGAGGGGGTCATGTTATCTGAGAGACTTGTAGGTGTTCATATTCTTACTCTGAATGGTTTTTAATGAGCAGGAAACAGGCCTCCATTTTGCAGCCAAACCAGCTTTTCTTTCTACTTTGTATGGCCAGTTTAGGTCACCCTTTATTTAGTCTCAGAAGTCATAGTCTCATGTGGAACATCTGCAAGTGGAATTATGTCTGGCAACTAAGTGGTAGTAAAGCGGAATTTTTGTTGTGAATTTTAAGGAAAATGTATCTTGTTTACTCTTCTGTTCAAGTATTCCTCTTGTATAGCCAGTGCTCCTGTGGAGATATCACTTAATTAGTCAGAAATTTGCTGCGTGTTGCCTTTATTATTCCTCACCGTGAGTGCTCCACCTCTTTCTCACCACCAGCCTTCAGCAAAACAAACCCCCTAGAAAGATGAGCTGCAGGAAGCAAAGGAGAGGATTATTCATTATTAGCAATTGTTATACAGAAAAAATGTGGTCTCTTTCAAGCCAGCCAGCTGCCTTGTGCGTTAGGAACTCTGTTTAAGAGTATTTTAACCTGTCTTAAGGAAAATTAACAAGAATGTTAAATTTTCAGAATAAAAGTACAGCTGGTTGCTATGCAGATGGAATTGTTATCAAAGGCTGTGCATTTGTTTAACAAGGTATTCCTTCCAATTTTGATAATGCTGTCAGAGAAAATATATGTTCATTCCCAAACAGTGACCCTTCAAACACTGTTCAAGAAATTAGTGTCTTTTTTTTTTGCTTTATTAATAGGGGTGCTGAAACACTGGTACATAAATCTTTGCCCAATTAGCAGGTGATCTGGCAGAAACGAGTTAACATCCATAGTTCCTCATTCACAATCTACCTTTAGGTATATTCACATGTCTTCTCTTTATGTACAAAAAGGTAAAATATATGACTAATATTTAAAACTTAGCAGGTATTGGAGGATCTCAAAGTTCTTTTGTATTGTTAATGAAAAATGGCTTACAGTGCTCTTGACAAAATGCCCATACCAGTTTGTGAATCTGGATGGACAGTGAAATTGTTTTTCCAGATCATTGGATCATAAAATCCTTTAGGTTGGAAAAGACCTTTAAGATCAAGTCCAACCATTAACCCAGCACTGCCAAGTCCACACCCCCAGCTCCCTCAGCTGCTCCTCACAGGACTCGTGCTCCAGACCCTTCCCCAGCTCCGTTGCCCTTCTCTGGACACTCTCCAGCACCAAGGTCTTCTCTTGTAGTGAGGGGCCCAGAACCGAACACAGGATTTGAGGTGTGGCCTCACCAGTGACAAATACAGGGGGGACAATCACTGCCCTGGTCCTGCTGGCCACACTATCACTGATCCAGGCCAGGTGCCACTGTTTTTTTGGCCACAGCTGGCTCATTTCAGCCACTGTCAACCAGCAACCCCCAGGTCCTTTCCTGCTGAGCAGATTTCCAGCCGCTCTGCCCCATCCTGCAGAGCTCTGTGGGGTTGTTGTGACCCAAGGCAGGACCCAGCACTTGGCCTTGTTGAACCTCATACAAATGACCTCAACCCGTGGATCCAGATTCCCTCTGCAGAGCCTTCCTGCCCTCACACAGCCAGTTAGAGCATTTCCTTCATGTCTGTTGGGAAACTAAATGAAAGAGTGGTCATACCTGAAGCAACTTATCTTCTTGTTTCTTTTTCAGTATCTTTCACAGTCTTGATTATCTGAAGATGCTTTAATTTTCAGAGCCATATATGTATCTGTACTATGACAGGGATTTTATTAATGCCTGATGAAAATATAAAAAAGGAGTGTAATTAAGCTATGCTGAGTTATAGCTGGTATGAGAATCTTATGTTTATGTTCTCTCTAATTAAGGTTCTGGCTTTGCTCTCACTCATAATTTCTGCTAATATATTAAATTAATCTTGTGCTACTTAACCTTAAAAATGGTAGACAAAAGAAAGCGTAGTTTTATTAAATTTATTTATGCTTTTTAATTGTTCAGTGAGGATGGGAGTGTTTACTTGGTAGACTGGATGCATCAGCGATGCTTTAAAAAATAATTGTCATATAAGACTTTGAATACACCAGAATCAAAAATTTGAGAGAAAAGGGAATGAATGTATGAATGGAAGGGTTTTTTAATATTAGGTTTCTGAGAAAAATTTAGATTCAAGTAAGCCTGTTCCATTTTATTCAAATATAAAAAGTGTGTCTTAAAGAATTCAAAGTGCAAATGGCAGAAGTTTTTGAACCATTAAAAAAAAAAAAAAAAAAAGAAGTAATAAAAGCAGCAGTACAGACAGTTGATTTCCAGGGGTCAGGGTTAGTTTCCTTGGGCCTGGGTTCCACTCAGACATGAACCCAAGTGAAATAGAGAGGGGGTGAATGATTAAGCTGTACTGCTAACACATGTATTTGAAGGTAACACAGCCTGTTCACATCCTGCCTGTCCTGGGCAATCACTGTCATCGTGGACAGGCAATAAAACAGGTCAGCATTTCAACCAATATTACTCAGCCCTACCACAGAAAGCTTTCAATTCTGCAATACCTGGAGTTACGTTCTTTTTAGTAACTAGGTAGCTAATGATTTTGGTAACGATTTGTGATGATTTATTTTTAATAATAATTTTGAAGTGTCTCTTTGGCATTGCCTCTGGTCGTGAATGGTCTCTTCCAAACACCACTTTCAGGGAGAAAGCATTTTTGGAAGCCTGAGTCCTGAGCAGAGTTGCTAAAAGCTTCATTTGAGGTTTAACCCTGGAAATAACACTGAGGTATTTGAGCTTTAACTGATGTACTAAACCAAACCTAGTGAGATTACTTTCAGGAGAGCAGACCTTGGATTACTCTAAATTTTCAGTTCTCCTGCTATTCTTTTCGTTTTGTGACTGTCCGTGCCTATTTCAGCACCTCCTAAAGGCTGATTAATGAACCCCCATTGCTGGCAGTCATGAAATATGTTGCATGTAGCATCCTCCCAGCAGGAGGAAGTGTTGCTTGTTGATGGTTGGCTGCACGTGAGGGAAAGCAGCTACCCAAGGCTGAAACCGTGGACATTTCCTGCAGATGAAAGCTGGATGGTGAGTACTGGCAGAAAGAAGGACAGACAAAAAAGCACAGCAGGGTTTTGGATCCGTAAAACATTTGCTCCCCGACTGTCACACTCGCAGTCTCTGCATCTGGTGTTGTGTTGACTCATTTCACCTGAATCAACCAGCCAGCTTATATCTGTTTAAGTTTTCAGTTTGAACACAGAACATGAAATCCTTTACCCCAATACATCTGTACTGCACCAAATTCATCATTTTAATAGGCAAAAATTAAGTTGCTTTCTCTGTTGAACAAACCTGAACTAGGAGTTTTGGATTTTTGTTTTTTCGTGATCCGGGTTTACATTTAAGCAGACAACTTTTTACACCTTTAACTCCATTAGATAGCTTACAGTATAAAAGAAATACAAGCTGCCTAAACTATTCTTTTTGTTGTTTGTGCCTTATATTTCTCAAGAATGGTTATTATGCAGGGTTGTGTGGACTAGTGTCATAACACTGGAAGATCTCTAGAGTCTATTATAAGAGAGACCAACACATAGAGGAGGATGATTTAATCTGTAAGGTTTAAGGAGAAAATATGTATTGGCTTTTTCTCTTGACTTTTTAAAATTTCATTTTGTGCTTGCTTTTAAAGGGCAGAAGCTTGAATTTTTTCAGTTTAATAATATTAGAGGTCAGTTCAGTAGGAATAAACATAGTGAGAGGAGGAGTGGTGAAGACAGAGTTGCATGCCTACATGAGCTCTGTTATTCATGTCCTTTATCAAACCAAGCTCAATGGCTGATGCTCATTCCTGCTGAGGACAGGGGAGATGCACAATCTGCCCTCGAATACTCTGTAAGGCAAATTAGATTATTCTGCTGTGCTATTCCATTGCCTGTGGCTGGCCAAAACCACCTTGTGGTTATTTAGGCAGCTCTGTACCTGACTGTTCTGACTAAGTGGCATTAAATACAGGGCAGGAAATGCAGAGGAAATGCAGAGCGAGGAGGAAGAGTGGAAAGAGCACGTTAATTGCCCACTTGCCACCAAACACTGCCATGAGGGACAGAGGGTTGTGGAGCTGCCCTTGGCCCAGACTATATTCCACCTGGAACTTCTTGCTCCATGGACATGGCATGGCATGGTCCCTACCAAGGGAACAGGGTGACAGATGAAGGTAGAGGAGGATGCAGAAAGTGTCATAGAACAGCAGGCAGTGGTGTGGCCTTGGCTTTGTATTTTGCTAAAAATACATGATGCATTTGACTGGATTAGAGCTAATGCTTCACAGGAGAATTGTGCTGTGGAAGTGCATACATGTAATGCATAAAGTAGCACATGCAGTTCAGATTTTCCTTTTGTTGACAAGTGAGACTGAATGTTGATTAGACAGAGAGAGGATGAGAAAAGATGGGCTTATACAGGGAATAAACATTCTTACATTGACAGACTTGGAGTTTTTGGATTTAGAATGAAGTGGAAGAGGTGCTGTACTGCGCTGCCTTGCCTTTCTTTGAACCTAGGACTTCACACACTCGTTGTAGGTACATACTCCTACATTACATTCCTTGTCATTTTCACAGGAAAGAATTAAAAATTAACAGCTTTCAAAGGCGTCTCGTTCAATGTCTTTCAAGTTCTCTTGCAGTGTGAAAAGTAGTTCCCCTGCAGGATTAAATGAAGCGAAGAGTATTTCACATGTGGCATGTTTGAGAATCTTATCTCATGTCTGTTACTTCCAAATCTAAATTGAAGTAAAAGTCAAATCATTAAATTACCTTTTGCAATTTCTGACAGAAAGTAATTAGAACTAAAGGAAAATAGGTGTCAGAATATTGTGCAAAGATGAGTGCTTCTGGACAGAGATACAAAATAACAAAAAAATAAGTGCATATTTTTTTTTAATGCACAGATGCCTAAAGTTATAGTCTTATCTCGTTTTGGGGTTTGTTTCATTGTTTTTGGATTTTTTTTCCTCCCACAATGAAAAGATTGGAGATATAACCAATGATGTCATTTCCACTGATGCATGGAACTTTCAAAGCATAACACTGAATGAAAAAAGCAGATTGTCTATATTTGATATATTTTTGGAGTGATATACTGGCTATAACCAAAACAAGAGGAAGAGTAATGCAGAAATGTGTCATTTTTGCTAATGCTGTGGAAAAACAAAAAAATAATTTGAAAACCCCAAATATTTTAATCACGCTGTAGAAGTGATTTTTTTTTAATTAATAATTTTTAAACCTAGAAATACATTGAAACAAATAAAGGTAACCTTAAATGCATAAGGTTCCGGAGTGGAAAAGACTTGTCAGGATACTCAAAATTTTCAGATTGTTTGATAGAACGGTGTACCCAATCAAATGCACTTTCACTGGTTCTACTGATGTTTTTCTTCCTCTCCCTGAGTGTCATCTGTGCTGCTGCCTGCTCACCTCCAGACATCTGTCACTTCCCCTGCAGGGTCCCGCATCCTCCGCCCAGCCCGGCCACACGGCTGCTTTCCCACCGAGCCCGCAGGAATACTCGTGAAGGGAGATGTTGGTCACTTGGAGTTTGTGTACTCGAACATAAATGAAAAATTGGTGCTCAGCTCTCTCGAGTATACCCATTATCTGATGGAGAGAGGCAACTTTTGCGCTTCCCCCTTCAATTTATTAATTTATTATTTCAAGAAAAATATAAAGCGGAGTCACTGCTCTACCTCTGGTTTTTTCCTTTTTTATTTTTTTACAGTATTTTTGTCCTCTCTATTCATGTGGTTTTCAGACTCAAGCTGATGTTTTTCTTCCTTCCTCAACAGTTCTTGAAGAGTTATGCTTTCAGTGTGAGTGAAGAGTCTGATGCAATTACAGGACTCACAGATTAGCATTTTACTACATTACCTGTGCCTTTTGCTTAGCCTTTCCTAGACTTCAGTAAACACTGTGGGCTTAGGACCTGAATTAATGCGATACTGGGAGAGGAGTTCATAATGATGGGTGGTAGAAAAGGACAGACAACCCATTTAAGACATCCCTTGTTTCAGCTGTGGACTCACACTAAACTGGAATATATGAGTTTGCTTAGGAATTTCAGCAGTGAGCGGTGGTGTGGTGCAAATCTTCTTCTGGGGACTGAACACATTGGTTTGAGTTGTCCCTGTGGTGCTGCTGAGCCTGGCCTCTCTCCATAAAGTATTTCAAGTTGGGTTCCTCAAACCAATGGTTTCCAGAGAGCAATTCCATTGGCTTGTTAAAGGAACCTGCGAAAGAACAGTGTGGAGGAATTAACATAGTCAGAGGTAAGGAAATGAGAGGTCTTGGGGGATGTTTAAAGGATGTTCTTGGGTAAGCATAGGAGCAGGACTCCAGGGAAGCAGGCAGCAGAATAGCTTTGGCCAGGTGAGAGAGGGAAATACAAATAAAAGAGACAAGCCCGGGTGGAAGAGAAGAAGCAACAGAGAATAATATATAACATTTCTGTCTCATCAAAATCAGGTTTTGCCTGAATAAGAGTCCAGTAACAATAATCTCCATCAACAGGCCTAAAGGCTTTGAACACAACACTGGTAACTGAGAGCTGTTGCACATTATGAATGGTTCTGCAGAGTCTCTGCTTTTTCAATGAGGAACTTGATCTGGAAAAGTGATAATCCAGAAACAAAACTTAGGTTTTGCTGCTTTTCTGATGTTCTTTTTTCAAAAGACAAAAATAGTACTCGGCATCTTCTATGTCCCTGATGTAGTGATGCTTATAGATTTTAGCAAATCTGCTTTGTTGTAAATGTGTGTAGTGGTAGATCATCTCAATTTTATTTTGACTGAGTTAGAATTAGTGTATTGCAATTAAAATTTTACTCTGGATGGTACCAGTCATATCTGATTTATAACTGCTAAGTTGTGATGTTGTAAGAAACTTCAGAGTATTATATAGGCTTAAAAGTATAATGAAATATTAGCATAAAATTGTTACTCAAAACTATCTTAAATAGAAGGAAGGGAGAGTTTTAGCTGTATTCACTGGTGACATTCAGGTTTGATGATTTAATTTTATCATGTGTTTCATTTAAATCATTGTGTCTTTTCATTATCAATTCAGGGTGAACCTTTTTTATGTAACCACTGGGGTTTTTTACATGGGCATGTTTTTTACAGAGCCTATTGTCCCCTGCTTTTCTGTAAAATAGCCACCTATTCACAGTTGAAGAGAGTTTGAACTCCTCAGTTTAACTAAAAAAGTCTGCATAATATTTTAGCAGCTTGTTAACAGGCCTGCAGACAGGTACTAATTTCACCCCAGTTTACAATACATCAGTTTAGCACTATTGATCTGTTTAAAAAAATGAAAGTAAACTGAGCAAAAGCCAGTCTTGTTGCTGAAGGAATGATGTATTGATTCCATCTGACAGTGCTTTGTCTACAGATCAATGGAGATGTGTGGTATAGACCAGAAGAATGAGACAGGGTCATCAAAGGTCAGCAAAAGAACAGGGTGTCCCAGATTATTGGAGACAATGAAATGAACATATCATAAAGTAGACCTGATTGGCATTTGTAAAGGAATCCACCGGTAACAGGTTTTCTCATGTCAGAGAGGAAGAACATATTCTATTTTACAATTAGCTTTAGCTCCTCTCTCTTAAGAGATTTCAGAGGGATTCAGTGTCTGATCAGTAACTTGCTGATTGCAAGAAAGTCTTGAAAGATTGATGTAATAAACTGCTTACAGCTCTACTTGTTTGTAAAAAGTGAAAGCTACACTTCTGAGAGACATTAGTCTTTGTCCAACATAATAGAACATTTTAAAATTCAAATATTCAAAAATTCTTAATCCCTTAAAAACTTCAGCTCTTTATTTCAATGGTTGTAATTTCTGTTTTGCAGTGCACAGAGATTGTAATTCTATTACAGTTCAGCTTTGCATACTGAAGAAGTACGTAGGTATGTTCTGGTTTAATTTGACAACAGCCCTGAAGTGTACTTGTACCACAATGTGTAATTCATTCATGGATTTCTTGTGTCCTCAATGTCCTCTGAGACGAAGGGCTTTATATTTTAAATAAGGAGAAACACTACTATAATATGATTAATCCCTTACAGCTTTCATGCCTTCTAAATCCTTCCTCGTTCTGCTTTAGAAATTTAACTTTTACGACGAGGGGGATGTCTGTTCCACACAAGTATTATAATTTAGGACTTAATCCCAGAAATTAATGTTTAATCTGCACTGCTGCCTTGTTTTAAGAGTTGCTGAATAGGTGTCATTCAAAAAAATTGCTTCCAGAGCTTTCTAATCCACATTTTTGCATCATTGCTATGATTTCCTTAGGTTTTACCATATTTTGTAGCTAATTGCCTAACACTGGGTGATGAAAGGTTGAGGGTACGTGTTCTTCTAACATAATCACAGAGGAACAATTCACCACAGTGCCACTCTGGCCTCCCCTCTAAGGAATCAGATTTAGCACAGTTTATTGTTATAGATGCACAGTCACTGTATCTCTTCAAAGCCTATAAGCTGGTTTGGTTCCAAGTGGCTTTGCAGCAAGGGAAACAATATCTGCATCTTTTATCTCAATCCCTCTTTTCTGCCTTTTGGGATAAGGTCGTTTTTATGGAATATGTTCTACACCAGCATTTAATACAACTGCTTTTAAGAATAAAATTGTTCATAATATGAATTATTCACAATAGAGTACCCTGGGGATTTCAGGTCTTTAAGGTGGTCAGATGTGGTGTGTCGAGAGTGTAAAGAGAATGTTTTAGTTTTAATGGAAAATACTTCCGGGGATGGATAGTGCTAGGTAACAAGAGTGACAATCTATCTAATTTAAAAATTGCTTAATATAATGTAGATATTTCTGGAGAAAAAAAATCATGTTCTTAGAATGTGTTCTACCTCTGCCCTAAAGAAATAGATATGGAACAAATAGGTCAGTTCTGCAAGGCGACATTAATTTTGTATTGAGTTTTTCATCCTAATCATAACTGGAGAATCAGTTCTTACTCTTTAGAATTCCTGCAAGGTTTCCAGAAAAGGAGACAAGGATGTTGAAATCACTGCTTTGACCATCGGTCAGTTTTGAAGTTCCCTGCCTATGAAAAGTCAGGCGTGGTACCTATTCTTTGTGTTACTGATGTACTCTAGTTGCCATTGGAATAAACAGAGAATTTCAATCTTTTTTTGTATGATTAATCCTTTGTCATTTGTATGCATGGTGTTCATCACAATTTGTCCAAGCATATAAGGTAGGCTAGAAATTTCCATTCATTTTTCTCTTTTATGAACATTACCTTATTAACCATGTTGGAAATATCCCAAATAATGCATTCATTAGAGGTACACACTGTCTAAAATGATCGTTTCAAAATCTGTTTCCCCAGGGGTTTGGATTTATACATACTGAGTTAAATGATTAATGAAACTGTGGCACAGTAAGTGTTTGGTATTGCAAGTTACTAGGAAGTTTTCATAAAAATTAAGATTTTGATTTAAAACATCTCAGTCAAAATTTGTTTCCATTTGTAATTTCCTCTTTCATTTTGTTGCAGTCATGAATGACAATATTAACTAAATTCCATTTTGCAAGGTGCTGACCCTCCTAAAAATGACTGTCTTAGGAGTTCGTGGTCTTACTCATTTCCCAGAGGGAGACTTGATTACTTTCAGATTTTAATCCACTGAGATAAAGAAACGTTTACTAAACAGCCCTCCTCAAAATAGGAGTGCTGCATTTTTAATATTGTTTTTGAGGGAGAACTCAAAAAATCTGATCTACCATATGTAACAGACATCTATTTAAAATAATACTTGTGTCTCTTCCTGTGAGGTGAAAGCACTTCTGGAGTTTTTGCCTTTAAGATTCATAGCAATATTTCTAAGACTGTAAGAGAAAGGAAGAAGAGGGGCTTTGCTGTGAATGTGCACTGGAGGTGCCAAGTGATAAATGTTGGATGAACATGACCTAGTGACACGCTCTGACACAGCTTTGGGCTTCGTGCCACACTGATCTTTCTGAAGGTCTTGAACTGTAAAGGTTTCTGAGAGCTTTTGAGAACTTGAATTCAAAATACCAAATTTCCCTAAGCAGTTACTTTCATATGGAAAGCGTGAGTGGACCAAAGCTAACTCATGCTGGCTTCAGGAAACAGAACGTGTTTCCAAATAATTTCATAGTCTTTGCTAGGAGGGTTTTCTTATTGGTAAATATGAACATTACAGATACATTCAGCTTGATACTCTTCAGAATTACTAAATGTGTACCTTTGTGCCTAAAATGAGGTGATGTTCTTATTGCAGTTGATGTCTTTTCTGTATTTAATATCTTTTCACCTAGTATTAAAAAAATACTATTATTAGGTGAGAGTTTTGATCCTGGTTTTTTATGGAAATGAGGCTTGTATTCAGTGTTAGTCCCTGTGTGTGTCTGCTTACTGACCTTTTTGCTGATTCTGTTAATTTCAGTTAAATTTGGCAGAGGTAGAAAAATTTTCATAGTATTGAGTTTACTTTTTGAGAGTAAATGCCAGATTGAAGAGATGTATTCTGTGATGAAGACGGAGAGGAGTCCATTCTCTGCACAGAAATAGTTCTTTTTAGAGGATGGAAATTAGACATTGTGGGAACAGTTACTCCAAACAATGTCCTGCTGAAAGTGTAAACTGATAAACAAATTCCCAAGCCCTCATATTATCCTGATGCAGTTTATCAGCTTATATGATAAATGTTACAAGAAAAGAAAAAATACAACCAACAAAAAAACAACAAGAATCTTGTGGCTTTACTCTGGCTATTGCTGTTACTTCCGCAGGGAATGTTGTCAAGTGGTTTGGGCAGAAAAAGACATTTAGGAATGGTACACCCCGTAAATGTAAATGAAGAAGAATACCTTACACTGTCTACAGCTGGCTGAGAACCATTTACTTTAATAATGACAAATTAGTCAAACCTTGTAAATCATTAACAAGCAATTAACTTTCTTCCTAGAGTTTCAGCAGAGGAGCTGTTCTTATCGCTGTAACAGCCTAGGAACTTTATCTGCCTCCCAAAGCAGCTGACTCTGGTAGATGGCAGAATGTGATAAAGGGCTTTGGTATGTCACAGGTGCCTTGGGAAAGGAGCCTGATGCAGGAATTGCCCTTTTCACCTGCTGCTGGGAGACTCTAGAACTGTTGCTGAAGTCTCTCTCAAATGCCAGTCTGTTGGTACAAATTAATTTGTGCAACTTCAGTGGGGGCTCTGCAATCAATGAGGGGCATTTGGACAGTACAGGGAGGACAACTTGGCTTTGTATTTCATTTTGTACCAGTCTAAAAAGCATCTGCAGCAGACAGGGTACTCATATAGTATGACATTTTTATGTACAGACCTGGACTGTAGTTTATCTTGCATAAGAGAAAATAGCATTGTTGATAAAAGGTTTTCACAGCTTCTTACCTAAAAGTAAGCTGCTGCATCTCCCTTACTTGGGTGAGTTTAAAAAGTGCTAGTCAACAGTGAAAAGTATTCAAACATTTATTTAGATGTGTCATGAGGATGTATTTAGTGAATTATATCTAGACTCCTCTAAACTCCTGGTTTATAGTCTTATGTATCAAAAAACTATACCACCTTTTGCAAAAAATTACATTTAAAAGAAGCTACTTTCATAAGTTAATTACTGAGTGGTAAGTAAAATGAACGTGTGTGATGCAAAATGAGTTTGTTTAAGGAATTATGTCTCTTTATTTAGCTATTTAATGAAGAAAATTTTAAAAACAGCAGTAGATATAAGTGAATCTTTTCCAAATCACGCTTGCCAAGATAAAATTGAAATAGATCTCTTTTGTGGAAGCCAAGGAGCAGCTAAGCTTATTTCTGCATGGAGAATTACTATATGCTGTGTCTTGTATTAAAATGTTTGTTTTGTTATAACTTTTTAATTAGTTTGCCCTTCCTATGAGAGACTCCCACTACAGTATTAAGAAAATGTTATCAATCTTGGCATAATTTCTACCTTCTGCCACGGCCTTGGGATTCAAAATCCCTACAATGCAAATTAAATTAAGAACACCTTTCCCAGAGAAGATACATAACCTTTCTGAGGCGTAAGACAAACACACAACGTTGTTCTCTGTTTTATCTCATCTGGGCGGTCTAATCCAGCCCAGGTCTAAGGAGTCAAGCCTCCACTGTGCCTAACAACCACCCTGGAACAATTTCTCTGGAGAAAATAAATGGGTTTCTTGTCAAGGCCATTGTAACAGAAGAGCTGGGGGCATTGATACTGAAGGGGTCATTTTTTTCCTGTTGCGCACTAATTTGAGGGTGACATGTTGTAAATGTTGCAGTTTCATAAGTTGCATGAGACATCACTTTGTCTTTTCCCGTCCAGATATTTTCTAAATGTGTCATCATCAGTCATGTACAAAGCACATAATCTTTTATCATCACTATGCACATTCTGACACTCTGGTGATTTAGTCTTAATACCATCCCTATTACTCTGTAAATGAAAATCCTGTATTGTATTATAGACACACAGGATCTTGTTTTCCTACCTCATCATTTCCACTGTTTCTCTTCTCCATCATCCAGTATTGCCAGTATTGTTTCTGTCTACTGAGGCTTGTTGCTCAGCTGTTTCAAGGAGTAATTCAGGATAATTTAACTGAAACAAAACAAAACATCAATGAAAGTATTTCATGGTCAAAAGTAAGAGGGAGGCCAGCGGTTTTCCCACAGGAGGGAGTTTTGAGCGGTAACTATTCTCTAGAGAAGTCATTGAGAGCCAGTTAAACAATTGGACAGCCTTTACAGAGTCAGATCCTCAGGGTATTACTCCAGCAAAGTAACTATTGGAATATCAGCCCCTGAGGCTGAAGTCTTATGTGTGTAGGTAGCTTTATGCACTGTGAGTATTCCTATTGACTTCAGTGGGATTACTGACAATGAATACAGTTAAACACATGCATAAATCTTTGGGGCATCCAGTTCTGTAGAGTTTTCCCTCTTTATGACAGAGCATTTCAAGATTTATTTTGGAGAAGCTCATTTATCCTCCTTATTTGAGGGTTCAAAACAAAGCAGGAGCACAGCCATTTGTGTTTCCAGTTTCAGCAGCTGGGTTTTGTTGGGTTGGTTGGGTATTTTTTTAAATACTTAAGAGAATTTTTATTTTGCAGGTGTAAATGTATCAATTAACATGTGATTTTAGCCTTTATATAGGCAGCCTCTGATGGCTTAATTGGCATTTTGAGAGAGAAAAAATTAATGCCATATAGTTAGTGAATCTTGATTTAAAAATATACACATACACCCAGGTATACAACCACACACATGCCCACATGTACAATATTTATATAATTTCCTTGGGGAGATGGGAGGCTTTTTTTAATGTATTGATTTTTACCTTTTCCCACATTTACTAAATGGGCTAAGTAAATACAAGCAAAATGTCACTAATTCTTCTGTGTTCTTTTCAAACTTCGGACGGAACAAGGTCACTGCACAGCCATTTTAGGCAGAAGAGTTTTTTGAGAATGCAAGTGTGAATTACCATAGAAGTGGTTTTGCCTAAATACTAAAGGTGACTTTTAACTGAAAAACTATAAAGTACTTTGCTTCAATACTAAAGATAGCTTTTAATTGAAAAGTGTAAGTGAACCTACAAAGCAAGGTTAACGCTTAGTGGTATAATTTTATACATGCACTTTGGCAGTCACAATGGCTTTGATTCAACCTTGACTTCCTACAGGATCATAAAAAGGCACAGAATAATTTGTTATAAAAGAAATGAGAAGTGGAGTACAAATATGAGTCGCATAACAGATTCTGAAGATGAAATGGTAACGTTCAAAGGAAATGTAGCATTTTATGCCAGTGCCATAATTCTCAGACAATATTACAAAGAAAGAAGTATGGCCTGCAATTTGACCTTCCTCCTCCTCCTCCTCCTCCCCACTGCAGCTCCATTATGATGTTTAGAACTTTATAGCTCGGTTAAAAAAGATTTTAAGGGAACACAGTGTCCTGTTCCCTTCTGCAGGATACTGAATTCCTAATCACCTTAAATTCTGTCAGTAGCTGGGCTGCTTCTTGCCAAGGACACTGCTAAGCAATTACTATTTTCATCCTCACATAAAGAGGAACCCCACATAATTTGATTTTTGGGTAATCTTACATGCTACGCAGCTTAAGATGATTGCTCACATCCAGTCTTGTCCATTTTCATTTCTGCAGGCAGCCACTGAAACACTGGAAAGATTTAGTGAGTGCAAATAAGACCTAATGCTCCAGTGAACACAGCAGAAGTTACTGCCCCAGTTAAAGGCTTGCTGAAGGCCTTCCACAGACTTTTTTTTTCAGCAGCTTAAGTAACTGGGCACTACTGCTTTATTCTTGCTTGATATTACACTGCCAAGGAACAGATAAAACTTGCAGGATCAGGACAGTTTTTGAATAACAAAAAAAGAGAGGATGTAATCCGAAGAGTATAACACCTACATAGTTTATAGAATTACTGAGTATGACTTAGGATAATCAGGTCTATGTCAGTTGCCCCAAGGTATTGTCTTTTTTTGGAGGTGTGTCTTGAATTTGTCAAGCTGTTGAGATAAGCTTTTTATTAAAGTAGGTCTAAAGGATCTTTGCCTGAACTGAAAGATATCATAACCTTTCTTTCTGAAGACCAAAAAGAGATCACTGAATTATTTGCTAATTGTGAGAAAAATCTGTATTGATTTTGTGTATGTGCCTGTGTCTGAGAGTAGGCCACTAGCTATTTCTCAGCAGCATTATGTGAACATCTTGGGAAGGAAAAAAGAAAAAAAAAAGTGGGAGTAAAAGCCAAAAAAAAAGGAAAAAAAAATCCAACCATCCTGTGGTGACACACAACTGGCAGACTGCATGTTTTGATGGCTTGTGCTTTCCCTTGTAAAGGGCAGTGAGGGAGGAAGTAATATATAATATATTTAGGTAATAGCCTAAACTGGAGGCAAGTTCATCTCTCACATGCACTCTATGTGCTTATAAAATTTATTGTGTTTTTTTATTCCTACATCTAAGGGAAATTTTAGCTTGTGGCCTAGAAATTTAAGCTGTTTCCACATTTCTTTGGGAAAAAATTGAAGGTGAGAGCCTCTTAAAAATATGTAATGTACACACAGTATAATGTGTTTCTGTAGCAGTGGGATATGTTACTAATTCATTCAAGAATTTGCCCTAGAAAGCTCCACTAGTTTCAACTTCTTAAGAATTTTAACTTTTTGGTTTATTATAACAATGAATTTTATTTGTAGTTGAGGTTTTTTTAACTTTTCAGATGGAAAGTCATATATACCTCTATATGTGCATGTGAGTTTCGCTTTTGTTTTTAACGTGTTCCACTTCAGAAACAGAAGTGGTTGCTGTTGACAAACATCTTTGTCTGTCCAGAGTTGTGGTGGTTATAAAGCTGTGACAGTTTCACTCTTGCAGTCTGACTGATATTGCCACAATGAAGTGCTTTCAGAAAATAATACATGAGTAGCAGTGCTTTGGTAAACAACAGTGACTCAATAACTCTGCAGAAATTTAGGAGGATATAAATATGGGAAAGAATGGAAACAGATCTTGCTGGATGACTGCTGTGGACTTTTTATACAGGGAAAAACCTATTCCCATATGTCCCCAAATAGATATTAAAACCAATGTACCTCTTCTTTGACATCTGTTAGAACAGAATGAGTCCATTTGAAATCCCCCAAACACTCGCATAGTGACGAAGTGTAGTAAATGAAGCAAAATGGTTTGGGGAAATGAGGATGTGTAAACAAGCCAGTCAGATGTCATTTACTTTCTTGGATCACACTGGTATTTTTTGTAGATCTGGCTGTATTATGTCATTGTGCACAAAGCTGTATTTACTGCACTGAATGTAGATTTTCCACCTTAAAGAACAAGGCTGTTTAAGTTACGTCTGGTTTGGAGCTGGTTTTCTAATTTTTTTTTCTTTAATTTTCAATAGGCAATGCAACCAGTGAGGTTCTTTACTGTTATCACTAGAGATGGGTCTATTAGTGGAGGCCTTTTATGTATACTCTAAAAATGGTTGTTGTCCTCTGTTAGCACACACCAGCTTGCTGCATGTATGTCAGGAGCTCATCATATCATTTAGGCTTTGGATGCTTGGGAATGATGTTTGTATTGCTTTTTGTTCATACACCATTTGACTGCAGTGTAGCTGGAAGTGCCAGAAAAGCCAAAATGAGAACACACAGAGCACTGTTTAGTAAACTCTAGCAGTTTGCAGTAATTGAGGACCTTTCTTTATCTTTAGAGTATTGATTCCTCATGCAGTAGCACTCCTCTTCGTTTTGAAGGAAATGGTGGGGGAAGAGCTTTAGTGGATGGTACATCTATTTTATCTTTCTATGCTATGTTTTTGCCCATGTTGTAGTTTATATTTTGGGGGACATTGGCCGGGAAGTGAGTCAGATATTGGGGCATTTACAAGCTTGTTTGTCTCCTAAAGGAATTAAAATGTCACTCAGCAGAACCTGTGACTTACTTGTTGTTGACTGTCCATAACTCACAGTGGAGCTGAGAGTCAATCAATATAATGTGTTTTACCTCTGACTTGAGTAAAGAAAAGAGTTTCACCAAATTTTGTGAATGTTCTTCTTTTCTAATCCCTTCCCTCTCATAGATTAACACAACATAAATTAAAGTGCATTAGGAGAGGATACAGACAGTGTTTATATACAGAACTCTTCCCCAAAATTATATCTAATACTTTGTGGGTTTAAGGAAAGAGTTTTCATATTGGTGATTTCGTGTATATTTATAGTTGTCAACAATGTTTTCAGCATGCTTTGAACTTTTCTGAGGGCACACCATTTTGTAAACTGAGAGACACTTCTTGGTAGCTCTAGATGTGCTTTTTTAACAACAGAGGATGGAGGAAGCAGCATCCAAATCCAGCTCTGTCTGATACCATTCTCCTCTGCACTATCTGCTCCAAGCAACTGCTGCTTTTGTTTCTTGTAGTGTCATTACTGATGAACTGTGTGTGTGCATGCAAACTTAAACAAACAAAAAACCCCACAAAACCCCAAGCACAGAAACAGTAAGTTTTCTATTTAAATTTTTTTATATTTCCTCTAACCTAAATTTTCTCCCCTCATTCACATTTAAATTTTTTAGATCTAACCTCTGATCCAAAAATTTTACAAGCATGGAAAAGAAGAGTATAACAGTAAAGTATAAAATTATCATACAGATGCTCCTATAAGGAATGATTCAAGTATATCTTTCCTTTAGCATTCTGAACTTTGATTTTAACTCAGGACTTGCAAGAACCATCATGTTAAATTGTATTTTACTCATTATTTCCATTGAAATAATAGTACTGCTTGTAAGGAAAACATTTCTGAACATGACTAAAAGCTGAGGATTCAGTCTGCTTGGTACCTTTAAAGCAGATTGGAGAAAAACAGTAGAGAAGGTAGAACAAGAGGGTGGGCTTAGGCTCTGGGGATGGCTCTGCCACTCACACAGTAAGTTAGTGATTAAGTCTTTTAGTGAGTCTAATTTTCTTATATAGAAAAGCAGTAAGAGTCAACTCAGGCATATTAAACAGTTTAAGTTTCTTGGGCTTCACGTGATGAGGATACTGGCAATGATATCAACATTAATGTTAATTACTAATTTTATTAGCTGACAACAACAATAACCAGTTTTACCAATCCCTATCCAAAAATGGACTGCTTTTTGACTTAACCAATTTACTTTGGAATATTGCTTAGGGATAAATCGAACAATCCAATATGAGAGTTCTCATCATATGAGTTATTTGCTTTGCACAAACCTGATGCTGATTTCCACAGGAGCTATGAGAACAGACTAGTGCTAAGATAGTCTTTTAGGGTTTCGGGATAAAAGGCAACTGTGGATTTTAAAGGATTTCAAAATAGAAATTTTTAAATGGTTCTTTAAAAGCATAATAACTTTGCCAAAAGGATGTTTGATTCTAAGGCATGGCACAGTGGGAAGATGGGAGATCCTTATAAAATCCAATCCTTTGGAGTGTTGTAATCAATGAGAGCTGAATACAGTAACAGATGATTTCTTTAGGCTCTTACTGATAAATGTTATAGAGAGACAAATTTGATAAGGAATATGCATCTGTTATAATTACTGAAATACATATAGTAAGAAAAATAATGTACTGGCTAGGCAGTTTGTCTATGTAGGCTCAAGGCATGGTCTGCAAATGAATTTATAAAGGGTATTTTTACCCCCCAGTTGGGAACTGACCTTTCTACAGTTCAGGTTTGGAGTGGAAAATTGGGTATTTTATCCACCTGGCAAAGGTATATTGAAAACTGTAAAACACGTGTGTATTTTTTTAAAATTCTCTTTAATGGTAGGTCTGTAACTTTTATTAAAATTGTGGTTTAATCACATGTCTATCACAGCTCAGTGAGAAGCCTCATAAATCCCCTTTGCTGGTACCTTTTAACACTAACAGCTTTGCAACTTTTTTTTGTTGTTGTATTAAATTTCAAATGCTTATACCCTGTGGTTGCAAGTGTTTAGTACAGCATCCATGTGCTTAGCTTGCAACATTTTAATTTATTTATATCAAGTTATTACTGTGAAAAAAATGGTGAGTTTTTGTATTCCACTGACTAGCTAGACTCTTGGACAAGAAAAGTAAGACTGCTGGCAATCTAGAAATAATTCAGTATTTAAAGGATGCTGTCAGGTTCCTTGAGACAGTGGTGTCACTAAGTTGAATTAAAGATGGTTTATTTTGCTTTGCCTGGTGTCTTCACCCTTGTATTGAAAATGGTTTTAGGATAATAGGATTGAGACCCACATTCTGGATCAATAAATCTATTCTCCAGCTATTCTGGACATGACTTTATATCATCTCTTTCACAAAGCTGTTAAATGAGCTCCATCTGAAAATCTCTTTTTTGCCTTCACTATGCTTGTTAGAAAGTCATTTGAGGATCTGGTAGCTGTAATAGTAAGGGGCTTTCTAGTTCTCTAACAAAAACTTATTTATGGGCAACCAGTGGCTTTGTTCCCCCCTTGATATAAGTCTGGTTTAAGTAGCTTTTTTTTCTCCTTTTTTTTTTTTTAATTTTTATTTTTTTAATTTTACATGCATGGTTATAGATTATGTGGTAGAAAAAACACAAGATTCCACATGGTATCTTAAAGGCCACCTCACATAATAAAGCAAGAGCTACAGTTAATTTAAGTCCAGGAGAAAATTTCCACAAATTTCACATCCTTAGCACATTTCTGAAGAATTTTTTAAAAGAACTGTAGAATATTCCTGTTCCATTTGGCTGAAAGGAAGCCCTGCTGCAGAGCACAGCATTGCTGCGAGGGGTTGAGCTAAACTCAGCTTGAATCTGGTTCTGCTTCTGGAAAACTTCCATTAGCTTCAGCGAGGCACTATGAAGCATCACGTTATTAGATAAGTCTGTAATGATAAGAGAAGCCAATATTTTGGCTAGGTACTGTGGCTCATGCAGTGACAGGAGCAGAGGAGGCAACAAATATTTGCCTCGTGTGGTTGACCCTGCATTTAGCACAGAAGGGACAAACTCGGAGGAACAGGTGGTGGTGGATATATTTCTTCCACATTTATAGCTGTTATGGAAGTGAAAATGGATAGAAGTACCATGAGATTGAGACATACAAAAGACTTAAGTGCCACTCAATTGCCTTAAGGCATCCCCATTAAACATAATTACCCTACTTACTAAGCACCAATCATAGCTATTAAGTATCATCGGGTTTAAATTAGTTCCCTGGGAGACATCCCGTTTAAGCAGATTTCCCAGTTAAGCACAGGAAACTTCTTTTTTAATCAGTCCTTCCTCTTCTTCTCCTCCTCTTCATTTTACCTGCTGTAGAGGTGGCAGTTTCGTAGCTATCCACACAAAAGAATTCCCAACTTGTCTATTAGGGGCACTAAGGAATATAGAATTCGGTTTATGCTTCCAATGTAAAGGGCAGAGGAATCAATTCCTTCTGCGTTCAGTTAGGATGCTGCTGTGGGAATGGCTGGAAGTGTCTAGGCTGGCCTTGTTCCTCCACATCCATTTTTCCTCCATTTGTTCTCTTCTTGGCTTAAAGACTCTTTGGGATATCAGTGTCCACACAGAATGCTTATTCCTTTGAAGCAGCCATGGATTGCTATGACATATATTCTCCTAGGAGCTCATCAGACATGGTTATTCTGATTTGCCTGTCCCCATGTAGGTCAGCTCTTCCAAGAGAGAATCACAGAATAACTGAGGCTTTAGGGGACCTTCAGAGCTCTCTAGTCCAGTCTGCTGCTCAGAGCAGGACTAAACAGGTCATGATACTCATGGGCATGTCTAGCTGAATCTTGAAGTCCTCAAAATACTTCTATAACTGCTCTACCTTCTTGTTTCTCTTCTGATCAAGTTTCTTTTTCCTGGTTGTTTCCTCTAGTAGAGATATGGGAGGGTTTCTTTTATTTTCCAGTTGAGGAAAATCACTCTTTTTTGTATTTTTAATATTTTTGCTAAGTTTTCTTATGATCTTTTCCATTTTTTTCGTCTTTGACATCATACTATAAAAGTCTTCTACAGTGTCTGATAAATCCATTTGTGTCTTAGAGCAACACAAAATTAGGAGGGGCTTTTCTGCCAAAATGCTATTGTCTTAAGTAGTAGTTTGCTGCAATTCTAGATTTCCTTCTTCAACTCCTCCTTGTGGATGCACAACAGATAGTTTAAACAGCAAATCTCGAAGGAGTACTCTAATTTAAAGAGCCTATTTTCAGTGGAAACTGTTTTATATCCCAATTTTCCCGCTGTCTGTAATGAAAATGGAAGAAAAGCAGTGGCTATTTCATGCCTGCCACGTTGGATATGTTACTGATTCAAATATGGATTAAACCTTTACCTCTTTAGTACATATATTACTTAAAGATTTTGTGGCAGTTGACTAGTATGACTGTCATTAAAGTTATAAGAAGATAACTGCATTCTAATTATGATGTGATTATAGTTTCTGAATGACTCACCATATATATGTGCCAGCACTTCTGGTTTACGTACAGGAACAGATTTCAGGTGCAAGCTGCAAGTGAGCTATTAAGGTGAGAGCTGAGGAAAAAAGGGATGAGTTTCAGAATCTGGAGAGCTTTCTGAAATGCTGCCGTGCCCTGGGATATCTGGGGTAAGTTCTGTCATGCACCTGCAACATTTTAGGGCAACTGTGGTGTTTAGAAGAAAATGTGAGATCCTGTGACTGTCAGTAATACTGGTTTTGGAACAGTCTTGGGTAACAGTGGTCTTTAACTCAGTACTAACAAAGTAAATTCAATAGTAAACAAAAGATGACATCCAAAGAAGCATCTGTAAATGACAACACAGTCATAACTTTTCTTGAGGAGAGCCCCGCCTCTCTAATCTACTGTTAAGTGGCAGGAGAAAATTTTTAATTTAAATTTTGTGTCAGGCTTTAAATATATGCATGTAAAAGACAAAATACTATCCTGGATTAGAAACTAGAAAAAAAAAAAAATCACAAGTAGGAAATAAGATTAGAAATAAGGAATTATTTTTCATCACTATGACAAGATAAAAAATAAATTGTCTTGAGTTGCATACTAGTTCCAGCAATGTTTAACATATATATTAAAGATGTGGGAAGGAGGAAGAGGAGTGGGGGAAAATAATAATCTTGCAAAAGATTTAGGTGCTTGAAAGGTGAGAAAGAATGATGAACTTGAAGAAAATATAACTGGATGAAAAGCAGTTCTTCACTATTGAGAGAATCCTACAATAAGTGTTTCCAAACTTTTTTTAATGGCAAGTCTTTACAAATTTTCCAGAGTAGGTAAAGATCCACACATGGTAAATTTAGGTCTGCTGATGTAGAGTGAGTACACACAAAAAGTCCAAAGTTAAGATCCTGTAAATAAATGAATTTTCTGTAAAGGAAATAGATGACTTAGGGGGAAAAAGGAAGGTTGATAGAGCTCTCTCGTTAGCAAGACAATGTCTTTAGTTACATTTTGTGGGTAGGAAGGCCCTGGCCTAGCAGTTGTAGAGTTTCTGCTGTATGTTTGATATGCCTTTTATCCCACACAAGCAGCTTGCTCCTTCTCCAAACACAGCCTTGCTACTTCAGAAGAGTCACTGGAACATTCGGGACATGCACTTGCTCAGCTACTGAACCTGCCTTTTCTTCTTTCAGTTCTCACCTTCTTCACTCCCACTTTTGATCATTTTCCATCCCTGCATTGTCTTGTTCTCCCGTTGTCTCAATCACAGGGATAATGTGGGTGAGAGTGGGGATGGGAGCACTTCCCAGCAGAGTTTTTCTGGCCCCCATTCCACGTCTGCACATCCAGCCAGCTGTGTTCAAGGTAGAAGGTGAAGGGATGAAACGAAGGGAGCACTGCAGCAGTTTGCACACTGCTTCCATCCTACCTGGGATCTCTAGGGAGAACTGAATGCTGAGGAAAAGGGTGGAAAGCAGGGGAGAAAGAAAGAGAGCGAGAGAAAGAAAGAGGGAAGGAGAATCCATATTTATTTAATAAGTAACTTTCTCTGGAGGCTGGCAGGCCTGATTTTAGGATGCATGTACACCTACAGGCTCAGGGTCTCAGGAGTTGTGACATGGGTGCAAGGGAGCATCTTTTATACAGATGGAGAAAACTCAGACATCTCAAATCCCTTAGTGGGGTGACAGTTGGCAAAGAATAAATTTTTAATGTTTCTCTGGATGGGTTTAGTCAACCATTAAGTTTGTTTTTTTTTTTTCTTCCCATTTGTTCTGTGTCTTTAATGCTCTCTTTTCGTGTGCACTGTTGACTAGAGAAGACAGGTTTTAAAGTTTTTTTGTGCAATGGAGATAACACTTTTTTTCCATGAGCAACAAAACTTCATGTCACATGTGGCCTGTATTGGAAAAACATCCCTGAGTGTTGCTGCAGTGCCACAAACAGAACAACGCACACACGCAAAGCTCCTGTGCCCTGCTCTTCTTTGAACTTGTGTCCCTTTTACAAAGGATTACTCCTCAGATTTCAGTACAACACTATTGTATTTCACTTTAGTAAGAGGAAAACTGTGTGCCTTCTCTGACAAATGAAGTGTTGTTAGTCCACTGTGCATTATTTTACTTAGTTGGGCAACACCTTCCAGTGTTAACATCAACACACATCAGTGTATGTTTGATTGGCTTTAGTTCACTGCCATTCACTCCTGCAAAATGTGCACAAAAGTGAGTAAATACAAGATACTTCCACATAGCTGTACATGCTAAAAAGCTTTTCTATACTTACATCATCTATTCAACAATTTTCTAATTGTTAGGAACAAAATAGTAATTACACCACTGTTTCCTTGGCCATGGGAACACCCCCAGTTAAAAGGAGTGCTTTGGAGGATAACAGATGTTTTATCTCTTGGCCTCTGACTTCAAAGGAAAACAGTTATCTGGAAGGCACAAAAAAAAGAGGCAGTAATCAATTGTTCTGTCATATTTTGTGAGCATGGTAATTGCTGACTCAGCTGCTTAATACAAAGCATCGGAGACTACCCTTTTAGTCAGGCTTAAAATCTTTAAGTAGTGGCAAGATGCTTGAAATGAAGTGCTAAAATAATGAGTTTGTAACTTTTAATTATGGTGGGGTGTTTTAATAAAGTCATTTTTACTGCTTATGACTTCTCAAAGGGAGAGACTGAATGCATCTCTCATTGAATTTCACAGTACTGGCTCATCATGCAGAAAGGTATTTGTTTACAGCAAAATGTTCTTTAAATAGGTCATTACAGGTAGGTGAAAAAATTTAAATGTTGATCTAAAGCAAAGCTAAGGGTTTTTTTTTCTCTCTATGTCAAGTTTTGGACCGGGTGCTTCCTACCCCAAAAATCTACAACAGCTTTCTGTCTTTTCATTTGATGTTACTTCTTTTTTTCCCTGGAGATTTCTTCAAGGGCAAAGTGGATATGATGATATTTGAATTATTATACTAAATATGGAGATAGAATTTAATTCTCAGAAAGTACAAGAGACAATCTGTAGTCTATGGTCAAAGGCCCATGCGAAATAAAGACTAAGAGACAAAAATTTATGTGTTTCCTTAAAGTGACCAGGAATAATATACAATTAAAAAATAACATTCACAGAGCCATTCATTCAACTGAAACAGTTAAATATCAGAAAGAAAAAAATATTAATTTCAAGCTCCATTGGAAACTCAAAAAAACAGTATTTGCTAAACCATACAAGAAAAAAAAGGTATTTAAATATTTCATTTCAATACTTTTTAAAACATTAAGAAGATACTAGGAAGGTGATGTGTTAAGCTAATTTGAAATATTCTGTACAAACATACATGTTGATTCTTCATTCTTGTATAAATGGATCACCCCAGGGCAGCAGCTACTGTTCCCACTGTGTTCACATTGGGAACCTAGACAAAACCAGGACTGATTTTCTCCACTTCCACATTGCCACTTGCTCATTAAATCAGCCTTTTCAAGAAAGGTTGAAGATCATTCCATCTTGAAGAGTCTGTCTCTGCCTCCTTTGCTTCTCTTCTCGCCCAATGTTCTCTCTGTTCTCCTTCCCCATTCTTCCTTCCTTCCTTGTCCTATCTGCATGAACCCAGTGCAGCCTCCACTCTGAGCCCTTGGGGATGCAGTACAAGAATGAAGTAGATCCAAACCTGGATCTCCACCCTGTGGCTGCCTCTTCCTCAGCATGTCCACCCTCCGTAGGCAACAGGAATTAGAGATGACACAGCTCTGCCAGAGCAGTTTGACCTCCTGGAAAAAACAGATGAGCTTGCTACATGCAAGCAGGCACTGGCCTAGGATCCAAGGTGATGGAGGGTGAGGCTGGGAGCCATTCCACTGGAATTTTGTGTGCACAGATTTAATAGAGAGCAGAAGAGCAGTAGGGTTAGCCTGTAATGCAGGTTGGAGCATGGGAAAGTAGAGAACGTGAGCACTGAGCTACCAGAGGCAATTAGGGTAACCTAAATGGATGGAGAATTGCTGAATTTTCATTTTTATTGAAACATATATAACTGGATGTATAAATTCTGAAGGGGGAGCTTTCTTTGGAAAGAACTAAATAGAAATATATTTTTTTTACATATGTTTTAAATCAAGTCTTGCTTCAGTGCTTCATGTCAAGGAGACAGCTGGAGAGCATCGGCAGTCTTGCTTTAGGAAGAGCTCTACTCTTTTATATACCTTCCTTGGGCACTTTAAACAAGCAGGTTTTTTGCATGACCACATCTGATCAGTGCAGCCAACCTAACTCAGTCTTTCCAAACCCTTTTTTTGAGGTTACTGGATGGGTAGGAGTACTGTCAGAATTACTTGTATGACTATAGAGAGGTGCAGTAGAGAAATTATTCGTACATTATGGTTTAAAGAACAGTACAGTACCATTTTTTAATGAGTGAATATTTAGTAATGTATTTTGGGAGAAGGATAGATGAAAATCTGCTCAGATTAAGCTTTGGTCATCACTCCAAGTAGTCATAAAATTAAAATGTTAATCAAAAAAGTTACTAGCATTGCCAGTTGGGTGTTCTGCGCATTTGGTACTCCAACTTCATTAACTGTCTACACTAATTTTTAAACAGGCAGCCTCAGTCCAGCTGTCCTCTTTGGGTATGTCTGCATGACAAAGACATCAGTTGATGGTGGCAACATGATGTAAACTCTCCCAGGATTCCTGGCAAATACTCCAGGGTTGCTACTGACTGCTAAAACTCTCGTCGTTTATCTTGACTGTAGAGTTGCCTGGGCCTGCTGGATTAGACTGATGTAAATACATGGGGTGGCTCACACTCAGTTCCAATGTGTCTCTGTAGCTGTGCCCTGCAATTGCAGCTGGTATTTGATAGATTCTTTGTTTGTGCTGCTTTTTATTCTTTCTATATTTGGATTCAAGGCAGGAGACAGAAGTACATGTTTTTGGAATCAAATTTGGAAAGCACTTCTAACAGATGTTGATAATTGTATGGCACTTTTGGCACTGCTAGACAAAAGGATGAACACAGCTGGTTGAACTGTATTCATTGAAAATGAAATGCTGTGAAAAGTTCTCATTTTAGTATAGTGATTAGGCTGGGAAATGCAGAAGTATTTGAACAAAAAAAACAATTGAAATTTTGTGTGTCAATTGTAAAATACTATTTTGGAGTTCAGAAATAATCTAAATTGACTGCAAGTCATACTGCTGCAGTTCATTGCTTTTATCTTTCCTGACTTTTTCACCCCTTTATCTCCAGTTAGATTGTTATTCCAAATGTATTTGGAGCACATAGGTGACCTTCAGTAACCCTCCCAAATGTATGTACCTTCACCTTTGTATAAAATTAAGTGTTGCCTGCTGTTTCAGTATTGTATCTCAAATTCAATGGATCCTTGTATGGATTCTGAGATCCTTGGATCTCCACAATATTTATCCTTTGGAGTACAGTTTTGAGTTGCTCACTGCTTTGCTTTTACTTTCAGTGTATTTCCACTTTGAACCCATTAATTGTGTGTATTGAACACCTGTCCTGTTTCAGATCCCTGAGGTACCCAGCTCTTAACTTCTCTCTACTTGGAGAAGCAGCCATTAATTACCACTCTTTGTTTCCTCTCACTTAGCTAATTTTTAATCCACAACAAGAATTTACCTCTTACCCTGTGGTTATTTATTTTCCTTAATAGTTTCTTGTCAAGTATCTTATCACAGGCTTTTGTCAAGCCAAGTAAGTTATATCTACCAAATCTCCACCATTCTCCCTATTTCATTAACAATGTCCAACAATTCCAATAAGGCAGGGCAGTGTTTTCCGTCAGGGAGGTCCAGATTTATCAATGTGTGTTTCTATGCTATCAGCTACTCTGCAACTAAATGGAGACATCATGCCCACTATATCTTTAGTTTCTTTTTCATAAAGGTCAACTTTATGCTGCTTTACTTGACCTTTTTTTTATCTTGTAAATGTTTAAATAGATATCTGTGACAGCATCCTGCCTTTTTACTTAGATGCACTCTTTAACATTCATGAATCACTACCTGCACAGTGGGGCAATCAAGTTGAAATCATAGCTGATTTTCCGTTTTTTCTAATCTTCCTTGAAAATACATTTGAAATGTTGTTTTAAAAGTAGTTTAATTATTAAACATATTTTAGGAATACCTAGAGGATAAAAATATGCCTGTTGCATAGTGAAAATTAATGTAAAGACATTTTCTAGGTTTTTTGCACTAATCATCAAATTTCCCACTGCAGCCTGAATTAGCAGCATTGCAATTCCTGTTTTGGACTCGCAAGTAGTATTTCTGAATGCTTTAAATATGATTTGTACGATTTTATTTTAGTGAAGCAACGCTTGCATATTTCTTCATTCCTCTTATTCGTCAGTGAGGCTAGTTCAGAGTTTATGAAGTGCTTCAGAGTCCCAAGTATGAAAATATTTTAGGTTTTCAAAGGTTGCCAATGTTAGTAAAAAAGACAATGTTCAAAGGTCTTGCTGAAGTTATTGGAGAAATGCTGATAAAAAAAAGTCTTAAAAGCTCCCTCTCTCTGTAACTCCCATTGTATACCTCTCTGTGTTCTGTCACAGGTTAAAACTAGAAGCTCACATTTCTGTGTGAGATGGACTTATTCCTTTCAGTATTGAATGTCTCAAGCTTTGAAATAACACTCTGTTGTGCTTAGAAATTCCATAATAGGACATTCCATGGTTGGGTACCAGCTTTATCTTTGTTTCCCACCTCCCTTCCATCTGGGGAAGAATACTTTCTAATTACTTGTGTTTTCCAGATCACTCGTGGTCTTTGCTTCCATGCTGGGTGGAGATTACACTCTCCTATTAGCCCTTTTAAGGTCCAAGGAATGCCAGCCATGCCATGTGTGAGCAATCTGCAGGCACCATTAGCACTGCTTCAGTGCCTCTTGATAACACTCGCTAGGAAGGCAATTAAAGACGTCAGGGGGTGGGCTGGGCCGCTTCTTTTTACTACCAACTCTCATTAGGGGGTGGAGAATGGGGAGTCTGAACAGGTGATTTTTAGTATTTTAAATAAGAAATGAGAAAATACCCAGATTAGCTTTTTCCTTTTTTCCCATTAATTCTTTTCTCCTTCCTTCTCTTTTTCTAATTTTTTTTCTCCTGTTTCTAGAAAGATTTCTAAAATCTCTGGCAGATGTGCCATTTTACAAAGTCTGAAAGCAGCAATAAGTACAAATCTCAACAGAAGAAATATGTACAAACGATAAACACAAAAGAAATCAAATTAGTGTTTCAAAAGGTAAAGGAAATTTTGGGCAGTCATTTTTCAGGGCATCCTCTGATCACAGGCAGCCCCTTTAGTAATGATTTGGGCTGAATTGAGGACACTCTCCTTTTCATAGAAATTTTTAGTACTCTGTAGGTTGGGAAGCTTGAGAACTCCTAAATACTCAGGAATTTAAAGAATTAAGCAGAATGGGATGTGATTGTCCCTGTGTTTATATATATGTTTCTAGCAGCTGTGAAAGAACATATTGCTGGGGAGGACACCAGTGAGGCTGGTGTGTGGCCTTGAGCAGACGTGTTTTCAGTGGTGATGCTAAACACCACTGACAGTTGACTCCTGAGGTGGAAGAACTGGTGTTTCATAAAAGAAATGTAAAATATAGACTAAAGTACATAGAAGCAGTGGTAATTAAAAATTTCGAAACACAGTTCATACTTCTGGATGTGTTTTGAACCTGAGGGTGATTATTGTTACTCACCAGTGAACCTCATTTTTTTACTATTGCAGAAAATGTTAGGAAAAAAGAAATGTCAAACCAGTTTTGGTTTTCTTAGCAAGAGATCCAGTTTGTGATTCTTTCTGCCATTTGGCTTTGGCTTTTTTCGGAAGGGGTCCTCTCCCCTCCTCTACTCTCTCCTCCCCTTTACTCCCCTCCCCTCTGCCGCCCTCTCCCTTTTTTCCATTATCACTTTATAGATTTTCCAGTGAGATATGGGAGTATACAGTTCAGCTTGCCTTTTCCAATGTTTTGCTGTGAGTAAAGACAGTGAAAATTTGAGTCTTGAACTGAGTCAGGATGTGTATTTCCACTCTAGGAACCATCATAATGATTGAGATTAGATACAAGCAGGCAATGGAAGGACTTCCAATGTTTTTGATCAAACATTTTTCATCAGCATGGAGGTTTTATGACTCAAGTGTCTTTAATCTTGATACAGAGTAGAATTGGAAACAAAACTTAAACGTCCTCATTCAAGTCTTCCATTTTCAGTATATGACCCACAAGGTATTCAGTGGTCCTTTTGAGGTAAGTTCATTAGCTAAAACCATCATGTGTTTGGAAACAGCCACATGCAGCACAACCCCAGTAGGGAAGCACTATATAAGAATGCATTACACAGTGTTTTAACAAGAAAAGATCTGATGCCTTTCAATGACCACCACATCACACCATGAGAGAGTACAAAATGCTGTTTGTTTCTGGCAGTTGTCTTGCTCCAAGTTAAAAAATAACCTGAAATCGTTAGTTGAAATTCTTCAAGCACTTTGAGCTCCCATCCTGTCCTGCTGGTGAGCACATCTCATCTCACCTCACCTCACTCCAGCTTCATCCTGCAGCAGGAGAGGGGTGCAGTGAACAAAATTACTCAGGCAGCAAGAAAGAACTGTTTCTCTGTGCTCCTCTTTTTAAAATTATTATATCAGCTCTGAAACAAAATGGTTGCTTCTGTGTTCATAAAATTAACGTAAGAGTTTCTGCTTGAGAGGTTTGGATATGAGCAGCCATGATTTCACAAATCTTGCATTAATATCAGTTGTATGTACATATTTCTGCTGTCTAGTTGTCCCTCCATCTATAGCAACTAAAAACGAAGGCTTTAGTACATTTTTTTTACTTTTTTTTTAAAAAACTTTTGTTGCTGATTTTTTAGTTTGCACAGTGCTTATGTTGAGGAAAACTAGTAAATGTAATATGTAATTACATCTTTTTTTTCTCTTCTCAGTGTACCATCTATCTTCCGGTTTATATTTATGGTATATCATTTATTTTTACTTTATAGAAGAGAATACAATGGAGATGGATTTCAACATTAATTCTTATTATGCCTGTTACTTATTTTCAGAATTATTTATTTCCATCTTGCTGAGTGTTTGGGAGAAATGACTTAACTTATCTGCTAGTGTGTGCAATAAAGATAAAATGAGAGATTGTTTACTCGTCTGAAAAGACATGCTATTTGTTTTCTTTTGAAACAACTGAGAACATGAGATGTAAATTACTGTAGAAATAGTAATGTGCATCTCCATCAGAAGAGTTAGATTTATAAAGGAGTATCAAAAGCAAAATTAAGAAATATGACCTGACTTACTGTATTAAACAACAGTTTTTAACCCACATACTGATATCTCACTGAATAAGTGCCCTGGATTTATTTTTATAAATTTTATTAAGTTAGGCATTATAGAATTGTCATTTGGACCACTGTGTGAGGAATTATAGAAAGTACATAGAGGAGATTGTAAAGATCAATGAGACTGATCTATTTAAATAATCAACAAAAGGAGCCAAAGAAGTCTGATCATCCATCTGCATCTGGGATCTGAGGTCAGTTAATTGTCCAGACTCACCCAAGAAAACTGTGGTAAACCAGATAACTGATTTTCATTTGGTACATTCCAGCCTGGTACCATAGAAATGCTATCCTATTACATACAATAATTTCAGCTATTGAAATTGCTAAATCTGCTTCATACTTCACTTTTTTCTTCTTTAGATTATTTTTGTTCTAGTCTGTTATTCCCTACTAATGGTATAGAGATTGAAAGCTCACAGACCACTTTTCTCTTTTGTTCCCCTTATACTGACATGTCTAACCTGCTGCATCTGTATTTAATTGTGTCTTTGGCATACTAATCAACTTTCACAAGTCGGAAAAATCCATATCGAGTGCATTGTGATATCTGTACGTTAAAAAAAGAGTATCTGTTTTATAGAAGTAGAATTAATGTTTCAAAGCCATAGAAAAGAACAGTGATTGGCATTAAATTAATACTTCAAGACATCTTAAATGGTGTTGCATTAGACAGTTCCTTAAATGGAACTCAAGCCTTCCAAGTTCTGTTTTTCCCATCTGAGAGTCTGGGCTGTGTACCCTGGCAAGGTGTGTCAGCTTTTCTGTCATCCTTTCTGCAGGAGTTAAAATGAAAGTTAGCAAAATATCTTCTACCCTAATGTCACATGGCAAATAATGGACCCCACACACTCTTTGTGCTGAGGTTACTGAGAAGATGGAACTTCTATCCCTAGCTTCTGACTGTTTGTCACTCTGTTTTTACTCATTACTGTGAATTACTGCATTCAATTTTTATAAACCAGCACAGCAGTTTATTCCAGTAGAAGGGTAAGATAAATGTGATTGGACTTTCCATGTTTAGTATAAATCTACGAAGCACATACCTAACCATAATAATATCCACCATTACAGTACAGGCAAATTCTACTCCTGAGGCACACTTCTGGCCAGAATTTTATTACTGGCCATGTCCAGGGCCCAGCCAACCTCTGCTCAGGGATTCTATCATGTGCAAACCTATGGTAGCAATAAATTATGAAAATGAGAGGAAGGCTTTGCAACTGAAAGGCCTCTGCATAATTCCTCCTTGTCCCTGGTGTTGAAAAAGTGATTGGAGGGATATTATATGACTTAGGAAGTCTGCCTTGTAATATATATTGGTGGCAATTTCACCTTATTATTTTGAAACAGAAATTTACCAAGGGCTTTAACTGTTATCTTTTTTTAATGTCAATTCAGGTATCACTGTTGCTCAGTTCTGTAAACTGTATCAACATGAACACTTCTCCCAATTGAAAAAAACAACAGGGAGTAAGCAGGAACATAAAATTATTTTTAGAAAATGCATTTTTAATTACTGAGCTGCTTAATTATTGAGTACTACTGAAAATATCCTGTGAACCTCATCACTATGCAAATGTATTCCGTTTTGGAAACAATTAAATGATAATAAAGCATTCTTTTTTCTTTTACAACATATTACTGCAATGAAGCTGTTACCTCTCAGTGTGCATTTTAATGAGTTTTAAGTAACATTTTAATGAGCTCAACATTACCATAAACCCAAGGATTAGACAAAATTGAATTTACTGGGAAAAGGAAAGGGTTCATTAAGAGTTAATTATATAGTTTAAGAAGAAATATAACTCATTTTATGATGTCACTTCAACCATGAATTCAGCAGTAGATCTATACTTATTAATAGGCGTAGAAATGCCATTATTATATTGACATAAAAACATGGGTTTGCACACTACTGCTCAGGCTTCCAATGAAAGTTTCTGTATTGAAATCCCTGGGTCAACTTTGTTCTTATCCAGCTCATTATTGCATCTGAGGAGAAAAAATACCAAGCTTTGTATTGCTGGTCTGTAATTCTACCTACTATTTTTATAAACATTGTGAACAGTGAAAGCAAAGTTTAATGGATTTACCATTGCCAGTAGGATCTGAAGGCAGGTTCTGAATAAATGTCTTGGATTTATTATTTTAAAAAGGACTGTTAGGGATTTGAATCCAAACTGCCAGCTCTCCTGACATGCCCACTGTAACAGTGATGAATGTCTGCAGTCCAGGCTCCTGGATGTCCAGAAATCACAGGTAAATTCTCACGTAACAGCTCTACACTGCCTGCATTTAAATTCAAATGGACATTCAGGTGTTGTTCAGATCCTGCATGATGTGGATTTAAAGTGCTCGTGCTCAGTAATTTCAGCTACACATTGAATTTACTTCTCTGCCTCTGCCAAAGTTGGCATTTCTGTCTAGCCATTTGACAAAGGAGGGAGGGTTGTAGCTCAGGGCCCTGAGATGTTTGATTAGAAAAGAATGAGAAAACAAATCTTAAATTCATAAGCAAAGTATTAGTTGTATTAGTATAGTCATAGGATAGCTCTGTGCTCTGCTATTTTAAAAAAATAAATAAATTATTTCATTGATGTCACAGCCTTTCACTGGAGTGAGGGAAGCCTCTGCGGGTGTTGAAAGCTCTCATGAGTTTCAGTAAAATGGAGCTGATCTCCTAAACCTTGCTGTTGTGGGGGAAAGAACATTCTAGCAGATGTCTGCTTGGAGGAGGAAAATCATGCACTGTGGCCAGCAATTCGACCTGCAGGAGTTCTGCCACTCCTGTTTGAGCCAGACCCAAAGGTGTGTCCCCAGAGTGGCAGTTCTGGTCTCTGAGCTTCAAAACGTTAAGGTGAACCTGCAGACCTGCGCTGGAAGGATGAGTCCTTGACACACAAGTCAGGGTATTGGTGGCATTTAGGAAAGGCAGCCTCATTAGTAGTTTGGATTGAACAGCTGAAAGGAAGAGCAAAGAACTACTAAGCAGGTAATAAATTATGGCTATGAGAGAAAGAAAACGAAGTGCCACTGGATGTGTGAATATGAACCACACAGCAGACTTCCATTTGTTCAGCAGCAGAAGTGTTTCCATCTCTGCTGAGTTGTTTCCAGCAGACCTGTCTGTTCCTAAGGAAGGAAGGAAGGAAGCCCCTGTGAACAGAATTAAGCTGTAAAATCAGATGTGTACCACCTATTGACTGAGCATTGTTTAGTGCCCCGTGCTTTCTCCCCCAAAAGCTCACCTCTTTGTATGAATGTGAGCACAGCCAGACATGTGGGATTCTTCAGAGAGAAACTGAAAATGTTCTACACCTACATCTGGAATTGTTCAGAAAAGGAGGAGCAGAGCTACAGAGGTCCTCCTCAAGGGAGAGTTTAATTCAATTTTCCTTAATTGAAGCTGCATAAGTGAACTACAGAATGTTTCCAGTTCTCCTGGTCTCAGAGAAATCCCACAGCATGCACTGGTTATATGAGCTATTGCATTTTATATATTCCTTATTCTAAATTCCTTAGTCTAAATATGGGGAAGCATACTGCATAGTTCAACAACACATTTTCCTTGCTGGAAAATCGGCTTTCAGTAGTACTATTCTCTCCTGGCCACTTATTTCCTCTGCTTGTAATAGCTTGTCATTTTCTCGGTTGTTTATGAATCTAGGCTGTGAACTGGGTCAGTAGAGTGATCTGGGTTAAAGATCCTCAGCAACAGGAGTTACTGCCTTTTTTTTTTTTCTTTCCTAATTGGCATGGAAGGAAATATTTGTAGTACTTGGCCTAAAATCTATCCCAGGTGAATACTGTGGTGGAGGCTAAAAATTCCCTCCATCCAATCCTGTCGAGTCTAATAATCTAATCTGCCTCTTTCAATATTGTGCTTTGTCTGTCATATGGTGCTTGAATATTTTATCTATTGCTTTCCAGTGCAATCGAAGAACAACAATGTATCTATAAATGTACATAAATTAACTGGTTTGTGGAAACTACAGACACAGGTACTGTGTGTCTAGTTAAATTCCATGCTGAGAAGGCGGGAAATGAGTGACTCAAATGTGCTGGAAGGTTTCTGTTTAAACCTGTTTAACGTTTAGTTCTGAAATGTTGCCTGAGCTGGAATAGAGTCTTTGTTACACTTGCAGTTGGAAGGGAGGTAAGGGGAAGAGGAAAGATTGTAAAATGGATTTTGTATTCTAATGTGGGATTAACAGAGGTCTTTCAGACCCTTCAGAGGAATGTGAGCCCTTCATAGGAAGGGCTGTTCCAGCTGTTGAGTAACTTAAAGGCTGTTTCACAGACACATCTCAGATTGCTGCTTTTCTGCAGTCTGGGGTATACAGTTGTGTTGTGCTCATTGTCAATTTTCTCTTATTTTAAAGGAGTTATGAGATCTGTATCTACCCTGATTTTCTCTTGTGTTGAACTGCCAGAGGAATATTCAGCACCAAGGGTTTAGAAGGATGTGTGGCACGTGGGGGTTTTATTTTATTATTCTGGTTTTTTGTACTCGTTTTTTTTTTATTATGTAAAATTTTTTGTACATGAAACCGCGTTTTGGGACGGTAGTATTAATTAAAAAAAGAAAAAAATATATTGTTTCACATTTACTGTAATCCCCAACATTATGCTACTATATTTTCAACAGTGTGTCTGAGTGTAACCCCTCAGCTGAAGGTCATTTGGAGTCTCAGGCACAGCAGAGTGTGACTGGAGGGTGAAGCTGGACATCCAGGTTCTGGTCTCTCTCTGGGTGCTTAAGCTCCCCTTTCAAAATTGTTGCTTCAGGCTATTATGGTCGGTCTTTGCTCCTGCTTCTTTAATTTTTTTTCTTTTCTTTCCTCTTGCATCATGTAGTGAATAATAATAAGGGCAATGTGAACTCTTATGTTCTTTTTTACTTTTGAAAACAAGTGAGAGAGTTATATTTTATATTGTATAGAAGTAATTCCTTGTGCTATTTGAATAGATCAAAATTGCAAAAGGTTACTGGCAAATTACACTAGTTTCTTCTTTGTTTTGCATAAAATCTCAAAATCGAGGCTTTCTTTTCATGCCTAGACCATAGAAAAGTACTGTTTTATCTAGGTGTTTCTGCATTATTTCCTAGTTGGTAATATGCTGACAGAACTCAAACTACTTCATTCCATGAGCACTTTAATATAGGTTCTACATATCACGTTGCTCCTTCTCTTTTTAGAGGTCTGGAAACTTAAATTTATTATGCAGAATGATACAATAACAAGTGGCAGATAAATTCTTTTGCATTTGTCAAGATACTACAGAAAATATGTTCTATAAAATTTTTTGCCCATTGTTAAATTTGAAAGAATTTGAAATTCCTTTTTTTGAAGGAAGACTCCGATGACAAAACTTCAAAAATGACCCCGACATTGGAAGAAGAAAAAGTTTTTATTGTGTTAAGAGATGACAGAGTAGATGCTCTAAAGAATAGTTTCTGTAGGTCATGCATCCTTACTTCTTTAATTTATTGAATATTATTAAAATAATATTGAATTAGAATAATATGTGAACACAAGTGACAGAGGAATTTTAGGAGGTGGGGCTTTGTTTTAAATTCTTTGAGAGGGGGTGCCCGGGCATGCTGACTGGACATGCCTCAGTGACAGCCATGCAAGCACATTTTATGCTTTTCCAGTTTCCATTCTGTATTTGCTGGGACAAATCCTACAAAAAGTGGGAACAGTTGAGCCTTTCAGAAGGTTGATGACTGAAGGTTGGGTCCAGATGGAGATGCTGCTGGTGAGCCTGTCTGCCATGAGATGCCCGTTTCTGGGACAGAGCACGTGAGGCCAGCCAGGCTCATGGAGCCTGTTGAATGGCATCTGGCACACACCCCAAAATGGCCCATTGACACGGGGACAGTTTGTAGGATGGGAAGGGAGGTATTTGGGAAGCAGCAGGCAGCTCCCACTGGATTTGTGTACCAGCTGTGGATGCATCTCACGGTCCATGTCTGATGAAGTGTGGCTGCACAGTCCCCTCGTGATGGAGTTACAAAAGCTTATTGAGGAATACTTGCCTTGCTATGTCTGCTCCAATATCTCCTTTTCAATCCTGACTTCTGAAGGGAGCAGCAAAAAAGCCCCGACCAAAAAAAAAAAAAAAATCCTGCTCACAAAAAATGGAATAGATGAATTAGATGAATTTTAGGTTATAATTAACAAATAGAGATCATGGTTGGGCATGGAGAAATGGGGGATGGATGGAAGAGGATTCCTGTGTTGGGCAACGACCTATTTAGTTTGATGCTTTGCCTAATGTGGCTGAAGTGTAGCAGTAATGTGGCAGTGCCCCCTGCCAAGACGGGAGAGCGTCCCAGCTGTTGTGTATGTGTTGTGCATGTGTACACAAGAAGTTTATTAGAGGCTATTCACACTTCAGTGGAGCTCTGAGATTGCAGTCTGTATTATATTGGCTAAATGAAGCATGTAACATTCTATATTTCTCATACGAGAGATATTCATTCATTTGTATTCATTTTCATGATTCTCAGCTGCTCTTATTCCTTTGTTTTACCGAGGGCACATGTACATTTTAGCTGTTTTGGTTGGGCTCGAACTCCAGAGGACTAATGGAGTTAAAGTGATTGTAGGAGAAGCAACTTCACTTTAGAAACAGAAGAAATTCGATTGCTGAATGCTGTGTCAAACTCTAGGTAGCTTTCATTAGGTTGAGCACAGTGCTGCAGGTACCTGGCAGTGCTACTTTTGTACTCGCAACAGCAAACCTGCATGTTAATATACTGTGGCTTCTGAACTTTACTAGTTAAATATGTACTTTCTGGGGAGTCTCTGGGGAGTACACATAGATTCATAGTGTACAGTTTCTTGTGTGCTCTTCTCAAGCACATGATGAAAAGCTCCCACCAAAATTTTGCTTGTGTATCTGTAACATCTGAGGTTTTTTGGATGCCATTGCTTTTGAAATTTTTTTATATATTCCTAATTCTTTTAAATGTCTTTTTTGGTCGGTTGGCAACAAAAGGCAAACAGGCAAAGTCCAATCTATACTTTTATGACAGTAGCTGAGAAGACATTGTAGAGTATTTCCTCTTTTCCTAAATACGATCCTCCCTACTGCATTGTTGGGAGGGAAGCATAGGTGATGGGGTTTGAAGAGTCTCTAGTGCTTTTGGTGAAACTAGTCCCATATTCCTGCTGCAAAGAAGACATTCTGGCATAAAAGTGACAGAAAAAGTGTCACTTCAGTTTTCATGTGGTGTTTGCTCAAGCTGTGCTCACTTCCACATCTGACATTCACATTAGTTGGTAAAAAAATAAGTAAGTAATTTATTTACTAGTGTAATGCCCATGATTTTCTGAATATGTAGTCCATTAAAAGTGAAGATCATGTAAAAGCTATCTTCAGAGCTGAGTTAAACTGCTAAATGTCTGATCCTTGTTGAATTTGAAGACTTACAGCAGACCATGCACTTTTTTAAAGTTTGTTGTCTACAATTACGGTATCAGTTCTTCTAGAAAATCTCTGAACTTTAAGCAAGTAGTTGGGTGTTCAGTTTCAGTGACATAAAACTCCTAGTAATGTGTCTCTTGTTCACATTAGCAATTTGTGCAGTGCATTCATCAAGACTGATTATGCTTTAAGAATAAGAAAAAAGAAATCTGCTCTGTATCCTAGATAAAAATTTTCAACGTATTACGTTGTATAGCTTTAGATTTCTGAAATTACTTAAATGTGGTCTTCAGGATATTTGCATTCATAAAGAATACTTGGTTATGCTTATTGCTTCCCTTTGCCTTTCTTGACTGTCAAAACACAGTGATGCTTTTGAAGATTTATAGCAGATGGGTAATGAGATTGCTGACTGTTAACTGCAGCATTCAGAATTTGCTGGTGGAAGGAGGTGGGAGTTTAAAAAAGGGAGAAGGTTATTGGGGATTCATTGCGAGGAAGACAGGTGATAGAACTTCGTTTTCAATCAGGAGGCTTAAACATAAATATGTTACGTTCTAAATTAGAAAATTCTCCACTCTTCATGCCATCTAGTAGTCATATAAAATCTTCCAGGGAAAAAAAATTACGGAGATGTCAGATTGCATTTAAGTGATCACAATGAATCACAAGAAAGGCAAAGAGATGATACAATTTTTCAGTAAGTATATTCAGGCTGTATTGCATATGCTTAATTCAGCCCAAATGGCAGCCTTTAAAAAATCAGAAAGAAGTCATAAGCTTAAGTCTGCAATAACCATCACTTGTATACCTGTATAATTGTGCAAAAGGGAAAATAGGTTGGCAATGCCCTTAACTGGGCTAGAAAGATTTCAGTCTGACTCTTGCAGTGTGTGCTGTAAATAAGGAAGGAAAAGTCTGTCTTCTCTCCTGACCTTTGTGCAGTCAGCTAGTTGGGGTACACCTCGGACTGCAATTTAGAGGAGAGGCAAAAAGCCACCTATCTCCCACTGACTCTGTTTGGAACCTTACCTGTCACTTCACCCACCTCAGCACTGTGATTCTCTGTTCACCTGGTTTAATAGATTCCATCTTTAGAAGCAACAATTTTATGTTTAGACATTAATGTTCATCATAATCTTTTGTATGACTATATCTGAGTGTATGAACAGTTAAAAATTTTAGAGGATATGTCAGGGTTTTTTCCACATTTTTGTCTTTACTGAGGCCTGAGAATAAAGAGCAAGCTACCTGGAGCTATAAGTACTGGATAAGTTACTAAGTTCAGAAGCACATGAAAAAGTGAGAAAAAGGGATGAAGCCAAAGAAAGTTGCTGAATTGGCAAGGAAGAAGATTCTCCTTTTGTTTCTTGATGCAGGTATCTCTGTGCTGCTCTCTTCATTACTTTGATTTCTAGGTACCCTACTATTCAAACATTGTGGAAGCTACTAGACTCCTTGAAAATATCTGAAAATAATTCTCATAGGCTTGGCACTCCATTTTACTTAACATAGTCATGGTAAATTGGCTAGCATTTGTGTCTGCTAGGCAGTATCAGGAGATAGGAAAAGGATGGGAAAAACAGGAGGAAAAACTGTATAGCTCCTTATTATATATATATATATTTTAAAGGTAGCAGCTTTTTCCTGGCTGCAGCTTTTTCCTCTGCAAATGCAGAGGGAGCTCAAGAACTCCCTTAGAGTCTTGGCTAGGACTATTGCCTAGGTTGTGTGGTGTTGTTACAATTTTCCTTACAAAATGAGACAGAGGCAGTTGCTGAAACAAAGAGGTCAGACACAGCATCTTCAGACAAAGTGTATTATTATTCTTCACAAGGAAGGTTGTCTGTGACCCCTTGGGTTTCTTTGTCACCCTGTTTCAGCAGGTAGTGCTGGCTTGCTCAGGGGCCATTTCAGCAGATCATAGACATTAGTCAAGATCTAAAATACCTCCCTGCACCATATGCTACCTAAAGTATAATAATCCTTTAATCTGTCCACTGCATGACATCTGGGCAGTTATTTGACTTAATAACTCATGTCGATTGTTCATATCAGTATGGATCAGAGGAGGGAAGTGCCAAAGCAGTGGGTTTAGGAAAATGCCTGTGGGGAAGGGCCTTGGATCAGGGGAGACCTACTTGTGGTGTGGCAGGTGACCAAACTGTGTGAAATCTTTACATGAGAATAATATTATCCTGAGATAAGCACAAACAGAACAGGAGGGGGAAGATGAACTACCAGGACCCAAGTTACAGAAGCGCATTAATATTTACTCGATGTCTCTTTATACCCTCTAGTCAGCACAACAGATGTAGCTGTGTTTTAAGACATTATAATTCATTGAAAAAGGCAACAAAGATACTCTTTCCCTCCCTCCTGTCCCCGGTAATTTCAGATGTTCGCCGTGCACACTGGGGGGAGGAGGTAGAGAGACAAGCGCTGGTGGGAGAAGAATGCAATTATCCCAAAGCCTCCTGACGGGCATCCACTTCTTCCTTCCAGCTTAGCTGCTCTGACCACAGGCTGGGGGCTCGTGGGACATGGACCAGATTGAAAAAGTGGAAGCAGACAGATGGTTATTTGTAATCATCATGTAAATGTAAATCCTATAAAAATGTTTTCTTTCTAAGGGCCTGAAAGCTGGAAAGAAGGATTAAGGCATGGATATCTAGCCTAGAATAATTTTGACCCTGCCACCTTCCCTCCTACCCCATAAACATCGTGGCTTTATCTCCACTTCCTTTAAACAAATTGCTGGAACCTCAGCCGAGGAAATTAATTCAGTTTCCATGTAATTCCCTGAGTTTATGAGCATCAGTTTGACCGGGGCCTGGATTTGGGCCTAAGCTGGCAGGTGCTGGTTAGCAGCTGCCTTGGGAGCGGGGGCTCTTTTTTTCTCCTTTCCCCTCATCCCTGGCTCTGGCAGGTGCCTGCTCCGCGTGTTTATCCCGGCACTGCCGCTGCTGGATGTGCTCCCTTTCCCTGGTTACGCTCCTGCCTACCTGGGAATGGCCCTGCAGGGCTTTGCTGCCTTGAAGACTGCCGGATTGCTCGCAGACATCTATCTTGTTTGAGCAGCATCAGCTTGTTTGAGCCACAAAGAGACCGATCAAACTTTAATTAACTTTTGTCCGCGGCGCCATTGTCGGCTCTGTGTACACTTCAGCTGTTCTTTGCAGCTCTCCAGTCCCTTGGTGCCTTTCCAGACAGCGAGGCCCAGCCATCCGGAAGCTTTTGCCCTTGCAAGGCTTTTCCTTTTGAAACGTGAGGGTGTTTGTGCTGCCATCGGGCTGGCAGAGGGGAGCAGCCCCTGGGGCTGCAGTCCCAGGGTGGACAGGCAGGGTGGGGGTCCACCTTCCTCTTTGGCACCCCTTGTTTAATCATAAAATTGCAGAAATGATTGGCTTGGAAGAGACTTAAAGATCATCCAGTGTCCCATAGGTAGGGACACATTCCACTATCCCAGTTTGCTCAGACCTCCACCCAGACTGGCCTTGGACACTTCCAGGGATGGGGCAGCCACAGCTTCTGTGGGCAACCTGTGCCAAGGCCTCACCACCCTCACAGTAAATAATGGAAGGTAACGCTCAAAAATGTAGGGAAACACCCATGCAAGCACCAAGGGAGCTGTGTGTAAAATTGGAATAAAGCAAAGCAAGAACACAGGATGAGGAAGAGGAGGCTGGTGGCAACATTTTGCTGCTTGTGTTGAATTTTTAAAACATTAGTATTTGTGCCCTGCCAAAAGGGCCTTGAGGATGGCTGGCTTCTCAAGTGAACAAAAGCCTTCTGCCTGTGTTTGGAGAGGGTGGTCTGCTCATGCACACTAATAGTTATTTGGAAGTACCCAGCAATTGTGGATAATTGGCTGAGGAATATTCTGCAGCTCTCAATCATTTTTCTGTTTTCACAGATGATTGTACCATTAGATATGGTGAGTGCACTAAGCTGTGCTGCAACTTTTCCATTTACTGTGCTAATACGTGTGAACTCAACTTCCAGTTGATGCTCCTTCCTTCTGTGGATTCCTGTGCCACTCCAGGAGGACAGCCAAGCTCGCCAGCTCATGCTCTGGCCTCCTCTTCCCTGCTCCCTCTCTCCCAGGGTGACACTTGGATGTTCTGGGGTGGCTGGGCTGATCAGATTAACGTCTGTGCTTTATTTCATTGTTGTTAGATTGCATTAAAATACTGAATCACAGGAATGGCAGCCCATGCCCTTTGCTCTTTACCTTGTTTTTCTCTCTGCTTTTGTTCTTTTCTTCCCTTCCTTTACCTGGCTTTTCCTTTTTAGTCTCCCTAAAGTTTGTGTTTCCCCCCCTTCCCCTCTGAGTTATTTTCTCACTTTAATTTTTATTTCATGCATTTTTCTCTTATCTTTGCTTTTCTGTCACTGCTTTATTTTTTCCCTATTTCTTTTTTCTCCAGCCATTTTTTTTCCTCCAAAACACAGAATGCTTTAGATGGAAATGGTGAGATATATCTATTCAAGATTCACGTATGTGCTGAGGTACAGAGCAAGATTAAGCAAAGCCTGTAGCATCAATTTTGTCTTCCATTCAAGCCAGGTTTGCAGTGAGACTTTGGGTAAAGGAATGTGATAAAATCAAATCACCTCTTAGCCTCATATTCTGAGGCTGATTGGAACCTTACACAGTTGCTGGGATGATTCAGAGAAACTTAATGTAATTTGCTGTGTATCACTCCAAGAAACTGTGTTTGTCAGGTTCATATAGCAATGTGAAATGTTCAAGGAAAATGCTTTCCTTAATATTGCTGCCAGGAGTTGGAGTCAGGAATATAAAGCCATTATGTGGTGGGATCTGCTGATTTTCTGGGGATTTTCCACTAATGGATTTGCACTGAAATTCTGTAATTGCAAGTAGAATCAAGCCAATAAAAATAATATTTTTTTGTGTCTAGTAATAAGGGAAGAAGTCAATTTTTATCTATTTGCCAATTATACAAAAGTGAGCATAGCATTGTCTAGAAGTACTTCTTCTTCCTGTGTATCATGGGGATCACAGAGACACATGAAGATGCTTTCCTAAAAACCATGATTTTGTAAGACGTTTTTTCTGTTTCTTTCCCTGACATTCCCATGGTATTGACTTTCTTGGCTTTGCAAAGAGTTGTACTGCCAAATAGCAGCCGCCCATGATCTTCATCGTACTAATTCTGCGCTCTGCATTGCATAGGCTATTTCTTCCATTTGATCTTGAAGGTCTATAAATTCCATTTCTGCCAATTTGATTATTGTGAATCAAACGAAGTGTACGAGTGGTTTGTGTTATTCAGAAATATTTGGGGATTGAGTTTTTTGTTAAGTTATCTGTTGGGTGTGTCACCTAAGAAGACTATGGGTTCTTGCCAGAGCTGCGTTTGTTGCCAGCTGCCTCCTGTCACTTTTATTTTATGCTTCAAGAGCGAGACCTAAATAGTCACTCCTTTTGTGCGTGTGTGTGTTAGAAAAGGAATTAACTTCCAATTAATTCCTTCCTTCCTCTGGGATCTACCTGTGTATTCCAAAATGGAGAACAATAAAAGTTACCTCCATGTCATTTTGAGTGCCACATATATACAGCCCACTCACCTCAGACTATTCAGAGACCAATTCTTGTATGTATTAATCATATTTTTCTTCTAGCTTATTATGGAAGAAAAAAAAATTCAGTTCCAAATGTTAAAATGGGGCACGTTTTATTAACATTGAAAGCAGTAAATTATCTCTTCTTATGAAATGAGACTGAGCAATTTCTGCTGAACTCTTCCTGACTTGCCCCTTCACTAGGATACAGTGTTTTCTAATTTCTCAGAGGGCCCTGGTTCCATTAAGGGCGAGAACTGTTTTAAAGCTGTAATGAAAGCCATGCGTAGCTGAAATTCAAGGAGGGGCAATGCCCTAAATTCTATTTCAGTAGCTCATCTAGAGCTATTTTCAGTTTTATGTTTATAAGAATGTCAATTAACCTAGAGACTAGGACACACATGGAAGAATAAGGATGAAGTGGATATCATTCTAACACACTGAAGCCAGCTAGTTGGACCTAATCCTTTACAGATGCTTGATTTACATAAGAAGCTGGCCTGTGTTGCCTAATTTAGTTCTCAAACAGCTTGGTGATTTAAATGCTCTTTCTTTTCAATATAGTGGGACAGCGCTGGTCAAGGTGGCAAAAATATTAGAACTAAAAATATAGAAGGAAGAAAAAAATATGCTGGAAGTACATTGCTATCAGTTTTATTTCTCTGACACCTTTCAAAACTGGTGACCATCTAGGCATGTATGTGCCAAAAATACAATAACAGTAATAATGGCAATGCCCTTAATCAAGTTGTAACTCTGCAATTCAGTGTTAGTTCTGTCCCTTTTTGGCCTAGCTTGTGCTGGATTTGGAGACCTAGGCAAGGCAGATATTCAGCAGGTTGTTTTTTGTCATGAAAAGAACTCAACATCCAACCTGCAGTGCTGCTTTTGCAATGATGGAAAGTGACCCTGCCAAGGTTTAGAGGAGTAATGGGTGCTACAAGTCTTTCTAACTTAAATACAGAGCAGTCTGCTTACCTGGAGAGAAAAAAAAAGGAAAACAAAGGCCATGTATGTGAAATCTGCCTGTGCCATCCCCTCTATTAATGTTTTTTCTCTTTCCCTCATTTATCTCTCTAGTGCTACGGGATGACTTCCGCCAAAACCCTACAGATGTGGTGGTGGCAGCTGGAGAGCCTGCAATCCTGGAGTGCCAGCCTCCCCGAGGGCACCCCGAGCCTACCATCTACTGGAAGAAAGACAAAGTCCGTATTGACGACAGGGAGGAGCGCATCAGCGTGAGTACAACTGGGGTGGTTTTTTTATCTGTGGACACGGGGCCCACAGCTGAGTGCAGTAGACCTTACACAGCTTTACAGCCTTTGTTCCCATAGAGACTCACCGTTGTTCTTGGCAGTTTGCCTCTCTGAGCTTCCCCAGATGAGGGGGGAATGCTGTTTATTGCTCCTGGTCTGGGTCTCCAGCCTGAACTTCTTTGAGGGCTGGTTTGTAAATCCAGTGTAATGGAGATCCATTAGAGCTGGAGATTTGGTCATGGAAGGTGCTCGGTTAGATGAAGGACTCAGTGGATGTCTTTGACCAATTTGGTCTTGCCTTTTCTACATCTCAGTTCTCCAAACTGAGAATATCAGAGAGGTGTTTTATAAGTAAAATGAGTCGTATCTATGAGGTGCACATATAATCCTGGGGAAAAAACCCAACAGCTTAGAATGATACTGGTAGTGTTACAGTTACTGCAGTAATTTGGATGTGTCTAAATGAAGGCTGAAGTCATGCTCCAAAGAATTACAGTTCCTGGAAAGGAATAGATGTTGAGCAAATGAGTAACACTGGTTGAATTCTGTGGCTGTTCATTTCTTGTACTGAATGAAAAAGATCCAGCAGAAATATTTAACTTACCAAGTGATTAGAGATAAATCATGATCTGTGCAAGCAAATGGGATAAATTAGGGGGGTGAGAACATGTTTCATTCCTAATTTTTAAATGCTTAGCTTTTCATCATTTATATTTCTTCAATAAAGTTTTATGTTGTATGGAATGATTCAGTGCTGACCTTATTCAACATGGCAGTGCTATCAGGAAGCTTGTTAGTGGCTCTGGATGCCTAAGGAATTATTCCAAGCCAAAGAATCAGAGCTGTTGCTGTTTGTGGACCAGGCTGTCTGTGCTAGGGTCTACTCAAGAGTAGAAGAGCAAAGAGTGGCAGAGAACTGGCTATCATTCCCTGAGTCTCAATTTTCTTTGGCTAAATTCCCAGCTTACTCTGAAGCACCCCATTGTCTAACCTTTGACACTGTGACTTCATAAGCCACAGATTTTTTACTTTATTTCTTTCAACTACCCTGTTCATTCACTCTGTAAGTACCCTTTATAGCCAAGAAAATATTAAGTGTCAGGTGAATTCCCAGTTTGGGACAGATTCAGTTTGTTTGCCTCAACAAAAAGAGAAAACCTGTCTTTATTAGTGATCAAGGAAACGTGTTCAGACACCAGGAGAATAAAATAAACTAAATAAAACTAATAAAACTAACTTTTTTTTGCAAGAGATGTCAAGAGTGCTTTACCTATCACCATGCAAGAAATAAAAGTACTCTGTGCTGTCAAGAGGCAGCAAGAAATGTAGTCTTTGAAATGTAAAGAATCTAATGAAAGCCAAAGGAACAAAATGAAATGCAGTTGAAATTAGTTGCAAGTTAAAATTAGTCAGTGGGATAAAAATGTTTTCTAGAACAGCTTAAAGATATTTAAATATATAAGTATATAATTCTAAAGCTTTACATATATTTACAAACAAAACTTTAGGATGCCTTGGTTGTGGAACTTGTTGCCTGAGAAGGTAGCACTTTTTCTGATGTACTTTGTTTACTTGAGGTTAAAAATGCATTCCTTGTTTTGAAACAGATCCGTGGTGGGAAGCTGATGATCTCCAACACCAGGAAAAGTGATGCAGGGATGTACACATGTGTTGGGACCAACATGGTGGGGGAGCGTGACAGCGACCCTGCAGAGCTGACTGTCTTTGGTAAAGAGACCCCTTCTTTTATTGCTTTTTTTTTCCTACAAATGTCATAGACTGAATTACCCTGGGTGGCTCACCAAAACACAAGACAAAACAAGGTTAACAAAACACAGCAGTAGTGCTCAAGATGCATTTCACAGCTTCAGAAGGAGACCAGGTTTTAAAAGCTGCAGTTTGTAATGATGGAGCTGTGATGGCTCAACAATTTCCCTCTAAGCACGTAGTTTCAGTCTAATTGGAGGTCCACAGTGATGTGCATGACCAGAGATGGTAATGCAGGATGATGCTCTCCCTCACAGAATGGCCAAATGTAATTAAGCTACTTCTAATACAGTTGACAACGCCTATTTACCAGAGATTTAGACCAGGATTGCCTATTTAAATAATTCCATATTCCCGAGGGGTTGTGAAATCAAACCTTTGTAGGAAAGCCCAAAAAACCTCACTTGATCAGTAAATTGTCATTGGAGACAATTCCAAAATCAATTTTTTGAATATATAGAGATAACTTTCATCATTCGTTTTTTAAGAGGACCGAAACAGCTTTTAATCCTGTAAGCCAGGACATCATTTAGATTTTTGGTGCTGCTGAATGAATCAGAAATGAGTAAGTTTCCTGTTTGAACGAGTTCTAGACCTGATGGGCAAGGCAAGAAGTTAGTTGTTAGGAGCACTTGCCCCACGGTTAGGATCCAGAGCAAGAACAGAGTAATAACCCAACCCAGAGCTGGATCCGAGAAGCAAAGCCACAAAATCATGCTGTGGTACATCCTACAGTCTTGGGTTTGTAGGAATTAGTCAAGAGAGGTTCTGAGCAAACAGAGATGAATAAGGAAAAAACCCTCGCTGCTAAAGAAAACGTGTCCATGCTGACAAAAGAGAAAGAGAAATAGTGTTAATGTTCCCTCCTGCTACACCCCTTTGATATCCTTGATACAGTACTGAAATTCCAAACAAGACCATTTGTAACCCCAGAGAGACTTTTAAAAGAAATCATAAGGTCCTTTGTGGGGCAGATGCTCCCGATTTTTTCACCTTCAGCCTAATATGGTGCAGTGGAAAACCCAGTCACACTTATTGCCATCTCTGTGTTCACATGTATGTGCAATTCAACATTTGCTTATCCACTGAAAAAAAAAGTATTTTATGGGATTCACAAAAGGCAGAGAAAGATTTTTGCTAGACAAGATCCATGAATTTCTGAGGGTATGCTGCTTTCTAGCTTTACAAGACTGTAAAGGTTTCCACTCCAACTGGTTTGTTGTGGATTCATGGAAACATGTGGCTTTTAAAGACAGAACTATTATACCTTTCAAAAAAAAAAAACCAGAGAAAGGATCTCTATCAAATTATCATGCCGTTTGCAGCCAATCTGTTAAAGTTGTAGCTTTATATAGATGCAAAAGAGACATGACATATCTCCTTCATCAGTTTAAGTACTGCTAATCTCTGGTAATACTCCCTGTGGATAGCAAGCAGATTGCAGTCCTAAACTACAAAGCCTTAAGAAATCCTTAAGAAAATAATTTGTTAAAAAGCATTGAGCTGTAGGAATGAAAACTGAAATGTGCATGTAATTTCATATCCTGCAGAGCTATGAAACATATTAGGTTTGTCTTGATACGTAAAATAATACATAGCCAATTACTGTATTCTGATTTTTTTTACAGGGTATAATCATAGCAATCAACTTGCAAAATACAATCTAAAACTATTTGGTGAATACTGAACAAAATCAGCAATAAATGAAATTAGATATTTTAATTCTTCTTAATTGAGTTAGAATGCCTAAAGAAAATTGTATTTAAAATTCCCTGGGTCAGTATCTTCCTATCTAGAATTCCCCTTCTATCTGGGTATTCCCAGGATCATATGTCAGGTCCACAGCCATCCTCTAACATGACTCACAGGTCTGAGGAACATGGGAATACTGCAAATGTTAAGGAAAACTATGCTAAAAATACTCATATGCAATTCATATGTCAAACTTTAACTGCTTTGAACATATTTGAAAATGGACTTCACAACAAAAATAAAGAGATCTTGACTGAGAGACTTAGAGAATTTTATTAGGTGACTGGCAAGCCTACAGCTGGTGCTGATTCTGGAAAGGAATGTATATTAATTAGCTGATTAGTCATGTCTTAATTCCTTTCCCAAATAACAACTCTCCAAACCCCTTGCACAGTGTGAAGGGAGCCTTAGTAAACACCCTGTGTAGGAAAAGGAATTGTTTCATACCAGGTCTTGAAACATTCCAGAAAGCAGCTACTTGTTACTTTTGGCTTTGCAAGTTTTTCTGTAATACCAGAACCTAACTTCTGCATGTGACTTGTGACAGATCTCTGGCTCCCTGTACAGTAAATTTAGCTTGAGGCACTGCCTCTGGAAAAACTGAGTCAGTGTGGTGGGAACTGGTGGCTCAAGGGGAGCAGCATGGAAGCCTTGCCTGAAAGATTACACCTTTCCTGAGTTTAAAAACAATAAAATAAAATGGGCCATAAGAACCTTGGGAAGCAGTAGTGGGAGAAAATAAAAATTTCCCATGTGCAGAATATGTCCACTTGGCTGGGTCCCTATTCAATAACCTTTACTACTAAGAGATAGTTATGAATTGTACATGTAGAACTTGCACTTTTTTTCCCAAGCTTATTTGCATAGGAAACATTGTCTTCAACATTTAGACACTATTAACAGTGTGCTGGTAGTGTCAATGCAGATTGCATTACTTTTGTTCCCAAGTCATGATTCTTCTATTAGCAGAAAATTGGCAGACTTTCACAGTAAAATACCATAAAGATCATATAAGCAGTGCTATCCAAAACTGTGTTTTGAATAGTAACAAATATGCACTACAATTTGTTAGTCTTCTTTTTCAAGCATTGCTGCTAGTTTTTGCCTTTATGAGGCTCCAAGGTGTAATCTTGGAGTAAAGCAGAAAGACATGGTCTGTCACAGTCTTAAGCTGGCCTTTAAAGAAAGTTAATAACCTCAGTCCTAATGTTCACAAAAAGAGGCAGCATGGGACTTGATTATTATGTACACACTATTCTAAGGGCCAATTTCCAATGTGTAAGTGATACAAATTAGGCTGCATTGCTTGTGTTTGGGCTCATAGCCCTTGGCTGAACAGAATTAAAGCAAGATGCAAAACAGAAACAGTTTAATTCCAATTTGTAATAAAGCTTTGTTTGTAAACACATAATATGGAACCAGAAATTAAATAAAGAAGGAATTACTCCTTAAGATAACCTTTATAATTTTGTCATGCTACTTCACAATTCTGAGATAAGTTTTCAAGTTGCTTTAACTATTTCAGGCTCTTTTATTCTCCTTTGCACTTAAAATGGTATGTTTGAAGAGAATGTACAAAGGTATATCTTGTATATTGATTCTAAAGCTCAGTGAAATCAATGAAAGCCTTAGTATATCAACTTCAAGAGGCTGGCATCAAGCAGTAGAAAAAGATATATTTAGAAGAGCCTCAAAAGAATATAAAGCATAAGTAAGAAGAGTACAAAAATGTCTTTAAAAAGATATGTCAATTTGGACATATTAAAGATTGTTTTGGATTAATCTTTGATTTTAGCTTTGGTATCTGAACCTTTTTTCAGCTAATAAGGTCCTGTGGGATGAAGAGGTATTTTTATCTGATGCTTGAGGAAGTATTTGTGTTTGATGTTCTGTAGATATTGTCAGGCTGAAAGAAAAACCCTATTTTCAGAAAGGGTATACTATGATGACATGGCGTTAGAGGAAAAGAATCCCCAAAATCCCTTTAATGAAGACATTGTGCCCATTTTACTTTCTTGAGTTAAACACATGTGGAAGGCCTTAGCCTTCCTTAGAGTCCTGACCCATTGTATCCTGGAAAGCTTTCCCAGTCATGTGAAATAATCTACCAAAACCAAGTATACATTCATAGGTCAAGACAGAGAAATCAGCAGTGTGTATTTTTTCTTTCAAATCAATTCTCCTCCTGGATTTCTTCAAATCCCAGTCTTTTCCACTTGCAGTCTACTTGTGGCAGTTTGCAAAAAGCCAGTTTAGCTGTAGAATATTTGTTACCCACAGATACCAAGAAGTTGTAATAGGATAATGATACAGCTCTGAAAACGTGTCTGATTTGGTCCCCAAAGTCTGTATGTAACGGTCAGTAAAAACTGTAATTAACGTGGTTGTAGATGTAGATAAAAGGAGAAAATCACAAGCAACTGAGAACATTCATTTTGCTGCATTTGCTTCTTACTGGTGTTCCATGCCTTTAGTGTGCAAGCTCATCACGCCTTGGGTGCTGCTTGGAGTGTAGGAGTTTGCAATGTCTACACAGGCTCTTATTTCTCAGATGAAAAAGGACAAAGTGCCTAAAAAGGTGCAGTAGAAGAATGTCTTTACATATAAAACCACCTGCTTTTGTAACTCTATTTTCATTTATTTGGCCAACATAGGTAAACTTAGTGAGATTGTAATACCCTGTCTTCTTCCACATGTTCTTTTTTGGCAGAGAGCTTTGCTTCATCCAGGTCATGTTGCATTTAATGAAATATCTATGCTATTGACAGCATTCTGAAGTGAAACTTACTTCCAACCATCCAATGTTTCCTTCTTTCCCTTTTGAATCAGAATGCTAAAGTGAAAAAAGCTTTTATTTGTAGCTATTTGCTATTAAATCCCTCCCCAAAGCCTTTTAATTTGTGTTTTAATACTCTTTTTAAAACACAAAAACATTTTAGAAAAAAATGATGTCTTCTCTCCAGCAAAGACAGAGAAAGCAAGAACAACTCTAAATCAGATTGAGGCTCTGCATTATGGGGACCATCAAATCCTTCACTCTAGCAGTTGCCTCAGCAGAGAAAATATATTAAGGTAGTTAGGATCATTTTAATTAGATTGAGGCCCCATATATGGCTGTCTAACTTTTTGAGGAAGAGAGAAAGGGCAATAATACATCTGAAGGTCATCTGAGTCTCTCTAATAGACTGTGATACTCAGACCAATTGTTAAATACGGGAAAAATTGAGTTCTGTGGTTAACTTGTGTCAGCACCCAAAGCAAGGAAAGCATTTTGCTGTTTCTGGCTGGGATCTGTGGGTTTCCTTGCAGCACATACCTCAAGCACTGCAAGAGATTGTAGGTGTGTGTCCAGATTGCATTAACAATCCCCTCTTATAACTGCAAGCAAAGTTTATTCTGAAGTTATAAAGGTCACCCTAGTAATAGCATGACTGGTTGACATGACATATAACCATGACCTATTTTATAGTTCTCTTCAAAGATTTTTAATATTCATCAGAGAAGGTCTGGGAAGTGGGTACTTTATTTACTCAGTGAAAGCTTATAAAACAGCTGTATTAAAATTTTTATATATGCCTATGATTTTAATTTATCACCTTTTCTTGTTGTTTCTCAAATATATTGTGCTCTGGATGCTGTTGACAGAGTAACAATGTTTAATTATACCACAAGGCTGTATTTATGGACAAACCATTTCAGAAGAAAAAATATGAAAAAGATTTTTTTTTTTTTTTCCCCAGATTAGCTCTGAAACTAAATTTGACCTGGCTGTGCAAAGAAACCTTCTTTATTTAGCATGCTTGGGCAAGCAGCGCTCTGTCTCCTGAGAGATTAACATTGTAAGCAAGTTATGCAGGTGACTCAAATCCAGTTAATCTCACATAAAGAATGTTAATTGCATTGGCAATGGCATTCACTCTGATCACTTTATAGCTGTATAATTAGCTATTGGACATATTCAAGGGGTTTTCTGAGTGATACAAATACAGGAAACAACATGAGAGATAACTTGTTCTTTCCTGATTCACGCTGTGCAAAATGCAGAGATGATGGAAAAATGGAACCAGCAGTTGTTGGTATTTGCATGTCCTTGCTAACTGGGCTCTGCTATTTATTTTCTAGCTACTTCTTAAATGTTTTTGAAAATATACTGTTTTAGAAGCTGATATGAAACAAATATGTGTGTATTCTCCTAAATTGCCTTGATGTGGAATCCGATGGTTTACCTAATGACCTCAGGGCCATTTACTTTCTCCTCAGCTTTTCTCTCAGCTTTTTTCTCTCTCAGCTTTCTTTTCTTTTTCTCCTCTCATTTTGTCTCCTCAAAATGAGACAGGAATTTATTTTCTCATCTCCTGTGTAGAAGAATTTACAGCCACAAGTAGCAGTTTCATAAGGATGCACATGCTAATTTCTTAGCTGTTTACATGCAGCTTTTGTAAAGATGGTCTGAAATGATTTTTGTATGCAGACCAAGCCAGAGTACAGACACACACAGAGTTATTTAAATTCAATGGGGATGAACCAGGGTCTCTAAATCACCAATTAGAATGCTGATCTGGATCTGAATTTCTTAGTTTAGGATCATGTCTTGGAAAACAAATGCCAAAACAAAGAGGGTATTTTGTATGAGCTCAGAGCAGGAGTTGGTCTAAGCTCTTCTTAGGAGAGAAGCTGTGAAAAAGATGCTGTTGCAACTTGCAGAAAGTGTCATTAAAATACTCCCTTCCAGATTCATATAGTTACAGATGGGCCAAGTATAGTGGGATTTTTTTTTTTGGTTTTTGTTGTGGGTTTTTTTTTTTGTTTGTTTGTTTTTTTCAGTTTTTAAAAGTTTATCAAGTTAAAATGGCTTTATCAAAAATTTTCCATGCTGATTTTAATTGAAACAAATTAAACTGATTTTAATTGAAAAAAATATATTGTCAAAATAATTCACTCTTCTCTAAGAATGTTGAAGTTCTTGCAGTTTGGAGGCAAAGGGGATAATTGGAGTGAAATGGGCAAGGATTTGAAGGAGTGGAATGGAGGAAGCTCTTTTGTCCTGAGAAGTGCAGGTGCCTCATACTGAATATCAGGTACCTAAAATATGTTGGGAAATAGCTACCCTCTGCCAGAGATGTACTCTTTTTTTGGCTTGTCCAGGGGATTTTCACTAAATTCAGCCAAATATACACCTGTCTAAAAAAAAAAGTAATAGATCCATTAATTCATATACCAGAGAACCCATGAATGCAGATCTGGCAACATTTTCCTGTATCTGCACTGTGTTCCTGCTGCTGTCACCCTCCTGGGACGGTCCTTGGGTACTTCAGCTGATTTTTCTTGTGTTAACTTTGTGGATAGGCTGTGTTTGGGTGGCCTGGGGAAAAGGAGCCCCAGTTCAAGTGTAGACCGAACACTCAGTGGAGGAGAGTCTGTTTGCTGTGAGGTACGAAAAAGGGAGAGGCAGGGATAGTTGGAAGGGGAACTGGACTTGTGAACTTGCTGGGGTCCAGGTGTGAAAAGTGATATTTCTGGGCTAAAACAGACAAATTGACAAGGAAACAGTCAGCAGCTGGATATGGCTCGTACACAGACTTAAAATGGGAAATTGTAAAGATTTCAATGTGTGCAGAGAGGCTAGAAATGAATTTACTTGCCCAAGCATTGCTGGAATCTGCAGATCCTGGGCAGGAATAGGAATAGGACAAAAGCAATGGCTTGGGGAGAAGAATCTTTGCCCTTTAGACATGCTCTTATCTCTATCATCTGGAAAAGGGCTATAGATTCTTGAGCATGTCTATTCTTCTGCTGACAAAATATGTTTTCCCCTGCCAATAAGGTTTCCCTGCTAATATGGAATTCCTGTGTGATGCTGTCACTCATTTGCATAATTACTAACAGGTGGTTTTGTGTTCCTCATTTTCTGACTGATATTCTGATTTGTAAAAGTGGTGAACACTTTTTTGTCTGCAGTTGAATTGATGGAAGCTGAACTTTGATCACACAAAATTAATGCTTAATTTCCACCCAGCACAACCCCCCTCCAAAAAAAAAAAAAAATTGGCAGTTTTGTGGCTCAGATTGAGAATCAAAATTTAGCAGATACTTTTTACCTTGCTTTCTAAGATCTCTATCATACCTCAGAGAGGAGCTATGAAAATAAGTGAGTTGATTATAAAGCATTAAGATAGGTGTAATAGAGGTCATGAGGAAATTAATAATTCTGTCTTTGAAGTGAAATTTGAGTAGTAAGACAGGGGCCACCCTCTAAATAGCTCAACTAAAGCAAAATACTAAACACCTGCTCATTAAATGAATACCAACAATCTGAAGATGTTTGGGGAAAAAATAGTGTGTGATCATATCAACCAGTCCCATGAGGCATCCAAAACAGAAAGGAAGTGATTAAAAGACATGCAGACAGCCTTAATTCTGTCAGTAAGTGTGGCCTGCTTTATTTTGTGACCTTATTAATGTTCTTTTAACTTTTTCTTTAAAAATTGTTTGCATGTCATAATAATGCATAACAAACCTAAAAAATTAGCCCTGTAGTTATCAAGACAAACTGCTTGAGTCAGAATCTGCTATTGCTTGCATCTGTGTGGATTTTGAGTAATTTTTTTTAAGTGACATCATATCCCTTAACTTGCTGCGAGTGAAATGTGAAACATAGTGTGTAACCAGTTTTAAATGTCTTTATGATAAATCCCTGTCTTGAGTGGAAATACTGTTTCCTATAAACCCAGCCTTATAATGGTTTGACTAGCATAAATAATTTATGACAATAAAAGTGTGGTATGGCTGCGAGGACAGAACAAAATTTGTGCAGTCCAAAGACAACTTGGAAGCTAACCTCAGTGATATCCTTTCAAATGAAATTACCGGTACTTGGACTTTGTACCAGTATAACTGAGATCAGATTGTGGCTCTGCATCTGGATTTTAAGCAGGCCTGTACAACATTATGGTGATTAATACTATTTGTAGCCGTGCAGCCTAACATAACAAGGGTAAACAGAAGTTATTACTCAGCCCTTAATTTGGTTTCCCGTGCTGAAGTTGGCGATGGGGATCAGGGAAGCTCTGTCCTGATGGAGGGTGGGATGGGACAGCCCCTGCCTCTCCAGCCTGGCAGCCCTCTCCCTGGCTCTGTGTGCACATCATCAGTCCCACTTCTCTGAATCTGTGGAGCTCAGCCTCCTTTCTGTTTGATGGATGGGTAAGCGGCAAGATGCTGAAAAGTCAAAAAATGTTCATTTCAGCCCTGTGATTCACTGTGGAATTGTAATGTCTCTTTCTAGAGCGGCCCACATTTCTCAGGCGACCGATTAACCAAGTGGTGCTGGAGGAGGAGGCCGTGGATTTTCGGTGCCAGGTGCAGGGGGATCCCACACCCACAGTCCGGTGGAAGAAAGATGATGCCGACTTACCGAGAGGAAGGTGAGAGCAACATTCACGTTCACTTTCAAATTTCAATTGTTGCACAATGCTGGAATCCATCCCTACCGCTAAGAGTTTGGTCTTTGACATTGTATCCAAGATTTATTTCCCGTATTGCTGCTCTTTTGGCCCTACAAATCTTGTTCCACAGGCAGCTGTGCAGGCAAACCCAAGCCTGGGTGGATTGTCCAGATAATGGATTGCTGTGGAGGGAAGAAAAGTGATGTGTAGTTGTTGTGAGCACATGGGTATTCAGTGAATTTATTGGAGACAGTAAAGATGTTTTAGGACTGTAATAGTGACAGTAGCCTTCAGAATGATGTGCTGATACCAAGAGGGAGAAAACTTGGCAGGAAAGTTGCTCTGTTGCACTGGCAAGGTGAATTACAAGCAGAGCATGGTGGGCTTTGCTGGCTCCTTGGTTCATGTCTATTAAGTCTTGGAGAGAAACCTTCCTCTTGAGGAAACAAAAAGCCAGACTAGCAGAAGTGTAAAGCAGAGCTGAAATCTGGAACAGGCCCCCTGTGTTCAAGAAAGATTAATTTAGTCTGGAACCAACAAGGAGAAAATTTTAGTGAGCAGGGGAAGGGAGTCTCTCCTGCAAAAGGGTTTTTAATTAGTTTGGCTCCTTTCAGCTAACAGAGCAGTTTTTGGTCCTCATTTTCTGGAATTCTTTGTTGTTTTGATGCTGAATCATTATTTCATTAAAAATTTTAACATGGAAATTGCTTTGGAAACGAATTAGAACCCAGGTCTCCATAACCCAACAAGTCCTTCTGGCACTGTGAGTTTTGATTTATTTTTGCACAGTTTTAATTTAACAGCAGACATGAATGGTGCCTCTTTCCGCCCTTCCATAGTTGATATTTTCCATCAGCTGAATATGCTAATGAAAAAATACATAATCTAGAAAAAACATTTCTATGTAAGTTAGATACGTATGTGTGTGTACATATATGTACTTTAAAAAAAAAAATCTTTCAATTTAAAACAAATTAAAAAGTGACATAGCTGTTTTGCTAATTATAGTGACAGATGTGTATGAATCTAATACATAAAATATTATTTTCAAGAGAAGTCTTTAGGATGTCAGGACGGATTTTTCTCTTTGCTTGCTCTTTAACTATACATTGTAGAGTAGTCCACAGTAAATACGTTGCATTTCTGTGATTTATTCTTGCTTTTGTGCTACTTCTGTTGTTTTTAATCATGTCTGCTTCTAGGTCTCATAAGCAGCAGTAATAGATGATGAACCCACAGTGTCTTTGGTTAGATTGCTCTTCTATTAGATATTTTTAGTGACTTTATCCCTTCTTTTTCTCCAACATCTGCACGTTAGAGACAAATGCCTCTGGTACTCAGCATTGTATGCTTTCTATTCTAATTTTTTATATTTATATAGCACGATATGGGAGCATATCTTCACTGTCCAAAAAATGGAAATTTCCAAACCTTGCTGCATGATGCTTAGTCAAGGAAAATAAACTTGAAACCTCTAAAACAAAAGCTATTGGTTTTTTCTTGGATTTTTTATTACCAGCAAAGTAATTTGCTCAGGTATAGTCTGAATGAATGGATGGATAAGAAAATTATGATATAGGAATTTTATAAATTAAGAAAAGAATGTCAAAATGGTTCCTCCTTGTTGAAATGAGAGGGTTGGTTTTTTTTGTTTTTTTTTAGGTAAAAGACAAATTACCTCTCAGTTTCTGAGCTCCTGTATTTTAAGCATTTTAACATCTACAGTGAAATATAAAGCCCTCAAGGATTTCCCTTTGTTATTCTTCCTACATGCATAAATACTTCTGAGCAAATCTGTGAGCTATTTGTCTTATAACTTTCAATATCAATTTCCTGTTTCTACAGCTAACAATATTCTTTGCACATCTGTCTGTTTTCGTTTTTTCAGTAATTTCATTTTGGCTTCATCCCTAGATTGCAAGACAATTTATAGTAGGTACCTGTTTCAACAATTACTGCAGATTTTTTTGTGTCTATTGTTAATTCAGCTTTCAAAAGTGTTTAGTTCAGTGACAGCTGAATTTTTGTATGCATTTTGTTTCTGTAATTTGCTTCTGGTGAATGCCAGAATCAGTGATTGTGGATCCATAGTCTTTCAGAAATCCTTGTCTGTTTTTCCACCTTACTTTTAGATTTTTAGTGACCCATGTGAAAGCAAAGAGAAAAGTAATCACAGTGATTTCTGGTGGCAAATATGAACAGTATTGCTGCACCAGTTGGTGTGTTGAGTAATAATTGGAAAATAATTTCAGGCTGTCTAAGGCCTAATTGTAAAGGTACCTGATGGGCTCTAAGCATCTCCAGTTGCAATTGGGTTAAATAAGAAAAAAAACCCAACTTCTAAAGAAATTATTATTTTGAAAACACTACTCTTTATAAAAAAAGAATTTGGCTATTTGTTGAATTTTCTGTGTAATTACCCAGGAGTATGTGAATCACCATGTTTTAAATCTGAGAATAGGTAGTTTATTCTGATGGTGCAAAACTTCATTCCCAATTTCAGTTGTTTTGAACTGAGGATCTAAACCAACTATGATAGTCTGTATTTTGAATTTAAAACCTTCAGGTGATTCTTTGAGTAGCAGTTTTTAAAATGCCTGGGAAGTTCTGGTCTCACTAGTAGTCAAAGGAATTTACTTATCCAACATCCTATGGACCTGACTTCAGATTTCATAGTGTGATGTGTATTATGGAGCTCCTCTGTGTATGACTGGGCAGGAATTTAAAAAATGATAAATACTAGGTGAAAACAGTTCTGTGACTTATGTATGATAACTGTTTTCATAGTTCTTTTGCAGCACTGTGGTAAAGAATTATTTGTATTCTTAAGTTCTTAGAATTCTTGTTACAGCCTAAATTGGTCCCAGCAAATTTAATATCTTGCTGATTTATATGTTGATACTGCACCAACAGGGAGAATCAAAATCCAGTGTGAATTCTGGGGTATGTAAAGGCTTTTACCAGAAGCTGTCCACTTCAAACCAGTGACCCAAGACTGAAATGCACTGTGAATCAAAGGTGGAGGCACATGGTGTATATTTTATTTTAATTGCTCCAAAAATTCAGCCTCACACCACAGCCTCCCCAGTACACAAAGGCTGGGGAATAGTTAATCAAGTGTGACTCATGTCAAACTACTGGAGGTGAACAGGATGTTGTGGGGGTCACCAGTCCTATGTCTTTGGCTGCAGTATGAGGTTCACTATTTCATGAATTGAGTTTCTTCTCATTATAGGTGACACAAGGAAATGGCACAGAGATTGTGCTAAAATGACTCAGACAACTGTGGCCATGCATAATGATTAGGACCTACTGAAAATAACATAAAATTTGTCTTTATGCATTGAATTTTTTTTCAAGACATATGTTCAGGTATCTTTCCCTTTGATGTCTTCCCAGCCAAAATAGAGATTATACTTTCCTTCCGAGGATCTGATGGTCTCCTGTGTGGTAGGGAGCTCAATATGGCCTGGACCAACTTTTCATTCATCTACTTTTTAGTCCTAGTAACAGGAAGAAAATGACATTATTGAGAGCCTGCAGTATGAGAGTGGCAGATCTATGACTAGCAATTTAATAACATTTGAATAAGGTTTGTACAGTGTTTCATGTCTTCAAATTTTCTAGCGAAGCTGAGGAGAGCAGCTGCATGGTCTGTAATTATATAGCAAGTAATAAGTACTTTTTTTTTTAGGAAGTGAAGAGATTTTCAATTACAAGTCAAAATTTATGACACACTATAATAACTGTTTAAACCTTTTATACAGAAGAAGTTAGCAGTGCCAGCTCTTCGGGAGAGTGAGGTTAGCTCAGCAAATGTATTTTTCAGTTGCCTTAAAAATGACTGAGTAGCAATCACATAGGCCTTTTTTTTCATTCCAGCCCAGAACAGCTGTTTTAGCTCAGTAAATACATCTTTAATGAAATTACAACCTGTTCTTTTAAGTTGCATTTACAGGCACTGTCTGATTAGATGGATATTGTACTAGAGATGAAAAGTGGCAACTGCACCAGCAGGAAGAGGTATTTGTTTTATGCACCACCCACTCAATGGGAGTGTGGGCAGAAAAACCAAGAGTGATGCTTCAGAAGGAAAGTGGTGTGTAGTTTACACAAGGTGTATTGCAAAGTGTTAAGAGATTATAGGTTATTAAATAGAGCAGAGCAGTGAAAATCATAAACAGCACAGTAAGCTTTCTTATTTGCTGGAGATTAGGAATGTTCATTAAGAATTATTTGGGAAAATAAGCATTCTTAAATCACAGAGTTAATGTATTCTAAGATACGTGTTAGCTGCAACAGCACAAGCCTGTGTAGATGTTAATTTTGCAGTGTTTTTAAAACTTGCCTCTTTTTTTTAAAATGTATGTGCATAGTCTGGGCAGAACACTTCTGATAGAATGTCACACTTCTGGTAGAATTCTACTGAAAAAGCACACCTATAATTTCTCTGCTTTCCTCTATGGCTTCTTGTGAGCTCAAAACTAGGAGATGTGACATTTTAAAAATACCTTACTGTCTTCCAGATGCAAATCTTTGAAATGGATTTAAACACAACAGACAGCAAACCTAATGAACTAAGAAAAGCTGGATTTTTTAAGAGGAGCTCCAGAAACAGCTTGATAGCCAGAGAAGCTTTGCATTTGTATTTCTCCATTGTGGTGGGTTGACCCTGGCTGGATCTCAAGTGTCCCCCAAAGCCTTTCTGTTATTCCCTCCTCAGCTGGACAGGGGGCAAAAAATATAATGAAAGGCTCATGGGTGAAAACAAGGAATGGGGAGAGATCGCTCACCAGTTACTGTCATGGGCAAAAGAGACTCAATTTGGAGAAAAATTAGTTCAATTTAGTATCAATCTAATCAGAAAAGGATAATGAGAAATAGAAGTAAATCTTAAAAACACCCTTCCCCTGCTTTCTTCCTGGGCTCGAGTTCCCGCCAAGTTTTCCCCACCTGCTCCCTCATGGAGGTGCAAGGGGACAAGGGAACAGGGGTTGTGGTCAGTTCATCACACCTTGTCTCCACCATTGCCTCCTCCTCAGGGAGAGGAGTCTGCTCCCGTGCCTGGAGTACCTCCTCCCCTCCTTCTTCACTGACCTTCATCTCTGCAGAGCTGTTGCTCTCTCCTGAGAGCTTTGGTGGGCACCTTGCACCTACCCACCACATCATGGCCACAAGGTAAGGCTCTGTAAGCAAGACAGACAGTAATGTTTAAGAATAAACAGTGGTGCTCCATAATTCCATTTATATTCTGTGGATAGGATAGTGAGGTATTTAACTCCAGCCCCCTCTAGATACAACCAAGGGGAGAATGACCTTTGAATGAAATATGAGTTAATAACACTACACCGCTGTGTGCTTTGTTCGAGTTAATATCTGTGCAGATTGTAACAAAATGCAGTCTAATGTGTATTGAAAATTAATTAGAGTAAAGAGTGTGTTTTAGTAATGTAATGAATATAATCTTTGGTTACATCAGCAAATTTCTATTGCAATTAATAACAATTAACAGTTTTAAATAAAGGGTCGGGGGAAAGGATGTTTTTCATATTAGCGATATCACATGTACTATTTGTCATCTCTGGTTAGATCCTGGATGATTTGCATGGCCATCTTTTTTTTTCCTTAAGCTAAAGCATTAAGGAGAGATTAAGTCCCTTTATGAGGAGTATAGGGGAGAAGATTGGATATTCTTAATAGCTTGTCAAAAGGAGACAGTGAAAGAAAGAGGTTTAATGTGGTATTTGTATCCTTACATACACCTGGAGGCAGCAGAGGAGGTTTGCAGAGGATGGTGTTGGAGATGTCTGACATAAAGAGAGCTGCTCTGTAACTTGCAGAGTCCATTGGGCACAAGTGAACACCGACAAATCTCAGCCAAGTGCAGCATAAGCATCTTTTCAGCTGTTATGTTGAACCATTTGAGGAAACTTCTGTAAAATTAGAGATGTCATTTAGAGACAGAGAGGTGATGAGGGGTAAAATGGATGGAGGGATTGGTTAATTTTTGTGCGTATGGGATCAAGATGATGTACCCAGTGATGGAGGGTACCCCCTCCTGTTGCCCTTTTGGTTGAGTATCCCTTTTCTCTGATTGCTGTTTTGCCTGTCGCTGATCCCTTCCTGCTCTGTAAGTGGAAACATTTTCCTTACAGTTGTGTGAGGAATACATGCCCCAGTGAATGTGTAAATGAGAGCATTTTTTGACGTCTTAAATCCCTCAAAACTTGACATTGAATAAAGTCCTATAATTGCATCATCCCACAGTTACCCCAGAGGCTTATATTCTAACCCAGGAGTTGTCTGCCATTCCATTTGTCTGAAATATTAAATGATCTGAGCAAAAGTGGTAGATGTGTGGCTCTGCTAGACTGATCAGCAGAGAAACAGTTAATAACATTGACATTTAAATTGGCTTCATGTTAAGTGTCAGTTCTCACCACAGAGCTGAAGAAGAGCTATTGTTTCAGCCAGTCTGTTTGCAGATTCATGAAAACAGTCTCCAGTTGCTTACATAAGGGTCAAGGTTGGAAAAATAGCTTTACAACTCCATGGACAGCAACCATAAAGGAATTGTGTCAACTAACACTCCTGCCTGCATGTTTTCTCTTTATGCTGTGTGAACTATTGGTGATCTATGAAGTGGTCACTGAGAGTGTACTAGAAATAGTATTGTCACAGGAGAATGTTATTTACTTTTATTCTTTCTTACTAATTAAACAAAATTTAATGCCAGTTGTAGTGGCCTCAAACATGGGTTTATCTGAATTTTCCACTCACAGAAGGCTGCAGTAAAAAAACAGTCTTGCAGGAAGGAGACACAGTAAAATTTAATGTAGAATTTCACTCAAAAAAACTCCTTCTAGTGCTTAAATATTTCTTTAGTATCAAAAAAAGCAAAGTATGCTAAGTAAAAGCTTAGTAATCACATTGTTTCCATACTGTAATTATAAATTCTAGAATATTAAGGTAGCCTTCTTTCTTGTAAAGTATATGGATATCAAACAGTTTAAGCTCACTATTATTTGTTTATTGACTATTAAAATCATAGAATTAAAAAGTAAAGATCATAAAGTATATTTTTTTTCTCCATGAAACCCTCAGGAAAGCAAGGAGGTGGAAGCTGGTAGTTATATTCAAGGGGGAGTAAGATCCAAGAGCTCTAACCAATGATGCTACTGGAATGTCTGACCTGCAGGGATTTCTTCTCCTGTAACATCTTCCATCTCTTCATGGGATACAAAACTTGTCACCTCAGTTAAAAACAAATTAAGTTACATTTTCAGTGAAAACACTTCGGTGTTAAAGTTTTAAGCCTTAAAATTATTTCATGTTCCTATCAGTAAGTTCTATGCTGATAATTGCTTAGCTAGCAAAATGTACTTTTTAAGAATATGACTTCTGGCCCAACTGCAGTGTTGAAGGCACTTTCATTAAAACATTAACATGACTTCATCTTTAATTACTACTTCAAGGTTGGTTACTGATTCAAAATACAGATTAGGAAACATTTCATTTCTCTGACAAGTTTATAGTAATCTCTCATGTGCTTAAGGCAAATAGTAATAAACAGGCAAACACAAATTCTGTTTATTTCAAACTACTCATGATCTGCATGCTCATGTTAAAGAAATGCACCAAGCCAAGTTTAGTGAGTGCATGATGCCAGTCTAGGCTCAGATCTTCTTGCTTTGTTCCAGTCCTTCCAGTAATGTTTCAATTTTTCAAAAGCTGAAATGGACGAAACCAGATAACTCTGGGCATCAAGGGTACTTTTCTGAGGGATGAATTTATGGCATAGGCATTGATAATATAAATCTCCCCAAGTGCCTGACAAATGTGTCTCATCTGTGAGGGAAAGGACTGCTCCTGGTGACGGGAGTGTAGGTCTCCATGCCAAGCCATTACATGGTCTCTTAGATCATACTTCACCAACGCTCCAGTTTCTGAAATGTGGAGCTCTGTCTGGAGCTAAAATCAAACCAGAAGCCCAGAATTTTGGGGAATTATCATGTGGTAATTCCCTGGGAGTACACTTCCATATGCAAACAGAGATGTAGAGGTAAAGGATGGAACCTGCATAAGTTTAGATAGGATTTACCGAGTCATTGATCCCCAGACATGTTTTGTTCTTAACTGTTGTTTGTTTCCAAGTTATTTCAAAGAGAACCAAAATCCAGTCTCCATTTTCTATCTTGGTTCTCTTCTGAGCACATGGCTCCTGATTTTGTAAGAGACTACACATTTTTATGTGCAGTCACTCCTGTCTGTTTGCATGTAAGAGCAGTGCTGTGGAATGTAATGCTTCCAGATAATTTGGAAAACACCATTTCCCTGGACACAGGTGTGGTTTCCCAATGTTGGCCCAGTAACTGTAACAGCTATACACATATTTTATAAGATTTAGACCATTTTATTGAATGCCTTGCTTTCAAACATGGTGCAGTGTGGGTTTCTGTTTTACAATATTGCAGTTGAGAGTGTCTACTCCAACAAATACAAATAATCTGCTGATCACAACCCGTAAGAGGTTTTGGACTAAAGCAGAATCTGCATCAGCATAATTGAAGAAAAATCACAATAGTGAATAGTGGTCTGTGTCACACAGCTCTTTCCCTGGTTTGTGGTATAGAATAAGGAAATACAGAATATAGAAACCCTTTTATATGACTGCTTGCATGTATGTCCTACACAAAGAAGTACAAGGTAAAATCTCATTGTCTTCTACTTTTCTCTGGCATGAATGGCAGAGCCAAAAAATAAATGGGAATCTGGACATGCAGATCTGAGGAGTAGCCATCCTGTCAGCCCCTTGGAGATAGCTCCCTAGTAGCTCAATTTATCATGGCTGTAAGCACTGTCTTAGAGCCACACAGCAAAAAGCAGCCTTGATTTCAGGGGCACAGCAGAGTAATCTGAGACCAGTGCACACAAATATATCCATAGCTGTCGCTGATCCAGGTTTTGCTAGAGGAAGAAAACCTGAAATTGCTTTATCTTTCCTGCAGAAAGCTGTTATTTGTATATTTGGGCTTCTTTCTTCTTCCGCATATCAATGCATGGGCTGGAAGTGAAAAAAACTCAACTTGTGTCAGATATGCATTGCCAGTGGGCATGGAGGCTCTCCCTTCTGCTGCTGGATCACACCAGCCTGAAGCAGGTAACAGCTCCCACTTCCCATCTCACTGCAGCTTCCCTCTGGCTCCCTCCATCTGGCACAGGGAGTGCAGGAGCCAGGGAAAAGCTGTGGCACTATGCTGGGAGCTGAAGTGCCAGCACCACAAAAGAGAAGTGGAGACAGAAGCTTAAGCCTCCTTAACTACCTCCTGTTTACCCTGGTTTTGGCCAGTAGCATCTCTCTATTTGGGCTCCCTAATCATCGATGTTGTGAGCAATCTTGAAGCTTTGTGCATGTTCTGCAAAACAGTCTGGCAAACAGGCAAAAGAAAATAGAGCAAAGTCATTTTCGTGCCATCTCTAAAAAAAAAAAAAAATAGGCAAGCCTACAATGGGTGCATACAAAGATTCTAATTTATTATTGAATATTTTTTATGAGAATGTTTTAGATGAAAATATATACCTGGTATAAATGAATAAATGTTTTTAGACATTTTAGACCATTGGCATCAGTCTTTAACAGTTTAGATGTGACTCTTTCCATATCTCTTTAACAAGAAATAAGACTTTTTCAGTTGGATTTGTTGGGTTCAGCAGTGCATTTTGTGAAGTTGAAAATACACAGCTAAAGGAAGTACATCCGTATATTACCAGTTAGGCCTACTTGGATATTTAGGAATGTAATGACTCCAGCTGCAGATGCATTTTTGCTATCTATGCATGTTAAAAACAAAAGAGGTGCATTTATTTTTATGCATAGCTGCATGCACATTTTTGAAAATATGGAAATTAGGGGTTCTGTGAAACACTGTGGAAAATTTATATCAAATGCAAAAAAAAAAATTAAATCTCTCTAACTTCAGTAAATTTTTGTTTACTCTTTATTTTTTTATCTGATAACCATGAGGAAGATTGATGGCTGATTATGAACAGATACACTTTTGAACGTGGGGAGAAAAATTCCAACTGTGACAAAACCAGTTCAATTCAAGTTTATTCTTAGATGCTTAAGTTATTACATGAATTCAACCTCAGTACATTAATTTGTGATACTTAAAAACAGTTAATGTGTTTTGTTTTATTTGCTGTTTGGCTGAGCAGATGGTAATGGTTTTGACACAATTCAGTTTTTTATTTTTCTTCTTTTCTTTTCTTGAAAAAGACAAGGCTCTTTTTCCCACTTTGTCACAGCTGGTTACCAATCAATCTCAATTCACGGTACAGTGATGATAGCACATGTTGTTCAGGGGCCAAATCTGATTGGGTTGCATTTTCAGCAGTGTTTCATATCAAAAAAAAAATTGTGTCTGTATGGCAGTGACTGTCAGCACACTATTGTACAACTGTCATTAATCAAAACTAGCAACAATGAATGCATTCATATGTGCCAGAGACTGCCAGATTTCACTCAAAATCACCCAATTTCTATTAGAATTTCCTCACCAGCAGTGTTTTCTCATGTGCCTCTTGTTTCTCTCTTTCTTTTTTCCTTGCCAGTCCCCTGCCAGCCCCTTCCTTTTCGCTTAATTAAAGGCAGACCTGCTCTATTACTTGTAGAACAGAAATTATGTAACGTGGTGCCCAAAAGTGGCTGGTTTATATCTGGCACAGACTGACTGGCTGTTTAAAAGAGCTCTCCCAGCTCAGTCTGATGGCTGAAGTCTAAGCTGAACTGAAAGGTTAAGCACCTCTGAATGTTTAACAAAGAGAAGTACTTAAAATCAATTAGATGTCCATAAACATGTGAAACCGGTGTCTGACGCCCTATGATTTTAGCTCAATGTTGCATTAATTGGCCAGGAGTCAGCAATATTGGGGCAATATGTCACAAGTTGTTTCTTGACACTGCACATATTTTGAAGACATTGCCTTCTTCATGCACTGGCAATGTTAAGGAGCAATTTAACCACTGCACCCTGGTTTTCTGCCATTCCATCATCAATCCAGGAGCCTGGTAAACGCTCTCTGTGATTGGTATTAGCAGAGAGGACCCTGATCCTCATTCCCAAGTGTTCAGTAGAGCTAATCCAGATGAGAGTGAACTTCCACAGAAAATGAGGTGAAAACATCTTGCTGTGGGGATATGAGGCTATAGGACAGAGAGGAGACAAAGCACTGTTCAAGGCTGAGCGGGGTGGATGCTTGAGAAATTGAAAAGATGTTCAGTCTTCACTCCTTGTTGTTTTGTTTGTGCTGCTGTGGGTCAGGCTAAAAGCCAGTTTTCCTCCTTTCTCCTTCCTGTCTGCTTCATCTGCCAAAGCTCTTCACTGAACTGCGGTGACTTCTGGGGACAGTGCGGGTTGAACAGATGACTGAGGGGCAGCGGATCAATACTGCAGGACAGCAGATGGTTCTAACACCCCATGGGTCCATCGATGCATGAATCTAATTGCTAGATGGCACGTTCTGCCAGGGTGGTCCAAAAGCATGGAGAAGCAGGCTGGGAGAGATGAACCTGTCCTTGAAGTGATTGTTAACTGGACCGTGACAGTGCCGTGTTTACGCCACCCTCCGTTTGGTGACCCAAGTGGGAGCTGATGGCAGTGCCCGCCGCCCTGCGTCCTGGCATGCCACGCAGCTGGCTCCTCCGCCCAGCAGCCTTGGCACGACGTGCCCGATGGGCAGGTGCAGGGATAAAGGCTGCCGGAGCCTCCGAGGCAGCTGGCTGGCATGCCAGCACCAGCACATCCGTGGCAGGAAGCAGAGTGAGTCAGCTGCAGCCCACAGCAGGCCGGAGCTGCCTGTCCCAGCCTGCCTGCATCCCACTTCCAGCAGCCCCTCACTCATACAGACCTGCTGCCTGGCTGTTGTGCTCTCGGCAGCATTAAGTGAGACACAGGGATGTTATATTTTGTATTAAAAAAAAAAAAAATCAATTACCTAGATGGTTAATTGTTGCCCATCTTTACAGCCCTGATTCCAATATCCAGTGCATATTTATATTGCAACTGATCTTAGTTTTCTCATCATACAGGAGCTGAAAGCAAATTTATATTTTTAGTCTCCTAGAGCTGGCCTCATGTCAAGAAAATAAGCATTTGCTCTTGTCTGCAACTCTGTGGTCACCAAAGACAAATAACTGCTCCATCGTTGTGGGATCATGTTGTCATATTCTTGAGATTTTTAAGGGGGACAATTTGCCTTTTCTGTCTTACGAAAATAGTGATTTTTATTTGCAATTGACTAATGCAGCACAGCGTGCAAAATGACATAATTTGTGAGCAGTCCAGAAGAAATGTTCTTCAGCTGCATGTGGCTGTTGAATGTAGTTTTAATATATCTGTAGTTCTCCAGAAAATGCATATTAAGTTCTATAACATCATAACTACCTGCCTCTACCACCACCACCGATGGCACTATGCTGGCAAAAAAATAATCCCTACAAGTTTCTAAAGTTTGCCATGGCATCTACTTATTCTTCCCCCTGGCATATCTCTTATTAATCAGTTAAACCTGAGGTATAGCATATACATACAATTAAATGTAACTCCTAAGGAAATGGTATTACACGTGTTTATGTTAACTCTGGCAGAATGGTTAGCCTCAGGTTCCTCTTTTTAAAATTATTTCTTGCTAGTTCATAGACTGAACCTACTGAATATAGAAAGAAGTTGTATTGTGGTGAGTGTGAAAAGATGTCTTGACTGCTCTTTGTTCTTGGAATTGCTAGTAATGCTCTAATTGATGTTGTGAGCTTTAGTTAGACCTCACAGAACTTTAAATGTTTTGACATACGGGGTCTTTGAGTTAAGATGCTTTGAAGTCTCTTAGCACACAGTGCTCTCTCTACAAACCTATACTAAAGGAACCAATAGCAGTGTACATTATGTACACAAAAAAGTTATGTTTCACGTTCCCAAAGGATCTAAAAATGGTCATAGAGCCTGACAACATTCCTCTGATCTGTTGCATTGCATCCTTATTCATCCAAACATTTAAGCATGCTCTTCCATACGATTTCAATGTGTTTTCTACATAAGTCTACAAGGCTTTTACTGCATAACAAAGAGAAGGTAAATGAGTCCCTCTAAAATTATGTCATGAATGTGTATACAATGAGAAATAGTATTGACATCTCCTGAAGTCTGAATCTGTCTTTAGTTTAGTGTTCCTATTTCACTGATCCATGTGAATCAGAAGCCAAGTCTAGATTCAAGGTGACTTAATGTATTACACTGAGAAGAAATGTTGTTGAAAAGAATTTAACAAAATACTATTTAAAGGGTAAAGTATCTATGCTGAAAACCAGGGTTTTCCTGATTTGGGAACCAAAGACATTTTATACAACATGAAGTCTCCTGTTGTACCCCAGTGAGCCTTGGTTCAGAGCCTAAAATACTTCGTTAAGCATGACTTCTGCAGGATAGTAACAATTTAACTAAAAATATTTTTCTGGGTATAATCAATCTAAATGCCACGAGAATAAATGTTCACTGCATGTTGGACTACATTGTATTAATTTAAGTTTTATACATCCTTGCAGTTTTAGAATTATTTCAACAGTAGAAACAAAGGAATGGACAAAGCACAATTGAATTGTTTCTAATTTCTTTTAAGAAAGAGAAAATGTTTTTGTCCACCCTTAATGAATCATTTTGTTGTATTTCTGTGAAATTGATAAATCTGCTTTAATGTACCTCTTCAATAAATGTCACCTTCCAGAGCTTGGATATATTTTTTATTGTTTGCAATTGGGTAGTGTGAGATCCTACCAACATGCTCATGGTTCCCTAAGGGATTGCTGCTGTAGGGAAAAACTGTATATAAAAGGAAATTTCCAAGTCAGCAAAAGGTAAAACAGGTACCTCACATAGTTAAAGTCATGATAAACCTGAGCTGTCATGTATTGATAACTGATATCTGATACCTTAATTTTATCTTATTGCTCTAGATTAAGGACAAAGTGAATGATATTATTAATAAAGCCCTAATACTGAACATAGCAATACTAATTTTATGTAAAGTTTCTAACTAATGCAGAGTGCAATAAAAATGTCACGAAGATTAATGCTTGGTGGAATTATCTAATGCTAGATAATAATTTATCTTCCAAATTTGGCTCCAAGATAGATTCAGACTGGCATTTTCCAGGTTGATAGTTTTTGTCCATTTCTGTTGCCCACAAAAAGAGTTTTCATTGTTTTGCCGTGGCCCAGGTATGACATCAAGGACGACTACACCCTGCGCATTAAGAAAGCCATGAGCACAGATGAAGGAACCTACACCTGCATCGCTGAGAATCGAGTTGGGAAGGTGGAAGCCTCTGCCACGCTCACTGTGCGAGGTGAGTGCTCCCACCGAGGCAGCGCCCGTGTCCCACACGGATAACTGCTCTCTGATGGGATGGGCCACATCCTTCCCTGCCACTGTTTGGGTCCCACACACCCTTTGCAATGGTGACTGCACTGATTTACAGCATAGGAGAAATCCTGGTCCTCTTGGTATCTCAGGCAAAATTTTAATTGATTTCTCCCTGCAGTTAAAGCCCTATCCCAATGTGTTTTCATTGAAGAGCAGATGCCTAAGCATAAGCAAGCACTACATAACCGTGGGCATAGACATTAATATGTGAGCCATCAGTTCAGGCTATTAGTCACGTTTCTTTCTCTAAGAAGTATAAGGAGTAGAGTAACTATATTTATTAATGACAAATGTAATACAGATAATATTATTATGTGATTAGCTCTGCCATAATTAAACTCTCTACCACTACCCTTTATCCGAAAAATAAACCGTAGCCAAAGGAAAGAGAAAATCCTAATTAAATTTTGTAAGTATTACAAGGTAAAGGCTGATATATTATCTCCTTAAATATTTGTGGTCTCTAGTATCCACTCACTGTTTATGTGCTGCTTTTGGATTTGGTAAGGAGGTTTTAAGGCTGGCGGAATAAGAGGTTGCCAAAATATCTTTCGTGACAGTAGATATAGACATGCTAAAGATTATGGGGAGAGAAAAAGTTTGTAAGCTAATATTTCTATATGAGTAAATAGAATATAATAGTTATTACTTCATTCCAAAAGATAAGCAGCAATTTGGCACAATGAATATCATGCAGACACTATTTCACAGTTTAGTGGTGCATGCTGACGGTTTTCAGGAGAGCTGTGAAAGGTTAATAAAAACATTTTTAGCTTTATCTGTCCTCCTCTTTTCATACACATTAAATCAAATGTTCAAAGTCTCAATGGATTGCTTTATTAGAGCTGGGGTCAACTGACCCAAGAGGCCAGCTTCCATTTCCATCCATTTAATGCATGGACACAGTTCAGTTTAATTTGCTGAATTCAAAGGGAAAAAAAAAAAGCCACTGAGTAGCTTTGTAGGGGGAGAGATGTTAGTATATAACAAAGAAAAGAGAGCGTTGTGATAATCTGTCTGTTGAAATATTACCTCAGTGTTCACTTTAGACTGTAAGTGGTAATACAGCTCTTCCCATTTTAAGTTGAAGGAACAGGTGTGAAAGAGATTGTTCTTCCCTTTTGTAACATGGGAAAATTAGTCACCACAGCGAACTCCCAGAAACAGTCTCACTCTGTTCCTTTGTCACAGGCAGGATCACAGTGTCCAGTAATTCTGGTAACCAGTGCCCTGACCTATAAACACCCCTAGAACAGTGTCCACTGTATACATTACTGGAGCAAGCCTTTCAGATTTGCTACCCTGACTTGTCATGTAAACAATAGCTAGAACCCAGCAAAAAAATCCTTTGAAGTCACTGAAGCTTGAACCCAATGAAATTAAAGGGAGAAAAATTCAAGGAAATATGTAATTTAATCATTTTTCCCCCAGTAAAAGCATGTTCCAATATCTTGTGTATTTTTCCCCCTGGGTTTGTCATTTACAGTCAAATACATAATGTTTATTCAACACAAAGCCATGATATTAGAAACATATTACATATTCACGATATGACAGAAAATGAGAAAAACCAAGAAATTCACTGGAGAAAGTTATTGCTCTGAATTTTGTGAAAACAAAGGACTGGGAAATCGCCCATTGACTTTAAAGGGATGATGAACAGTGGACTTTTTAATTAAAGAAAGCCTTAATTCTGAATTCTTAAGTAACAGTGTTGTCTAACACTGGCTTTGCCAAGTCATGTAAAGGAGCAAAACCACTTAGCAGTTCAAAATTTACCTTGGGCATGCCTTGGACCTTGCAGGTGTCATGTAGTTCCATCTGCCCACCTGACAACAACCATGTAATCCTTAGCTACCTCATTTCACTGCTCTATCTTCTTAAACCAGAGGATGGGGATGCAGTCAGGAAAGTTGCATTACACTGTCACAAACAACAGCAGAATATGAATTCTGTGACCCAGACTCCATGCTCTCTCTCTCTTGGAAAGATGCATATCACTCTTACACCTCATCTTTCTGCAGAAGAAGGAATATGTCCATGATTATGGAAGCCAGAAAGTGTTCCAATAGATGATGGGTGAGAATGGCAGCAGACTAGACACGTTTTAATGAAATTGGGACAGAACCATGGAAAGGTTGAGAACTGAGAAGGCCTTTTCAAGCTCTGTTACCTCTGAATTTGCATGTCTTACATTTGACCCTAACCTGCACATAAGCACACAGGGCTGGTAATCTTCTTAAAAAAAAAAAAAAAAATAAAAATTGTGTCATTGCTCAGAAATGTGTAACTATTGCTGCTGATAAAATAATAGAGGCTTTGCCTACACAGATGTAACCTGGAGTCAACTTTATGTCCAAATTTTCAGCTTTTCTGAAAGGGATGTCTGTATTTTATTCACAGAGGGGCTGACAACCCGGCACAAGTATAATGAAGGGCTGTTGCTATAACCAAGAAATCACTTGTTGCAGTGGCAACTTCCAATCTCTATATCAGCCTGAAACAGAATTAACCTGTCGATCATTTAACAGCAGTTTTTTAGGAAGTAGAAGTTATCTAAGCCAGTGATTTGGGAGGTTCTGGGTTGAAGTCCCTGTGGCCGTTTCAGCCCATTTGTTATATTTTCATCAGCACTGTCAGTGAGGAAAAAGCACTGTGCTGTAAGCTTTCATGCCCATTATTAAATGAGAAAAACTGTCCTGGGCTTTCTGTAGCCCTTACTGCTGCACCGACTGGTCATGCTTAAAATTCAATTGGTATTTGACTCAGGAAGCAAATGCCTTGCATGACATTAGGCAGTGTGAGGCTTAAATTGATGTGTTCATTGGGATCTAAAAGTTTGTGCTAATGCAATGCAATTTTTCTTTTATCAGGCATTAACAATGATACTTGATGATGGCATGCGAAGATAATAAAAATGTTTCTCTGAGAATGGTTCCAGTCAGCTTGTTCAGATGCTGTGCTCAAGTAAATGGGATGATAGTGGCACGTGACTAAACAATAACAGCAGTGAACATTTAACTTAGGCTGCCATTTGAGGGGTTGGCAATCATGGTAGTATCCATAGTGGAAAGTAACATTACACGTCATGCATTCTGACAGATATTCTTTTCTTTTTTTAATTTCCTTTTTATGTTCTCACTACACCATTGTAATGTCAACAGCTCGCCCCGTTGGTAAGTAACCATCCTTCTATCCATTTTAGCATGGCTTCATGCAATGCTTCATCTTTCATTTGCAACAGCATTTCACTGGCTGGAATAAGCAGCCAGCGCTTAATAGTTGTAACTGTCTAACACCAGGCAAGCGGTTTTGTCTGACAAAGTGCTTTTTCCAAACGTTGTATTTCCTGCTGTGTCGTGTACAAGCACATTTGCCAAATCACCAGCAAGAACCAATCAGTGAAACGGGGTGGGTGTGGTGATACCGAGCCAAAACCACTCATTTAGATGTTTTTATTGCTCTGTTTATGGGCCTGGTGTGAAAGCCATTGAAATCAGCAGAAAGGGTTGTGTTGGCTTCGGTGAGCTTCTACCAGGCCCTAAACAATCAGCTCATCCTGCTTTTCCTGCTCAGCAGTAAAAGCACAGGCTTTGCATGTCCCGTCTTTCTTGTATGGTTTGAAGAGTTCTGAAATGAAGGAGTGCTGAAATTGAAGAGGGGATGGAGTGGATTTCCGTGCTTGCTAAGGAAGTTCATCACTGGTTGTTGCCCTTGGGTCATCTTGGAGTGCAGTTTGGAATGCACTGTATAGGATGCAGACTCTTTTGAATAACAAGTCCCAAGGAAGACAACCTCTAGGTTTTTAATTCCCACACTGAAAATTGTATCATTTCCTATGCCTTTGAAATTCTATAAATGCATAAGAATCTTACTGAGGATAATGGAAAATTTGCAACTGTCAGTAGCTGAAATTCACTTCTGGTATTCAGAAATACCCAAAACATATGATTCAATTGTCTTTCATGAATATTTACTCTGTGCCTACATGGATTTAGCTTAACGAGCTGCATTGCTCCTCTGATATTTGTAGTTTTTATTTAGATTTATATTTTAGAATAATAATATGGTTACTCTGATTTTTTTGGATTAGTGTAAAAAGTCAGCACTGGTGTTTATGGAGATTGCTGAGGGGTTTCATCTTTATTTACACAGTCAGAACTTTTGTTAGATACGTGTTTGACTATAGTTTGTGAGTTTGAATTCATCTCAGCTCTTCACTGGTCTAAGTTTGGAGGAAGAAAGATTGGAGTTATTTAACGGTAAAATCCAGGTTAGGCCTCTGTTTCCAGAACTAGGGTGATCCCATCTTATTATAACTTGCTTGAACTAGCATCCGTGGAGCCAAGCCAAATACCTCTGCAGTCACAGCATGGCTTATACACACCTGGAGAATTCCCTGTGCAGAATAGAAATTTACTCTTCCCCTCCTGGGATTTTGATAGCAAGCTTTAAACCAAAATCACTACTGTATTACTTTGGCATTAGGCTGGTTTTCAAGTAATTCATTCCCAGGAGTTGCAGAAGTATAAAACTGCAGTAAACTCGGGAGAAAAATTTCCTTTGCTTAGAAAAAGTAGTGTGAATTTAGAGTGCTTCTTCATTCACTAAGAAATGCCACAAGATTAAAAGTATTTTGCTTGTCGATTTTCTTTTTTCACTTTGCTCTTAAAAGACAAGCAAGGAAAAGAATCATTAAGTAGAGACTGTTTCAAGCTCTGTGAAAACTACATAAAATAAATGGCTGGAGATTCACAAGAAAATGATAGGTTTCAGCAGTGTTGATGGTGTCTCATTTCACAGCACTGATTCTTTTTTAAGATTTTTCAGGCCATTGAGTCATCCCTGCTTCCATCTCCAAAGCTTATACAGCAGGTCTTGGTCTCAAGTTACTTTATGTCCAGGTATATGACTGTGATCATGCTGTGGTCAATTCACATATTCCCTGCCGAGGCTATTTTATTTTGTTGAAAGAGAACATCTGTGACAAAGAAATTTCTTCTTTTACGTAATTTATTCAGGAAACTGAATTCAAAATGGTTGATCTTGAACCAAGTACTATATGGGCATATGGTCTTTATCAAAGTATTTAATTTGGTGATTATCTTTGTGACTTGTGGAAAGATTGTTGAGTAAATAAGTCTAACCCTGAAGATATTTGACATGCAGAACTCCCATACAAGTGTATGTAGTGATTGCAGTGTATAAGCAGATCAGAGTCTGTCAGTCACTTTTGTCTGATCCTGTACTTGTCAAAAAGACAGTGATAGTGTGTACCTGTATTGGCTTTTTTGCTTAAATACCTGAAATAAAAACTAATTTCTGCAGTTCACAACTCTGTTTCACTCAAGAGCAGGCAAAGAAGGTGGCTAGCCATCCTGATTTTTTGAAAATTTAAAGTCTGGTAAGACAAAGCAGAGTAACTTCCCTCTCCACCAAGAAACCCAAGTGACTTCTGTTAAAATTGTCATTTAACAAGAATGGTGAGTCAAATCTTGTAGCATTTTTTTTGTTCAGGAAGTTAACTGGAATGCAGAGCAGAAATACCTCTGCTTACCTAAAGGAAGCTAAAGCAAATACTACTTCATGTAATTAAGCTCACAGCTTTCTAGGAGGATGACATTTTAACAGAAGTATATTTGTATATTTATGCATATGTTTAAGTGCAGGGGAGAGCTTAAAATTTTATTTTCTTTCATGACACCAGAGAATTAGCTAGGTACTTCTATCTTCCATCACTGTCTTCAATTCAAAGCAGACATGTTTTGTCTTTACTACGTTTTAAACAAGACCAAACAATTTTTTTTTTTCCATTGAAGAATAGAGAAATATATTTTAATGATCCAGATTTTTATTTCTTGTAGTAAACAGAATAATTTTCATTTTCTCGTCAGTTTTTGGCTGTTTCAAATACTTCTGTTAGATGTGGTATTTTTTTTGAATTTCAGCTTGAGTGGAAAATTCAGGAGTGGGATTACCAATGACCATCTTGGGTTCAAGTAGTTACTAGCAAATGGTTCATACTACACAGATAAAAGGAGGTATGGTGCTGCCCGAGGTGGGTGGCAGCTGGTGAATTTAAAAGCTCTATGCCAGATTACTCATCATGTTTGAATTTGCTGCTAGGGATAAATGTGTTGCCTGTTTCTAAAATAGATTATTTATAACCTTTTGAAAAGATTTCTGTCAGGATTTACAACAGATGGGTTTAGGAAACAAGATATTTATCCCTATTTAGACGATTTCTATAGTTATTTCACTCATTAAATTGATTTTCCAGATGAGCAAGTTAGAATTTTCTCATTTTTGCATTCTGCTGTATTTCTTATGGCAGTTGGGCAGGAGTGTAGCTGCTGAAAGGAGCACAATAGTTGGGAAAAGCCCAAAAGTTTCAGTAACCCTGACCCTCTTTTCAAAGGCAGTTGCTGTACAGCTTTGAGATGGAAGACCTTTCACACACAAGATCTATGAAGAACTGTCTGATGTCCCAGCTACTTTTTTATTAATAATACAAAAAGTCATTCAGATGACAGAGTACTACTCAGTTTGCAAATTAATTTCAACTAAGTCCAAGTGAAAATACAGTTCTTTGCATATCAGTTGCTTTGCAGTAAGTCAAGTTTACTTAGTTTATTTTCATGTGCTGTGGTTCATCTTCCCAAAAAGAAGAATCTTACAGCCAAATACCTGGACACTTTTACCTCCAGGATAGAAGTCAAGTATTTTGAAATTAGCTAAGGGAGTAAAGGGAGACCAAGTTACAAAAACTTAACTTCCCTATCATGGTGGTGAAGAGACAAACAGATAAGACACCTGCCATGAATTTTCCAAATTTACTATTAATTAAATGCAGTCTATTGGCATTTAAGTGCAATGTGACTGTATGATGCATTTCACTCTGCACTGGGAAGTTTCCATGACATAAATCAGCCTGGCATGACTTAATGATCTGTTAAGAGTGGTGCAGCATGAAAAACAATAGAAAGGGCTGTATTTTATAGAGAGTGGTATAAGGTTTTGTGATTAGAAATTACATTGCTCAGATGGTTCAGACTGTTAAGTGAGAAAGAATTCTCTTTATTCTTCTTCATTCTGACTCTTGCAGGGAAAGTCTATACAATGAATGCTTTTATTTTTATTATGTTCATGAACATATCACCTTCACTTGAGACACTGAGGATTTATAAAATATGAGTAACATGGATTGGTATGTGACAGGAGAGATGAGATCATGCTTGGCAGTATGGTGCCATCTTTCAGTGGCAGAAATCTCAAATTTCTATAAAAATGTGCTGTCTTTCCTGTCTGGTACCACTTATAGAAATTTTCAGGAGAGGGTAAGAACAACAGTGGACATTAGGCTTTTTGGATTTGTTAAATGAAAGAGTAAGACATCATTATTTTTTTAGAGGTCAGCAAATTCTTCAGATTTAAAGATAAAATGTTGCTGTAGAATGAAATTCAGATTGTTTTGTATACCAGTAAGAGATTAAAATATGGAGCTGACTTGTTATGATTTTTCATAGCCTATGAATTCCACTCTAAAAATCTTGAAGTCCATAGCATATCTACTTTGCCTAAAATTCAGTCACTGAAGTGCAGGAAGTGATCAAGAGCCCCGTTATTGTAATTTTTTTTAATTGCTGAACTCTAGCTTGGGAAAATTTAAAGAAGTGTAATGTATAACTTTTATTTTTTAACTTTCAAAGTTTCTCAAAGCATGCTCAGATGAGTGGGAATCGTTTTCCTATTTCAGTGGCTTCTGAGTTCTGAGTATCTCCAAAAGTCTTTGAAGATTAGTTTATAAAAAAGGTCTGTTGATGGGTTGCTCTCCCCAAGCTTTTCCCTTCCTTTTAGTAAAAGGAGTAATTGGTTACTTTTCCTGCAAGAGGGACGTGGAAATCAATACATTAATCTATTCACTTTTCCTTTTACTTTCTTTGTTCTATTGCTGCCAGCCAATTTACAGCTTGGATATGATCTCAGTGTTACTCCACAGCAAAACTACTATGTGCCCTATTCCTTGAATGTTAATAGTATCAGTCAGAATAAATAGTCATTTTTCTTCCTCTCTGGTTTTTCTCTCTTTGTTTAACAGTGTCCCAAATTGAGCAGTGTCCTCTCGGCCTTATTTTTTCTCAAGGGTAAAAAATCAGGAATTTGTCACCTTTCTCACTATAGATGTAGCCTATGAGCCTATCCAGGCTCTCTACTCTTCTCAGCATCTCCTTAGCTCTTCTCTTCAGCATGTGAATTCATGTCTTTTTGAAGGAGGTAACCAGGTTGCACTCATTATTTTGACGAAATCCTACTGTATCAGCAAGGGCTGTGCTTTTCATTTTTAAACATGTTGCTGACAAACCATCCTGCTATCTCCCGTGAAAAAAAGAATCAAGGCATATTGCATGTGTTTTTGTTGGCATAATTTGTTTTCTTTGCTAAACTCCCAGAAGGTAGGAGTGGCACAAGCCATCCCCTAAGGGTGCAGTTTACATACGGAACAAGGCTAAAGTGTTAAGATTTTAGGAGAGTGCACCTTTTCTATGTGATCTGAGTAAAAGGTATATCCTGAATCTCAGGCACTTGAGGAAAAAGCAAAAAATTACAAAGTATTGTCTAAAGTCAAGAAAGTTCTGAGTAATGGAAGTTACTGGGCAGACAGAACCAGTGGTCCTTTTCTATATATACATCAAAACTAAATGAAATTCTTTCTAGATGGGGTTTTCCAGCAGCATCTGTAAAGTTATGGGGCTGCTTAGAAGAGATGATTGGACAAGGTATAATAAAATAGAGATGTATGACTAAATGAGAATAGGCTACAATCTGCTGATGGGATGAAATTAAGACCGATATTTTAACTGAGTATTTAAATGCCCTGTAAAACAAAGAGGAGGAGGAGCCCAGGAAAAGTGCTGCTGCTGAAGTCAGAGCACTGGAGAATGGGATGGGGGAGTGGAAAGTAGATGCCTTTCTTTTTGCCTGTGTAGGAGGCAGACTTGAATTTTCTGTAATAGTTATTCTCAGTGTATTTTTTAATTGATGTTAGTCCTAGGGAAGAATGAAGAACAAATCATTTTTTCCACCATGCAGATTTATCTTCTTTCTTTTGGGTCATTCAGGGATAAAGCAGAGATTCTATGTGTCAAAATATATAGGACAAATAACAGATTTTATTTATTGATTCTCTACACTTCTTTCACCTCTTGTAAAGAAGGAAAAAATGCTTATGCTTCCATGCTTTAAGAGATTATCTGCTTTGATGTTTCAGAGCAACTGAAGGATAAAAATGTTGTTACACGTGAAATTCAGAAACTGAATTTAAATTGAAAATTAGAACCATTAGTATGAAAGAAGGTTTAGCATTCTCAAATGATCAAAGTGTGCTTTTTTCACAATGTTGTGTTTACACATGGTTCAGCTGAAAACAGCAACAAACCAAAACAAAAGGAGTTTCTCACTTTCCATGAGACAAGAGCAGTGTGAAGGACACTTAGAGGAGAACTGGTCCTGGTAATAATTCCCCCTGCTCTCTACCTCTTGCTCTGATTCTTCTTCCCCAGTGTTTTCTTTCGTTCAACCTGCCAAAAGTTCTCCCCACTTGTACCATGTGCTTCTGCTTTTGTGTATTTGACCTGTTGTTGCAGTACACATGAGAATTAATTTTGAAGCAGTGTCAATGTTAAAGGTGGTATCCAAGCTGTGGATTATCCATGCTTCCCTAGTTTATGGGAAGCTGCTTTCCAGAAAACTCCAAGCCAAGCACCTGCTTTGCCACCTCCACCCATGTAATTTTAAAATAATATCATGGGTCTAGTGAAGGGCTCCATTAATTAGTTGTTATCCCCACAACCTAGCCATTCTTCATTTTTGTGGCAGAACTATTCATCTAAAGAAGAAATCATGAAAGATAGATAACACTATAAATAGACAAGCAAGAGTTAAAAAAAAATGAACCAGAAAAAAAAACATCCACAAAATTAGATTTATGCATTTGTTTCAAAGGCTACTGCACTCACACAGCCTAGGGAATGGCAGAATAAGAGAGGAAACTCATTTTCCAGGTAACTCGGTTGTAACTTAAGTGCTAAAAAGTTACTGCCTTCCCTGTGTTTGAACACACCTAATCATTGGAGCACACCATAAGATTGAGATGTCTTTTCTCTTTAAAGAGAATTATTATCCTTAGCTTCCATTACTTTATCCCTGATAAGAAAGATCTGAATTAGTAATAGGCCTAAGCTGTCATCGTCTCAGTCTTCTGTAATGGCTCCAGTGTCAGAGGCTACACCCTTGATTTATCATTAGTCACAGCTAATAGTGCACTAATAACTTTGTGTCCTAACGACCACACATCACTTTCAGTACCCATTAACAAGATCTGAACTTCTGAGGGAAGAACTGCTGAATCAGCCCAGGTTTCTAGAGTTTGAGGCTGCACCTATTTTGTTTCCCCCTATTTACTCCATCAGCAATAGTAGCCTTGCAAAACATATTTCAAAATTTCTAGACTTTCTTATCTGCACTTCTTGGCAGCTCATGCTAAACATTATTACCAGGTGTATAAAGAGGATCTTACAGGGTTATTTTGTATTTGTATCACAAAATCGTCTAAAATTCCAATATCTGCCAGACAAATTTAACCAACGACACACAAAGGTAGAGAACCACTATTTTCTTTAAAGAGTTCCTGTACTGCCTTCAATTGTCATCTAAGCTGGTATCAGGAACCAGCAAAGCAACCCCACAGATAAGTAGTTCTATTCCATAGATGGTGTCAAGGGTTACCTCCCTTTTCAAAATATGTATTACTTCACATGGAGCTCTGCAGGCTTCTCCTGTCCTCTAAGTTAATGTCTTAGAGGCAAGTCTTGATTTGTACTTGTAAGAGTGGAATTGAGTTTGTTCTCTTAAAATATCCATGTGTATCAAAGGCAGCTGAGAGGGCCACACGAATATTGTCACTGCAGTAATGATTTGAGAGGATCACTGAGAGACCAGCTCCAACTCGTTGAGGGCTTTGCAAAAGAAGACTGTGATGTTGATAGGGTTTCAAAACTCCAAAAGTAGTTTGGGGAAGGCAACATTATCTTGTCACCCAATTGACCCTCTTAGCTCCAGACAGTACCAGGTGTAATGTTGATTGTTCAAATGAAATTAATTGATTGCTGCAGATGTGCAATGCTGAAAAAGGCTGTAGGTGGAAATCTTAGGCTGGTCTGCTGTCTCTTCCCTGCTGGAAGCAGAACTGAGTATTACAGAATCTTGCTACTTTACCATCTAGTGTGTTTCTACTTGTTCCTCAGAGCCTTTTCCCCCACCATTATCTGAGTTTTGCTTAGAATATTTACAAGTCAGCATCTTTTCCCTTGCTCCCTTTGAACCAGTCATAGAAATATATTGATGGATAATAAACAATTCCAGTTTAAAATGAAGCACTCATCTTTATCACTTTAGCTTGCCTAAGTAGTCTTCATGATGAATTTCATGTGCAGTTCACTATCAACTGAAATTAGTTGTAATTAAAGGTTGTCAAATCTGTAATTTAAGCCCTTGAAATTTGTTACAGTCATTCATTTCCTGCAATACTTTTTTTTTTTCCAGTGGATTTGATCCAAAGTCCACATAAGCCGATAGAAGAATTTCTACCAGCTTCAGTGAGGATTGAATAAAGTCTCATATTCCTTGATAGAATCACAGAATCATTTAGGTTTCAAAAGACCTTTAAGATCTTTTAAATACTCCCAGGGACAGTGATTCCACCACCTCCCTGGGCAGCCTGTTCCAGTGCTTGACAATCTTTGTGGTGAGGAAATTTTTCCTAAAACCCAATCTAAACCTCCTCTAGCACAACTTGAGGCCATTTCCTCTTGTCCTGTCATTTGTTACCTGGGAGAAGAGACCAACCCCCACCTGGCTGCACCCTGCTGTCAGGGAGTTGTAGAGAGTGAGAAGGTTCCCCCGGAATCTCCTTTTCTCCAGGCTGTGCCCCCCCAGCTCCCTCAGCTGCCNCACCTGGGCACAGCTGGCTCATGTCCAGCCACTGCCAACCAGCACCCCCAGGTCCTTTTCTGCTGGGCAGATTTCCAGTCACTCTTCCCTAAGCCTGTAGCACTGCCTGGGGTTGTTGTGACTCATGTACTGGACCCAGCACTAGGCCTTGTTTAACTTCATACAATTTGCCTTAATTCATTGATCCGGGCTGTTACAGTAGAAATACTAGAAAAAAACTTGCTACAATATCTACTGTTAATTAAAATCACCAATATAATATATGAACTCCAGGGCACCTGGCCTGGGGAAGGTAATGTGAGCAAGTTATGATAATAAAATTCTTGTAGGATCGTTGAATTCAATGGCAACTACAAATAACAAGATCAGCTGAGAAAACTGTGTCACTGGGAAAAAATGTTGCTAATACTCTATATGGGATCAATGTACTTTTTTGCTATTTTTATGTATTAAGTTTCCCCTCCCCTTCTGAGTCTTCTGCCACATTTCTTATCAGATGACCAGAGTTCACCTACAAGGGATGAACTCTCTGTCTCAGTCAAGCTTCTCTGCATCAGCAGCTTTATCAGCTCCTCTTGACTCAGGGTAACCTTTAGTATTCAGCAGGAGTACTAGGAAGAAATGCATGAAATCCATCCTATCAGATTAGAGATTCTGCTAACTATTAAGATTGGAGTAGAGCTGAGAAATCCCTCTGAAATAATATGCAGCTTTTTTTTTTTTTTGTATTTTTTTTCTAAAGCTCTTTAACACTGGAGCAGGGGCTACCTTTGTATACATTTATTAACAGCATAAAAGATACATTCAGTCATGCATAAACCACCAACATCCTAAAAGAGTGCAACAGAATGCACTCTTCCCATTTTGAACAACGTAACTAATGCTCACTACTGCTCATGCTTTTCTATCTCCATTTTAATTCCTGCAGTCGAATACTGTTCTGTGCTGTAAAAACAGTTCTGAACATGATGTGATTAACCTTAGGGTCCCCCCATCCCCTCATCTCAAAGCCCCCTCGTACATGGCCTGTGCTTTCTATTCATGTTCAACTATCTGATTTCCATATCATCTATTAGCATAACAGAGCTTTAGTGTGACATTGATTGAAGCCAGCGCTTGCTGAATGCAGTATCAAAGCATAATTTGCCAGAAATCAAATCTAATTTACTGTGTACTATTTAAATTTCTCAAAAAAAAAAGGAAAAGAAGTTTCAGTAGAAATATATTGGGTCTGTAATCTAAATAGTTCTTTTTTCCCCCATATTTTTGGCTAGTCTGCTGTAATTCAAGCAATATATTTCATTTTAGAGCCACTGTCTGACTTTCAGATGTCAGTTAGGCAAGAGCTTTTCCACTCTGCTTCTTCCAATCCAGTTAATGTTATATCTGAAATAGTAAAAAGTAGTAGTCTGATAGGCAGAGCACTCGGTTTGCTGCTTCCTAAGTTTTTTTAACAGATCCTCCTAATGATCTTAATGTTTAGCTTGAATGAAGCAATAAAGTACCCCATAACTTTAACAGCTGAAGCATATCAAGCCTGCTGTTATTTCTCTAACTGTACCTTTTCAGAATGTTTTAAAAATTCACCTACTTTGAGAGCAGCAGCAATGGCTTGAATAAATGTTGCCCAGTGTTCCACTGAAGCTGCGCTTTGAGCAAGCTGTGATCTCACTTAACCCTTCTGCAGAATGGAAGTAATAATATTTGTCTGTCTTTATAAACAGCATCCATATGGGAACATAATGAGCTCTCTTTTTTAGGAAAATTGAGGAACCCAAGTGCTTATTCTGTCAAAGAAGCCTTGCTGTGTCTGAGCAGGGTCACACTGCATTCTCTGGGGATAATGACAGTCTTAGTGTTTGGGTAGTTACATCTGACCAAGAATTACTCCTGCAGTTATTAACTGTTACTTTCAGTTTTCAAGTTCAACTAGAAATTGACAGATAAAACTGATATGGTGAAAACATTGTTTAAGTGCTGTAAACAATGGTATTTTTATCAGAAGCTGTCTGTAAACAGAGCTATAGCTGAATATGACAACAAACTATGACAAAATTATTATTTCCTTCATTATAAAACCCCATCTTTGAATGAATTTTAAAAAATGCATGCAAAGTTTTATTTTTCAAAAATTATGTTTTTCATGTCCTCTAAAATTATGGTAGTAAATAGTTTGGCTGAAGAAACTGGTTTTGTGCTCAATTTAGTGTGAGTAAAAGGTCTGGTTCATTTATTTTTATAGTGAATTTTTTAATAATTATGGCTGCAGAGCAAAGCTAGAAAAGATAGTGTTGCATAACTATATGTCATTGTTTGCTGGAGTCTTTAGAAATCTTGTCCTAGTAATTATAAGGCCAAAGATCTGCTCATCTAGTATGTCAAATGGTGGAGAGGACTTGGTGTGTGGCAGGGAGAAAATAGAGCAACAGGGTCAGTCCATGTCTGGGCTACAGATTTATTCCCTTGTCTGTTTCGGGGAAAAGAAAAAGAAAACACCAAAAAGACCCCAAAAAACAACCCCCAAAAAACAAAAAGAGGAACCTGTTTCTGCTCTTAGGAAAGTGAGAGATGTTTAAAATTAGGGATAGGTCAAAAAATGGAAACTAGGTAGAAACCTGGGTGTATATCTCTCATTGTTCCTTGACTACCAAATTACCTTAATTTTATCCTTGAAAGGTCTGCTACAGCAACAAATTCAGTTGTGTTCTATCTGTGTAGAGCTCTGAATTATTGATTTACAGACCTGTGTGAGTGAGAGTGTTTCAGATGAACCTTTAAACTTGCCTCTCTTGCATTTACTCTGTTACATGATTTGAAGGACAGGCTCATGGAAATGCCATGCCCTTCTTACTTGAGCTGTCTGAGAGCACTGTCTGTGCACCCCCCAGTGAACCAAACAAGCCTAAGAAGTGAATTTAGGCATCCATCGTGCCTAGGTTTGATCTATGAGATGCTCTCCTGACACCAGGTTTTCAGTCACCATAGCAAGATTGTGGTCTTGAGGCCACCCATGACCCTGCAGAGACAGAAAAGTCAGGCTTGCATAGCTGCTGTCAAATGCAGGTGTAGCACCTGAAGAGATTAGGGCGTTTCTTCTCTCTGCTGTGCCTGAGGTCACTGTTGGTTCTATATTAATATCCTGGGCAATGAATTTCTATAGCTGAGCAGCGAACACTGGGCTGATTCAGTGACCTTTGTTAAGCAGGTGGTCAGAACTGTAGAGAAACCTCAGTGCAAAGTGTGTCTATACGAAGGGAGGTTTCTGCCTCACAGCTCACAGCTCTTTTCCTCCTTCCCTTCCTGTATCACTGAACAATCACATGCACTGATTCCCACACTGCCATTTCCTGGCACCTGTGGGGGTTGCTTGCAGATATGCTGGGTAAAACAAGGTGAGGGAAACCCAAGTAACTCGCTGCAGCTCAGCACTTGAGGAGTGGTACAGCATGAGCTCAGTTCCTAGAGTATATACAGCAACACCTTATAGAAACCTCAAAACACGTGGCTGTAAGCAGGCAGCAAGAGGGCACCTCACCCATAGTCCTGTCTGTTCATAAGATTAACACCTGCCAAGGTGGAGGAAGAGGTGGACACTTCTCTCCAGGGAGGCCCAGACCTCTCTTTAGGAGTGTGAGGCAGAAGAAAATACCCTCTACCTTCTAAATTGATTGTGATTCATGTTTATTAAGTGCTTTACAGTTCGTGTTTTAAGAGTGCCAGCTCTACTCAACTGATGCTCTTTAGACTCCTGCTGATCTGTAAAGCCTTGGGAAGTACCTCATGAGATAACTGCAAAGTGTGTTTCAAGAAAATCAAGTCTGCTCATGTTTCTATGCAGTTAGCAGGTTTGTGTCTGTGCTGTCAGCAGGTGTAATCGGAAGCTGGGTCTTGATTGCTCTTTGTGCCTAATTAAATAGTTTGTAATTATAATGCTGAAAATACGGTTTTCTAAAACACTTAAATTCTGTTTACCTAAAAGCTTAGTGTTCCTAAACCACCCCTCTGCACAACCACAAAACCAATAGTGGAACAGTAGAAAAAGAGGGTGGGGTGAGGGGTATGGGTGGGGTTTTTTTACTTTTTTTTCCCCTTCTTCAGCCCCAAAATTTAGCTAGTCCTTTCATGAGAATATTTGGAGATGCTGCTTACGTTTTTAAAATATGCAAAAAGAGTACAAATCCAGTTTCAGTGAATTCCAGTGATGAACCAAGACTGGAGACTTTTCGTGTCACCCATAGAAAAGTCACTTGCTTCACTACTACATCATGCTCAACACAGCTACTGGTTTTGAGCTTTTTATCTCAAATCCTCTAACACTTCTTCCCCACTCTTCTTTCTGCTCATTAGCACCTTCTCTCTACCCTCACATTCCCACCAAGCATTGACTCTATTCTCCACCATTACCCCCCCAGACAAGTCAAACTATGCCCCTCTCTTAGAAACTGTTCACTTCTGACTCTGCTTCCTGGTCCCCTATTACTGAACATTGTTAATGCCAGCTACTTGAAAACATAGCCAGTCCTTCTTCTTTCTTGTTCTGACTCCAGTCTCCTTTTTTCTTTTCCTTGTGTCTTCATTATCTCCTGAAATACCTATTCCTTCTTACTCACCACTCACCTCTGCCCACTAACTCTTCAACTTTTGCTTCTCTCTAATCTTTAAGCTAGCTGAAACCTGGATTTACCAAGTTTGTGTTCTTTTAGCAACCATTCTTTTTACAGCAAGTCCTCCTCCCCAATCCATTCTTGACCACACTGCTTCTAAGAGGAGTGAGGGAGCTCTTGAACGTGTCATCCAGACCTTTCTCTCCTTTCTAAATAATTTTTAAAAGTCCAGAGGGGCAGATTGAGAAAGGCAGTCTGTTTATCCTAATTCATACCTTGCAATACATGATAGCTCCAGCAGCTCTGTGAAGTGTGAGAGAATATGAGGGTGCTGATACCTTTCCAGAGCAAAGGTAGAATACATCCAGAGTCAGCAATAATAAACGCCTGACTCCTGCTCTTTAGCATTTAATGTCATCAGAATTGACTCTAGCATGTATGGTTGTAATGTTTCTTTCCTTTTTAATTTTTATTTTTAATAACTGGGGATGTCACATACATATATTGCTGCTCTCTTTGTCTCTGTTGTTGTTTCTGTTTATATATTAATTCTGTCTATACTAATGAATGTTTCTGGTGTCATGTCCTCTGACATAAAACAAATCTCCATAATGTTGTCTCTTTCCTTCAATACTCCCTGTCTCTCCCTTGCAAAATATCCTAAACTTACACCATGGTTTTTCTTACCTTGTAGCTCCCCCACAGTTTGTGGTGAGACCACGAGACCAGATTGTAGCCCAGGGTCGAACTGTGACTTTTCCTTGTGAAACTAAAGGAAACCCCCAGCCAGCTGTTTTCTGGCAAAAAGAAGGAAGTCAGGTAAGTTGCAAGCACCCTATAAGTCTTTCAAGTCTTTCTAAATAGTTATATTGTTAAAATTTAAAGAAAATTATTTACATTATCTTTCACAGATTTTTTTTAAACTTTCATAGAAATATGGCTTTTTAAACTATCACTATTCTCTACTGAAATTCATGTTGCTATTTTTTTTTTAATATTTTGAAGAACACAAAGGCCATTTAGGTTGTTGAAACCTGGGCTAGGTGGTGTATAGATGAGTAGAAAGCAACAGTGTCTATGTTAAAGGCTTTTTGTCCTGAAGCCCCCAACAAACAGGTGGGTGAGACAGGCACAGTAGATAAAAAAAGGTATGACTCAATTTTGAACTAATCAGAGCCAGTAATTACAGTTCACAACCTGTCTAGACATGATCAGGCAGAATGTATCCAGCAAGCTGATTTGCATTGGTGTTCTCTTACAGAGCATACAAATACAGGTTTTGAACACACAGATGCTTTCTTCAGTAAAATTGTCTCAAGAAATTTCCAAATCTGGTTTTGGAAATATTTCCCTGATCATCTTTGAAGGCAAAATTTGTGAGGTAGCAATTAGCATTGCCATCAGCCCATACTAACTTCTGTAGCTCAGTATTTGAATGTGATGCCACAACATTTCTTTACTGGAGGCATTGTGGGTACCAGCTCAGGGAAAACATGAAATAGCTGAACCACAGATCTGCTCTGCCCCACCTGCTTCTGCTTCCCCTTCTCAGGAGATCAGAAAACTGGTCCAGAGTGACAGGACCAGGGTGACAGCATTTTGTGCTCTGCTGTCTTGGTAGCTTACAAAGACACAACAGAATTACTTTATGGGTGTGAGCTTGTCTGAGTGTAAGCTTAACCTTCAGTGTGTATGTCTCAGTGTAATAGTTAGAGAAATTTAGATCTAGCCTCCAAGGACCACATCCTGGAAAAGGACAGTATTGTGAGTCTCACTGAGGTGACAATTTTTCGAAGGGGAAAGTAGAATAGCATATTGAAATTAAAGTAGGAAGTACTGATGTGCTAGCAAACATTTCAAACCCTTTCCTTGTAGAGCATTTTAATAACATGGTAATGTTTATGTAAAGTGAGCTTATAGTGTCACACTTGAATCTAATAAAGTGGACATCCATCATGTTGTAATAAAGAGAAGAGCTTCTAATTAAAGTAGGACATCATTTTCAGGATTAAAGTCATTTAGCGTAATTGAAAAGTGTTAATACTCTATTTTATCCTCTTCCATTGGTATCACTTCAAGGGTAAAAACATTTTAAGGTGAAAATGCATCTTGTGTCTTTAATTGAATGTTATTACCTACTGATTGTACCATGTTGAAGCTGCTTAATTACAAACCTGGAAAATTAATTACCATATTGAGAACCAGATCCCTGAGGGTTAGAATACTCTTTTTTGGCAAATAAATGCAACATAAAAATTGATACTTGCATGGTTTATAATCAAACCTTGAAACATGGCTAGATGTGGTTTACAATATTCTCATGTTAATCTCAATTGATCATCAGTGGAGTAACACAGGTTGGGGTTGCCATCTCAGTGTATAACTTGCCAGATTTTGCAGTGAGATGCCACAGAGTGAGTGAGTTTCCACACAATGTAAGTCATCATAGCAATGGAGGGTGGTATTTTTGCCAAGTTACATGACTTTTCACCTTTGCCTCCCATCTATAAATTGTTGCTTGTCTCTACAATGCTGTTTCTGCTTTTAGGGGAACTGTTTGCAGCACCACTTTCAGTGTTCAGAGCAATGTTATATAATCATGTTATCCAGTAATTGTAGGGCAGTTTTGGTTGTGAATCTATTTCTTGATCCCGTGTTTTTGAGCACAACCAGCTGGAAGGGAGGGGAGCTGTTCCCTCCTGAGTAATTTTTTTGTGCCAGCTTGTGTATAAACAGCTGGTCCTTTGTGCATGGTGGCCTTTTCCCCAGAGCCCAACACCTGCCCACCGATGCCATGTGTGAGGGCAGGGCGTGTGTCACCTTTAGACTCTGTGAATTAAATTCTTCCTTGAGATAAATTCAGGGGTACTGTGTCAGGGATGGCTCTGGTGCCTCTGTTTGCAACCCAGCATGCCACCATTGTGCCCAGATGAGCTATCCTACAGCTAATTAAAACCAGAGAAATTGTGACAAGCGTTTAAAAAGGGTTGTACTGTAATTTAGGACAAGTTATACTTCATAGTTATCTGGTCTTTGAAGGAAGGAGTTATGAGACCAGTGAACTCCTCCTGATGTGTGGAATATTCACTGGGACATGGTACCTTTCCAGAACAGAGAAGCCCATGCTGAAGATAAAAAGAAGGATTGATTCCCCTTTCTAATGCAGTGATAAAGAGGTTTCTGGACTATTTTTCTCTAAAGGATTAGGAGCTTAATCCTTGCACTGTCTTTTATATTGTGCTTCTTTTTACTTCACATAATGAGTGATAAATTAAGTCAAGATCAGCCTTGTCAAATTTCTCCTCTTTCTCCTAATATTTACTGAAGTTTTCATAATACCCTTATCCAGTAGGCATCTGTGCCAGGCAGAAGTTATCTGAAAGTTTCAAGGCAGTTCAGAAAACAAGGCAATTATTTGAGACCCACGTAGTCCCATAGCCTAAAATTGTTTCAGAATTTTAACACATTTTTTCCTGTTGGATCTAACATGCTTACTGGGTGCATATTGATTTTTGAGGAAAAATTTACTGTTATAAATTTCTTAAACATTGCTATTGATTACCAGTAAGAGAAAAGCCTAGTGTGACAAGTAACCCAGTAGGTTAATACAATTATAAGGATACTTGGAATGTTGAATCTTATTTAAAACATATCTTTCCTTTTGCTCCCAAAAACATAGAGATAAAGGCGTGAGTTTCACTTAAAATTAGAATTTGTTTCTTTTTTGAATTTGTTTCTTAAGCAGTTTTCTGCTTATCACCTCCAAATAAATTTTGTAAACCATCAAGGTCTGCTTCAGAAGAAACAGATCTGCAGAAAATTCATTTAATACCCTACTCTACACTTTTCGATTTTATTTTTAGTCCATACAGACAAGCTTAAAAGTTAGTAGGGAGTCATCATTAGAAAGCACAGCAAAGCTAGACAGAGCTGCAATAATGACTGAAAGCTTATCACAGCATTGTAAGAGTGTTTCAGGGTATTCTTGATGCCAACAGCTGTATTTTTCATAGAGGCATGTTGAGCTGACATAAAATCCAGCCCCTCTTTTACTTGAATTACTGTTGTTTAATTATTGTTCAAACTGTTCTCCTTTCTGTCTCATTGGGCAATGCTACTGACCTTTCTCTTCACATTGCCTTCCTTTTCCTGTTCTTATTTATTCACAAGAGCTGTGCCAGAGGGTAGAACTTTTTCCTTGAAAACACAGCTCTCACCACTAAAACCTTTTTGGGTCTGTAGTATTGATTCATTCAGTCCTTCATCATATACAATGACTACTAGAGCCATTCCAGTTATTATTATTGACGTCTCTCTTTTCTCCAATCCAGCCCAAAGGCAAAAACTAATCTCCCTGTTTTGTGCAAACTGGTATCTTATCCTACATGAAATTATTTTTTTCTCTCTGATGATTTCCACATCAGATTAATACCCTTTCTCTTCACCCTCCAGGCTCTATGCTGCATTTCTCCTTTGGTGTATCACAGTTTTAATTTCCTTTTACTTCTCTTTTAAACTGTTGTGCTCTGCCAGCTTCTCTTACTTTATGACATGCTCCTATCTTCCTCCCAGCTTTATTTATGTGCCATGTTTTCACTTTTTTCTTTTCTCAGAACATGTTCACAGCCAAACAATAGTGCTCTGCTCCCTCAAGTCTCCAAGATTCAATGCTTTCTGCTAGTTTTCTAGTGTTTACTGTAGTATTATGTCCTTCTGGTTTGATAAGGAAGTACATTATTACAATTACATTCAGAATGAAGACGAATGTGTCACAAATATAAATCGTTCAAGTGTGATTGTTGGAAACTGTCTCCTCGCCTGCACCCCAGTCAGAACACAGCACTGTGTGCTGTCAAAAGGCTGTTTCTAATTTAAACTCTGAGTTGCCCAAGGCAGGGAAAGCATCTCTATGTGTTCATAAAGTCAGAACCACACTTACTTTTTCTCCTCGATTATTTATAGTACTTTAAAGGAAAAATCATTGTCTCTGTAGCTGAAGGAAAAGTGGTGCTTTTGTGTTTTGAATTGATGTGAGATGAATTGTCTTTGCAGAACCTACTCTTCCCAAACCAGCCTCTGCAGCCCAACAGCAGATATTCCGTGTCACCCACCGGGGACCTCACCATCACCAACATTCAGAGGTCTGATGCAGGCTACTACATTTGTCAAGCACTGACGGTTGCTGGAAGCATTTTAGCAAAGGCTCAGCTGGAGGTTACTGATGGTGAGCTGTTAGAAATTCCTATTGTTTTTTTCCTGTCAAAAGTACTTTAAAAGCAGTGTAAATAAAGGTGTATGAGACCACATAAATCATACAAGTAAATGGGCAATTTTCTATAGGAAGTAAAGTGAGAAAAGATCTCTCTATTTGTCTATGGAGTAAAAAAGGCATCAAAGTCTAGTTTGCCTCTTGCTTGCTTTCTGGAGGTTTGTTAACAATGGAAAAAATGGACAAACCAGCTTAGAATAAGTTTGGTGAGAAATGAAGCTGCTTGGTCTGCTAGAGCTAAGATAGGACTGCAAAAAAAAAAAAAAAGAGGAGAATGAATAGGTTTGTGATTAAAGAACTGAATTGGGGTGCAAAAAAAATGTATCTCCGTTCCCACCAGTCTTCAGTCCTGTCTTAGATAAGTAGGGGATGTGTCCTTAGCTCAATTAAATCAACAGTTGCTCTGGAGGTGGTGGAGTACTGTTAGTTTAGAATGCCTACAACACGTAGCCCTTGAGTCCCTCCATGAATAAGGCACCTTCCTCAGAGCTGTGTTCTAAGAATGCCTCAGCAGAGGTAGGTGTGAAAAAAGTCATGAAAAACCACAGGTAGAGAGGAGTTTTCAGGAAAGGAAAAGCACTACATGGTCTGTCTTGCTGCTTTTCATTTCAAATTTTTGGGTTTGAAATTCATCCTGCCTTGAGGTTTCCCACCAACAAACATGAATCCTTTTCATATGTCAGGAATCCTGTTGATATCCCTCTTCATACTATTCTGGATAGAAGGCAGTTTGCATCCTTTAACGTTAGTGAAGAAAACAAGAGAATTCCTCTTATACTCAGAGACTGTGGCATTCCCCAGCATCATTATTCCTTATCTTAACTGACACATTAAATATCTCCTGACAGACTTTGATGAATTTTTGCCATTAAAACTGTTGTTATATGCAGAGGTCTACTTTTACTGTTCCCTTAGAGACCTGCCTGCACCATGAAAGTTTGAAAAGATGTCTAATTTTGAATAATCTGCCTTTTCACAAGAGCATATTCATCACAAGTGACAGGTAGAGAGGTTCAGGCTCATGTTATAGAGGTTTGAGCATTAATTTGATGCCTTTTCTTTGTTTTCCAAAAGCTGCCTATATTTTTATGACAAGAGGAAATAATTTCTGCCTTATCCTTGCATCTCTCAAGCACATTGCTTTTCTGTAGTTTCTGGAGACTAAAGACTTGGCTTTGCTCTGCAGTCTCTTTCAGTCCTTTCTCTCATGGTATATGACAAAATGATGCATTTTCATTCAATTCAAATTTAAATGTAGATTAAAAGGTCATTTAAAAGGAATGGAAAGGCAATATTTTTTAATATCTGTCCATAGTGCTGTCTGCTTCAGGGCCATGACTGTGATTGGAATAAATAGAACACACAAACATTGGCTGGGAGGACACTGAGCTGTTAAACAGTCACACCTGCTGATGCTGCACAGATTTACAGCAACAGGCGCCGAGCGGATCAAATCAGGTTCAAGGATGCTAGTGATGAGAAATTCTCCCTTTTGACAGCCAAGGGCTCTGGTCCATCTTTATCTATTTCTTGTGTGGGGAAAAAAATAAATCCTGATGATCTCTTTGGAATTTTCATTATTTTGTTTAACAAGCCAGGGGAAAATGTCCCCGCTGAAATGCAAGCTCATCTCCGGTTAATTCTGATTAAAGGCGGTGTGCGTTGTACATTGCTCCAGAAAGCATTAGCTGGTGGCTCCGCTGCTCAAGGAGTGCAGGGCCTGCCTTCCTCAAATGCTTTCCAGAACCCACTGTCAGCATGATCATTATGAAATAATACAAGATTGCTTTATAGAAATAACCATTTCATCCCGGAGTCAAAGGGCGGGTGAGGTCAGGAGAAAAGTGCCAAAACAACAGTGTGGAGCTGAGATTATGTGAATAAATGTACCATTAGATCACAGATATTTTTTTAATTGCTTTTAGTTAGGAAGTTAACCATAAATGTCAAAATAATCTGTTTTGGTTGATGCTGAGCAGAAGTTATGGGAGCTAATGACTTTTATCGGTAGGGAAATCTAATTTAATAGTTTTAAGAATATAATAAAAGATGAACACTGTGCGTGCTAGCTATATGCTTAAGCATTAGTGTTCTAGTTTTTGGCTGGTGATTTCAGTTTTACTTCCTAGGCCAGAATTTTTCTGTTTGGTTAATGATTTAATAATAGTGGCGAGCCATCTTTTTCATTTTGAACACATTTTTGTTTGATCCAGAGTAATTTAGATCCAATTGAAGTTCCAATACAGAATGAAAACATGTCATGTGCAGAAAAACAAGTGCTTAATTATACCATATATAGCAGTGTTTCAGTTGTTACATTTTTGCACTTACAAGTCTTTACTGGAAATATTTTTAACTCAAGTGTTCACATGAGAAGAGATTACTAGCTGTGATGAAATGTGCTGAGTTGAGTGATAATTTTGCTGATTATGGACTGTGCTAAGAGCCTTCAGCATATTTGAAATTCAAATCTTGTATTTTCTTGAAAGGCTATCATGTAATTCACTGTCTAACACACATCTGGAAAAGCAAAATCATTTTAAAAATTGAACAATCTTAGCAATCCTTTCAGACCCAAGAAATGAATATGCAGCTCACAATCTTAAAACGACAGATCATGCAAGCAAACCAAGTGCTTCCATCTCTCTCTGTGCTCAACATCAAATGAATAGTTTCCAATTAGTATTGTGTTAGTATTTGTCAATCATGCACAAAATATTTTGGAGAAGATTTTATTTTCTCCTCGATAAGTATTAAAATTTATTAATAAATGTTTCACAGTTTACTTGTCTGCAAATCTGGCCACCATGACTGTTAGCCCTCATCCAACGTATATTGCATGTTTTTTAGCAAGTGTGAGAGTTTCAAACAGGAGAAACCCAGAACAACTTCAGAGCTTCCTGTGAAGCTCTTCCACCAAAAATAGAGACAGACGAGGGATTGGTCTCTGCTTTTCCACCTTTCAGAAAGCCCCCTGCCCTATCATGAGTGTTCATCATGTGAATTTCCTTACTTGTGTCTGATTTTACCTATTGATTCACCAGGACAGTTTTTGGAAATTCTGATTTTGTAAGTGCCAAAGTAAAGACTTCATTTTGTCTTTCTCTTATTTTAATTTCCGTTGTAATTTTACCACATTCCCCCCAAATTTAAATATGGTTTCAGTTGCTCCAAATTGCATTTTTAGTGATTAAACTGTTAATGAACAAATATAATTTGTTCTTTTCCTATCATCTGCTCCAAAATTAAGATACATTTTAGCACAAAAGGAATCTGTTAATTTTTCAGTTACCAGAACATGGATGGATACTGGTAAATAGTTTCAAAACCTTTTTTAAAATTAAATTAATTTTGAAATGTACTTCTGTTCTACCATGCAAATATGTTTGTAGGCACACAACATGTTTTTGTGGAATGGATATAGAAGTTTTCAGCTAGGAGAAAACTATGAAAATGAAAAAAAACCAAAGTAATCAAAATGTTTTTTAAAGCAACTAATAGTCCCCACACCATTTTGTGGCTATTTTTCACTATTCTGCTGTTCTTCAGAATGCTGCTGATATATATATCATTTTAAACTCTAACCATGTTTTGGATCCTTAGTAATGAGGAGACCTAAGTAGTCTTACTTAGGAATACAAGCACACACATGTTTTAGCGAAGATTTACAAGTCATAGTTGTGAAGACAATACAGCCGTTCACAGATCAGTGGAAACCCTAAGTGTTCATTTAACCTTTAGCCTTAGTGTCATGGAAACCTGTAGTGGTCTTTCACCCATAACACCCTTGAAAATGAAGATTCCTTCTGGCCAGGAGGCTTTCAATTACACTATTGATCACAGCTATTTAAAGGATTATGAGCTCCTCATTTGGGCTGTAAAAAAAACTAATTACATGCCAAAGAACAATATCTGTAATGCAGTAGATTTTGAAAAAGCTACATTGCTACACGTATGAGACACTTAGATGAAGCAAATAACTGCAGAGGAATAGCTAGCAACTTAAACAGTTATTTTGCCTTAATTTTTATCTACCTAGAATACTGGGATTTGCTGTTTTACATTAAAGCTAAAGGATAACTTGCACAGCTAAGTTTTAATTTGAATATACTCGCGCTGCAGCTACCCTGATAGTACACGTGAGCTGAGATCAATTTTTATTTTGCCAAATAGCTGAACTGTGTAGTCATAAGGAAACTTAATGAGGTTAAAAATTTTGTATAAAGGTGAAAATGCATTACATTTTTCTTGTTATATAGTGTTTCCTGTCCTATCTCTGGGTTCAGTGGGTGATATTTCAGAATTTCCAAAATAGCTTTCACATTTTGGTGTTGAGAAATAATCTGCATTGGCTTTCTATTTTCAGTTTCAAAATATGTATTGGCTTTCTGTTTTCAGTTTCAATTTCAATGACAGTGATGAGCTCACACTCCAAGGTGTGATTCTGATAATATTAATGATTCTGTTCTTTGTGAATCTTGTTAACCAAAAAAAAGGTAGGTAGTATTTTTGCAACATTAAAATTTCAGAAACAATTATTTTAGGCATAAAATGCACCATTAACATATCCCTGATATATTTTATTTATTAAATAGCATAATGAAAGCACTTTGCATATGTTGACGGTTCCAGAGGTTTTCATCTCAAACAGCTCAAGTACAACAGAAACCATATTGCTTCATAATAATTTGTTTTCACTTCACTGTTAGAGTCAGGTGTTGTGTGTGGACTATAATAAACAGATTCTCAGCTAGAATAAATGATTCAAACTCAATTGACATCAGCAGAGGCAGGCTGACTTGCACCAGTTTGGAAGTTAATCCTGCCTGCTACAATATTTAATATCAATCACACAATTGTTCAGTTGTTGAAAGATTTAAAACAGCAACAGTATGTCTGGTAAATACATAAAAATACATTAAAAGAAAAAAGAATTCTCAGTTCTGTTATTCTGATTTTATGCAGGAGTCCTAGCCTTGTCTATATTCAAGTATTTCACATTCAATTTGTATAAAACCATTCTTTAGAAACAAAGGTTATATTTTGTTGCTTAACAGATGGCTCAGAGAAAAGGTTCAACAACAGAATTATTTAGGAAAAAATGGTCTTTCAGGAAAAATGAACATGAGCATTTTACCTCATCTTCAGTATATCCCACTGGTCATGGAATGAAGCTTATAGGCAGCCATGCACTCACTCAGGGGTTGCAGGGTCCTTTAATCAGTATTGCAAGCATACAAATGTAAATTATCAGAGAAAAAAATTAAGAGTTCATGGTTTTAAAGGTGATGAAATGATTTGGTAAGTAAGCTGTTAAGTGGTGTGATTGAGCTTGAGCTTTTCTCTGCTGGAGAGAGTGGTACAGTCATTTAGATCACTCAGATTAGGAAAATGTTTTGTATAAATGTTAGATATTTTTGCTGAAGAAAACTTGCAAATCAAGTAGGAATGGGGGATGTGGTTGGTACCCAGGCTAGAACAGCTATAGTGTTGCCCTTTTAAATCAACATATTTTCTCTGTTAGACCACAAATTGGGTAAGCAATTAAACACATTTTGATGTGACATCAAAGGTGTGTTTTAAGTGTTTTCCCAAACTGAAAGAAACGAGCGATGCATTTCAATTCTTTTCTGAGTCAAGGTCTCTCAATTTTCATCCTATGGTAACCAAATGAGCCTGATGATCTTTGCTAACAGGTATTTTTCTATCTATGCGTTATCTTGCAGTGGTGAAATAAAACTCTTAGTAAAATGCTTTTCAAATATGCCAGGAAATTGTTAACCTCTATCTATGGGTCCTCCACAAAGAATGTTTTTAGCCTCTTAGAGGCTGACTTCAAGCAGCCTCTCAGAATTGGTCCTGTGTGGCAGAATAGGGCTCACAGCATCAGCAGAGGATGTTAAAGGTGTGGATGCCAACGCCTGTGCCACTGTTCAGTCCTGACAGATCGGCCTCCGCCCATCATCCTCCAGGGCCCCGTCAACCAGACCCTGGCAGTGGATGGCACAGCTCTGCTCAAGTGCAAGGCCACGGGCGACCCCCTCCCTGTCATCAGCTGGCTGAAGGAGGGGTTCACCTTCCTGGGCCGGGACCCTCGGACATCCATCCAGGACCAGGGGACGCTCCAGATCAAAGCGCTGCGGGTGAGTGGTGGCGGCACAACGAGCGCGGCGGGGTCTGCGGGGCCGCTTTGGGGCTCTCGGTCGGTGCCTCAGGCAGCCCTGCTGCCTTCCTGCTGTCTTCAGCGTTAATTTGTCATTTTTACTGTACCGTTCTCACCAAGTCATCATCCATTCTTTGGCACTGTGGGAAAGGGCAGGGGAAAGAAGAGCAAAACTGACTTCGGATATGTCTGTGAGAATTCCCTAAAAGCAGAACTGATATTTAAAAGCTTATGTATGTTGCAATGCAACACGTGAGTTGGGGGTAGATGGAAATATAAAAGGACAGTCCTTCCTTATCTTTTCAGTTGGTCTTACCCTGAAGCCATTGGCTTCTCTGTCAAAACTTAGAGCAGTTCCTGGGCAACACCTGATCATAATTTTCCAAGTACTTGTGCTAGCACGTGATCTGGAGCTCATCAGGGTTTGACCATGCGCTTTCTCCATCAACAACTCGTCAGTCCCGAGCTGCCTGATTTATTCCAGTGTTCTGCTTCCTGGAAATGTTCCACCAGGCTGCAAATGGGAAAAGACAATGAATACTGTAGCATACATGCAGTCATATGCAGAAGGTTTTCTATTAAAAATGAAATACCTATTGTAATATTTACATTTTTACATGAGACAATACAATATCCTATAATACTCCAAATAGGATAATGTCATATGTTGTTGATAAATATTGCATCACTAATCTCTTTTTTGGCTTTTAATTTTTTTTCTGTTCAAAGATAAACATGTGTATTTGCTTGTGTGTATTTGGACAAGCGTGCATATGGAAAAATAGTAAGTTATATGTACTTATTTGTCAAGAACTTGAAGATAATTTCAGAAACCATTTAATTTAGTCAGCAGAAATGTCTGCACTTAATTTTGCCATCCAAAAAAATGTCAATAAACATAGCTACTAATGACAAGACATAAAGAGCAGTTCTGTTTTCTGATACCATCTCATCAGTGATTATAGATGAATTGTGAACTTCCTTGGAACAAAATGGAATTTATTAAAAAATTTATGCTAGCTTTCCTTGAGTAAACAATTTATCCTTCCTCCCTGGGCTGAAGGCAGGTTTAGGCCATGAAGGTTAATGCATTTTTCCTGTAGAGCTGGATTAAAGAGTGCGCTTGAATAGTCAAGATTCCCCAGTAGTGTTAGAAAGCAGCAATTAAAGGTGGAAGCTTAGCAATTTCAAACAAACTTTCAGGCATTGATGATGGGCTTCTGTGGAGTGTCCACGAGGCAGAAGCTCTTGGGATACCTGCCTGCATGCTGCTATGCAAACAATGAAATTGGTTCTGAATCGTGCCAGCGCATTAATCTCACCATTAGAGGCTGTGTCTGTAAACTAAAGGAAAAAAAAAATTGCTTGCAAGAGGAGAAGAAAACAGTATTAGTAGTGAGTGTGGTTCTGAAAGACATGAGGCTTTTATTGATCCTTAAGTGGCTCATTCACTGGTAGCCAATTTTCCTTCAAGGCTCAGAACGGCATTTTTTTAGAAACTCCTCTATAGCAGTAATGTGCACTGTTAGTTTGACTCTGATTTAAGAACAAAAACTACACAGAACCGTAAACACCAGTTTTCTCCTCTACCTTGCAAATTTTGTGAATTAAATATGGATTTAAATGAGGAATATTTAGCTTTTCTCTCAGGTCTACCTAAACAAGGACTAGCACCACTTCCTAAGGGAAAAAGGGCCACAGAAATGTCCAAGTATGCTTATTATACCCAAGTTGAAAATAAATGAATAATTGCCACCCACATGTTCTCTGCCTTCTGGCTGAGGGTAGATTTAGATTAGGTATCAGGAAGAAATCTTTACTGTGAGGGTGGTGAGACACTGGAACAGGGTTCCCAGAGAATTTGTGGATTCCCCATCCCTGTTCAAGGCCAGGTTGGATGGAACTTTGAGCAACCTGGTTTATTTGGCTGAAACTTTGAGCAGCCCTGGCAGGGGGGTTGGAATGAGAGGATCCCTGAGGTCCCTTACAACACAAACCATTCTCTGATCATCTTCTGCTATTTCTGTTACAGCACAATCAAATGATTTATGAGCCTGCAACAGTCACATAACGTGAACATAGTCATAACGTGAACACAGAGATTTTTCTCATGAGCCAACCTCTCAGTTCCCCTGAGGAAGACAACTAAAAACTCACATATGACACTCACTCACTACCCCTTCAGACAGGTCAACACTGATGGAAAGATCCCTTCTGCTGTAGAAATGTGCCAGACCAGGATTAGACACGTGCATTAACTAAGGAACAAAACTTTATTTTACTGAATAGTAATGATTTTTGCATTCACCTCCCCTGTTGTTTTGTTTTTTTCGTAGCACAAAAAGGAAGTATAAATGATTGAATTACCAACACACTTAGTCTGTATCTAATCCATCCACAGCCTGGAAGTTAGATAATTTGCCGTAACTTGCAAGAAGGAGTGTATCTCCAGCTTGCTGTGTATGTTGTTTGCCTTCTGCAAGTTACTCTGTTCTGTACACCACATACCTCATTGAGTATGCCATACACCATCTGTCACAGTAGTACACAAATGAAGTTGATAACCATAGCCTTGAGAAATATTCCCCATTACCACGTAATGAAGAATTATATATTTAATAAAATCTCAGAGGAAGCAAAATAAAACACTGCTTCAAAATGCTATAAGGCTCTCTCCTCTGGAAAATCTCTCCTTTCAAGAGTCTTTCTCATTTCATTAGCAGCACTGCTATATTTTGAGTCTTTGAGCCATTGTCAGAGGGGTTTTCATTACTGCTTGTATTTCACACAAAAAAACATCTCCTGAAATGCAAGTTATGCTCATTCAGAAAATTGAACTGGCATTAATGAGTTGCTTCCTCCCTTAAGAACAGTGCACTGCAGTCTCAGTGTATCTGAAGGAAAATAGCAACAAAATTCGTACATGACAAAGCTAAAAATCAATTAAAGAATATATATCAACAAGTAATCTAAAGAACATCTTGCTTTTTTGCCTTGACAATCTTCTTGAAGAGTGACGTATAAGGACATATGCTATAGTGCCAATCTGCATTTAACAGAAAACCCATTACAATTCCTTAAAGTCCAATAAAGCTTCTTGGATGCAGTTCTCTTTCCATCAAGTCATGTGATGGTGAATAAAATTCTTCTTAATCACAAGAGTCAGCACTCTCCCTTTTCTGCTTCCATGTCCAGATTACCATGCTTTACGCGTAGTGGAAGGAGAGCTCCTCCGTATATTTTGTGCTTTTTAAAGTTACCATTTTCCATCCATCACTGTAGTCTTCTCTAGTTCCTGACTCAGAAATCTTTATTTTAAATTTAAATAGGGAATAGGAAGAGACTTGGCAAATTTGCTAGTAAAATAGTTTATACAGCGATGAGATTAATATTGGCAATCTAACTCAAAGCAGTTTCCCCAAATAAATTTAAAATATTTGAACGGACAAGGGAATCACAATAGTTTTATACAAATGTATTTAATTTTGCTACCAAAGGGCCTTGCAAGCCTGAACTAAAATCCCATGTGAAACAGAAGAAAGGTAGGCATGGTGTAGGATTTAATTTAGTGCTGCTCTTTGGAAATTGCTTGGAGGACTGTCTGTGCAGAGAGAACCACTGTTAAGTTTCAGCAACATTTGTATGTGGGGTGTATAGAAATTACTTCATCTGTCATAAGAGTCTAAGGTGATGTAACATTCTTCCTGGCACTGGAAAATGGACCTCTGGGTCGTCGTGGGATAATAAATGCTGAGATTTTGCCCTCTAAGAGGTTAATTGTCATATTGTTAGCTGATTTCACCTGCATTTGTTGTAACCAATGCAAACACTGACACTGTCAAGAACATCCATTCCAGAGCATTTAAAGTACCATTAATAATATGAAAATTAGAATTAGTAAAGTATTAGAAGCAAGTAATCTTATTATAGTTCTCTAAAAGCAAGCCACCATTAAATGATTGCTTGAAAATGTCTGGTGCCTTCTAGTCTGGTGTAAAATGTAGGCTAAGTCCTTCTTAGCAAGGAACATTTAGAAAAAGAAAATTAGAGTAAACTTAGCTGATTCTAAAAGGTTGTTAAAGCTGCCCTTATGCCCTTTTTCTGTCCAGCTGTCCGATACTGGGACTTACACTTGTGTTGCTACAAGCTCCAGTGGGGAGACGTCCTGGAGTGCTGTGCTGGAGGTGACAGGTAAGCGATGCCCAGGGATGTGTTCCACTTGGCACACGAGGAGAGTGTAGACCATATGACAGCAGTCTGAGTCAAATCATCTGTTCTAGAACTTCTGGGTTTGACACGGAGAGGTTTTGGGTGAGAAGGCTGTGTTCCTTCCCACACCTTGCATTTTGTTGCTATTGTCATATAATGCCCATTGACACAGCAACAATTTTTGTGTTTGTGTCCAGTGACAGCAGCATGCTTTCATTCTTCTAACAGGAGTGTTAATTAAATGTGGATCTATCCAGTAATTGGCTCAAGCAAGAAAAGTTCAAAGTGCTCTCTGTGAGTACTGCAGTAAATTTGGATACAGGAACTTTCTCAGCAACGGAGTTTCTGGTATTTTATGTACATTTCAGCAAGCTGGGCTTTTTTGTTATTCTTTCTTTTATTTTGGGGTTTTTTTCTATTTTTTTTTATATTTATATATAACCTTTTGAATTTTACTTTTTTTTCTTTCATGATGTATTTAAAGAATGATAGCTCTTAACCAAAAACATGTGGTAGTAATGCAACTGTTGACTTAATTCTTTATAGATTAAGAACATCCATTATGCTGATTTTGCAGATGTTTGCCATGTTTTTCATTTTAATCTTCTACTTTGATCAAATTATATAACCGAGGATAAAAAGTGATTGTTTTGTATTTGCCCTTCACAGAATCCGGTGGAGCAACAGTCAGTAAAAATTATGATATAAATGACCTCCCTGGGCCACCATCCAAACCTCAGGTCACTGATGTTACTAAGAACAGTGTCACCCTGTCCTGGCAGCCAGGAACCCCTGGAAGCCTACCAGCTAGTGCATATATCATTGAGGCTTTTAGGTATGTGAATTACACCACTTCTAAGCTCCTTTCTTTCTAATTTTGCTTAAACCGTGGTACCAGGGTTTTGTGGTGTTCCTTTGGACTCTACACATACCATTAGAAGCTCATTAAGTGACTCAACTCCATAGAAGGCATTGATTCATATTCTTCACATTGATTTTTTTGTAATTTATCGCTTTTTTCCAAGTGATTAATTTGAGGACATCTAACTATTTCTTCAGGTCAACAGGAATGTAACAGAACAATGCAGTAATTATTTGTTACTTTTCCCTTAACATTGATGAGCAGTGAGAGTCTCCTGTGGGAATGCTGGAGGGTTCCTGGCTATCATAGTACAGCTAATATCAAAATAAGTGGGTAATCCTGAAGCCTCTTTGCATACTTTAGTTCCAGCTCTTGTTAAAGCAGTACCTATCAAGGAGTCAAAGTGCTTTAAATTTCTATTTTTCAGTGATTTAGATAGATGAAAACTTCTAACTGAGAAGACTAGTGTTGATCATTTAAGATTTTATCCTGAGGCTGCAAATAATCCAGGTCCTTCCACACAGCAGGGGTACAGAAGAACTCTGGGGCTCCATTTTAGCAAGTTTGTTTGAGTATGGGCCATACTCTGACATGTATCTCTAGAACACATTTTTGCTTAAAAATCTGCACCTTCTTAAATGTGTTCATTAATCCAGATATTAAAAAAATGACAAATACTTCAGTTCATCTCTAAGTTCAAGTTCACGCAAGAATGTTTCATAATCATATGCATGCAAGTTTTAGCTCAAATTTTATATTATATGTAAAAAACAGTACTGAATTTGTAGTTTATTGGTTTTGTTCAAGAACTTACTCTTTATGCATTGCATGAATGAAGTGGTTCAAATGACATAAACCTTGAAGCTTTCCACTTCCTTTTTCCTTTTAATATATGTAAAGATTTTTTTATTAATGCTACACAAAAAAAGCACAGTAAAATAAAATTTTCTCTTTAAACTTTTCTTATGTTTCACCCTAGATGAGCTTTAATGGCATCTCATCAATAGCTTTTACAAAAGCCAGGCATTTTCTTTAAAAGCTGTTTTAACAATCACATTTTAAATCTTTTCATATGGTGGATTGTAATCTAATTATAATAATGTTGAATTGAAAATGTAGTGACAGAAAAAAATATTCATATACTTTCCTCCATTTCAAAGCATGTTTACAAAAATTTTTAGCTTTGAGTGTGAATTTAGTTCGAGGAGAATACTTTTCTTCCAATAACAGTTTATTGACATAGTTTACTTGGCAGTATAGAAAATTATCTTTTAAAGAGAACTTTCCTTTCCAAGGCTTTTGTTCAAGAGTAGCCTGTTTATCATTCAAATTTACTTTATAGCTTTCTACCTTTTCCTTTTGCAGGTATTTATCTTAGAGAAATAGCAAAAAGTTTTACTTCTATTGCAAAGAGAAATACTTTTGACAGCTGCATTGTGTTTTTTAGCCCATCTCGATGAGTTAACTGAAACCAATATTTTTAACTTCACCCTGCTTTTACTACTTTTTTTCATACTTAGAGTTGATCCAGGGCTACAGAATAGGTCCTTTCACTTCTTTATTTTTGTCTTGTGTTGGTTTGTAATCTTCCCCTCTCTTCTCGTTGCAGTCAGTCTGTGAGCAACAGCTGGCAGACGGTGGCCAACCACGTGAAGAGTACCCTGTACACTGTGAGAGGCCTGCGCCCCAACACCATCTACCTGTTCATGGTCAGAGCCATCAACTCGCAGGGGCTGAGCGACCCCAGCCCTATGTCAGACCCTGTCCGAACTCAAGGTAAGGGGGGTTTTGGGGCTTATGAGCTTGAGCTAAAACAGAAAGAAGGAACTGAGGGCTGACCGATAGGTCAGTCTGGTTGTTTGGCCTTAGCACACTCACTGAAGGAATCATGACTTGAGCTTAACCAATGTAGAGGTTTGAAAACAAACCAGTAAGAGACTCCAAGTCAGAAATACAATTTATTAGGAAGAGAGAGAAAAAAAAGTAAAAATAGGTGCAATACTACAAAAAAAAACCCACTGACAAAGTCAGAATAGAACCTGACACCCTGTTGGTCAGGGTGTTGGTAGCAGTCCGAATGAAGTGGTCCTGTTGAAAGCAGTGATCCTGGGTCTGGTCTCAGAAGGTCCAGCAGTGGCTGTGCAGCTCTCATCCTCTGGGAATCCAGTGGAAATGGCTGCTTGTGGTACTCAAAATCTCAGCTTATATCCAGGATGGAATGCTTAGTTCCTCCCTCTGGGCGGAGCATCTCACAGTGGGATGATGTAATTTTGTCAGTCATGTGGCAAGGCCTTGATGGGCCATTAACAGAAGATAGTCTGGAGTGAGGAGGCAAACAACACCACTCACCTGGTTTCAACAGCTCGTCTAGATGGTAATAGAACACACTGCAACCCAGGACAACCAATAAAGATGAAAGTATCCAATGTTTCCTGCATCAGTCTGGGGCTTAGGAGAGAATGGTTACCTTTGTACAGTGTAGAGCTTTTGGTTTGCAGTTCACTTAGACTCGATGTGCCCCTGGTTTCTGCTGAAAGCAATGTGAGTTACCCAAGCTTTTCTGAGAAGCACTCTGAATACCTTCCTCTCTTCAGTATCTTTTCTCTCCATGTCCTTTCTTCCTCTCCATTAGTATGGTAGGGATATACTACGGTAGCAAATGTTGATAACAGGCAGACAATGTGTTTAGAATGAGTTTTAATCAAAAGAAATGCACAACATATCCGTAGTGTGTTGATTAATCTGAGCCAACATTTAGGCAGAGAATTCATGTAAATTAAGGCATCTGCATGCTAAGAATATATTGAAGTTATTCTGCGAAAGCTATGGGCCTTCTATTTATATACCTACATTTCTGAATTCTTTGTATTAAGCTATTGCATAAACCAAGAGGGAAGGCTGAAGTGAAATCCCTCATTTGTAGGGTGGGAATAGGGTTGGTAGCTGTGATCCTGCATTGCTATTGAATCAGCTATTGCATCCAGCTCTAACTGAATATAACTGCCACAAACAGATTTCCCTTCACAGCATGGATTTTTTTGGCTTTGACAAGACATTGCTTGAATACTTAATTCAAGAGTGTAGTTCTGTGTTAAACATGTCATAATACAGGAATTCATAATTCTTTGGAATCATAATTTTTTTAATCCAAAGTAGTAGCTCCTGTCACAGTTAATTTAAAATTAAATCCTCTGTCTCTGTTTATTCTTATTCAGAGACTCCTGTCTCTGAAGATCTAAAGGTGCCCATGGAGACCACATCCTGAGTCAGTCTCCAGCATGTGTGTTGGAAGTTGTTTGGGTCCTTTGCTGGATGGAAAGAGATAAACAAGAGTAGGGTGGTATTTCTTTATCACATAACCGTGCAGTCTTCCTCATCCCAGCCTAGTCCTGAATAAATTTGTCCTGAATAGTTACACCCTCAAAATAGTAATCATGGCTGGAAAAGGAAAAACAGAGCTGCCTTCTCAAAAGCTGGAGGAGTAAGTTGTGCTGGATTTCATGGCCTGACTATCCACATAGTATCACAAGTTTCCTTCTTTCTTATTTTCCCATTATTATAGGGTGACTCATGCTTTTCATTGCAACAGCCTTTTAGTCTGCATAACTTATCACCTAGCTAAAAAAAAACAACTTTGTTTGGCATTTGAGTGTCAAGTATAGACTTTTTATCTGACATACTGACAAGCAATTTGATTTCAGTAAAAACATGTCTTTTAATTAGCTACAGCATGTGTTGCAGCTTCCATTTCCAGAAGCTGTTTAGCAGTCAAGCACACTGAGACATGTACAGGATTTATTACTTCTTTGCAAGCCTGCAGTTTAATAGAATTAAATCATAAAATCAATTGAAAATTAACATAATGTTTTGATGTGATTTCTAATTATGCCTGAATTCAATTCAGGCTCACAGAAGAAACTGACACATGGTGGAAAGCCTATTCACAGTGGCCATGGAGAAATAACAAAGCAGCTATAGCAGTGCTATATAATAATAATTTGCAACAGGTGTCTGTGGTAGCTTTAATAGCTGAACATTTAATGTCCCTGTATTCAGTATAGCAAATAAAAGTAATAAGATTTCATGTAAATTTTCACCAGTGAACTGCAAGTAGATAATCAGGTACTTTCAGAAGGTTACCTAATATGACTTATGTGAAATAAGGACAGAGAAATCAGTAACTACTCTAAGGAAGGACTTCTTGTTCAATTATTACTATATTAAACCATGCATTAAAAAAACCACTTTCAAAAAACTCTATCTATCCCTATCTCTGAAATTTAAATTAATAGCAAATAACAGTATATTCACTGAAAGCTGATAAAAGAGGGGTTAGAGAAAATATCTAACCAATTTAATTGTAATCAGGATGTAGCTTCTTGAACCAGTTTTGTTTGAGTCATGATTCTATTATTCCAATACTTAATCCTACCCTTAGAGACAGATCAACTGCTTTTCCACCAGCAGCCTCCTAGTAATGTGAAAATGACATTACCCTGGAAGCATCACACGTGCATATGTTTTCAAGAGTATATACCAGAAAACTGAATTCCACATGTACATCTTGGCATTCATTTCTTACTGTTATTAGTCCATGTTATTCTGTTACTTCTGGACATATGTCCCATTAAAATGACGAAATGCTGTTCATACAAACTACTGTGTGGAAATGCCTTTTCCTCTGAGGGAATACAGGTACTTTGTTGGTTGTATATCACAGAATAACTTAAACCTAAAATGTAGCTATGGATAACTGTAGGTTTATTGTACCAAGGATCATAGCTTTTTGTGGATAGAAGCATAAATGATCGTCCTCTAGACCAGTCTGAGTTGCAGTTTTATTTTATAATATCTCTGTTTCTTGGCTGCTTCGAATAAACATAATTTGCTAGACAAGCACCTTCACTGACCTTCATATTTGGATTATAATCCCTTTGGAGATCCATGGAGCCATTTTAATTTGGATATCAATAGAAGCCTGAGGCAATATTTTTTATTGGTGACTCAGAACCCATAACAATCCAGAATTACGAACACAAATTATTGATCATCAAAAACTACTTACTTTCAAGATGTGGAGACATGTGATTAAAACTCAGTTGTTGTATTGAAATATTTCATTCTTAAGACAACTATTATTTAAGTAGCATTTAGAAGATAAAAAGAAACCACATGATGCCTGTTCCCATATCTAAGTCCATCAGAAAGGGTAAAAACTTTGATGTATGTATTTTTTTCACAAAGACATGATGCTGATCCAAAAAATGAGGAGCTCTCTTTAACTATTGAATCCCAAAGGAAGACCAAGCAGAATGCAGAGATGCCTAGACAGGCATGACCGTAATTTATCAGGCCTTTTTGAATATCTGTATAATCGGATTCTCACTAGAAGAAACAATTCCCCCACACACTTTGACAGGCACATAATCTTGAAGAGAAAATTTTTGTGGTAGATTGTTTTTGTTGGCCTTTTACTAGATGAGAATCAGTTTGGCTTCCTAAATTAAATCTTTTTTTTTTTTTTTCATGTTTGCAGTAGATTTCATTAGCTATGTCTGTAAAGGGAAAATTTCCTTTGCAGAGGAAAATGCTATTTTTAGTCTTTGGTGTCTTCTGTGCATGGCATGTGGGGAGAGGAAGCTTGGTGAAAGTTTGGAAACACATAATGACTTAATGTCATGCGTGCTCTATCAAAATAAAAAAACACTGTTCATTTTCTTCAATTATACTAACCAGTTTGGTTCCAGACATCTGGGCAGCATTATTATTATCTGAGTACTTTGGAACTAGTGAACATTGCATCACTCTCATCACTTACCAGAGCTGAGAAAACTTTACCATCTATTCAGAATACTCCTTCAAACATATTTATATTTCATTATTTCCTAAGTGGCTAGAGGTGAATGGTTTGTTTGCATTATTTGATATTCGTTTGAGTTTGTGTTTAAACCTTAGTGCTGTATGTTTTTAAAAAACAGTGCTATAAAGGATGTTCAAATCAAATTAGGCTACTCAGTAATTTTTTTTGATGCCATGTATAGCTCTTCTCTTTAAAATAATGCTTTCCTGTTGTGCCTGGCAGATATCAGCCCCCCAGCACAAGGTGTGGATCACAGGCAAGTCCAGAAAGAGCTGGGAGATGTCATTGTACGGCTGCATAATCCTGTTGTGCTGACACCCACGACAGTGCAAGTCACCTGGACGGTAAAGCTTCTGCTGTTGTTACCTTAACAGTACTTTCAGTCTGCCTGTTTTGCCTGTTTATCCCTTTAGTGTTTTACCTGCTTAAAGCAAGTTAGCTGTCTGGCTAGAAAAACATTATAAAAATGAGTATGCTTAAAGGATAATTGATCTGTGGATTCATTATGCTGCATGTCAAAAAATAATCAAAGTTAAACATGAACAAGAAATTGCTGTATCAAAAAGTACTTTCTGCTTCAAGTCATAGTGACCTCTGACAATATCCTATTATTTAGTGACCCGAAAATCAAAAATATCTTTCCTATAGGGCACTTTATTGAAGTCAGAAGCATGCGGTGCTAGTGCCTGATCCACTGTGTATCATCTGGTTTTCCAGCACAAGCCTTACCCACAATGAGTGGATATCCTCTCATTAGAGAAGACCAGAGTCTTTTGGGCAGTGCTTAACAACATTTCTATTTGAGGGGTCAAACTACTGGGTAGAATTTCTAATATAGTGTTTGGCTTTCAAATTGCTCTGTTTCCCTTCCTGAGGCTTGATGGAAAGGATGTGTAAGAGTAGGAGAGAATTCTCAGGGCACTGCACACCAGAAAAGAGCGCTTTCTCTTGGGGCATCTGCCCAGAGGAAGGAGAGCCACGAGTGGAAGAGTGAGAGACAAACTGCCCTGCACAGCACCCAAGCAGTTGTATTTGATAGGATAAATTCTGCTAAGGGGGCATTCACAATGCTCAGGGTTTTTCTTCTACATGTCATATTGCTAAGAGCTTAATGTGTGCAGGGGATTACACAAGAGGAGATAAGAAGTGTGGTGATAGATTGTGTATTATAAGGATTACTGTTGTTTTTGCACAACTCAGCCGTGTTTGTAGGGGCTTATGCACCATCCATGTTCTGACAGATTTCAGTGGTAAGGCTACAGATTAGAATAAATAGAGAAACCCACAAATTTGTCTTTCATGGAAGATTATTTAGATTATGTGTCACTGCATTTTGCCATTGATGATGTCAACATGCAGCTTGGCATTCTTAAAATGCTGCATGTTTCAGCTGCAATACCTCCAACACAGGCTGACTAACCTGTGTAGCAAGGTTACTGCTGTACCAAGCAGATGGATCAGTAGTTCAGAAACTTTGGATTTTAGCAGAGAGTAATCATAAACGTGTGTCACAGCCATGTGGTGCTCCTTCGAGTCTGTTCTTAGGTGTCACAGGTATCAGAGATTCATAGGCTGGCCCTTGCTTTAACATATACTGCAAAAGGAAGCTCCAATATAAACAGAATTCAGTATTATATCATGGAACCAGTGTCATTGTATTTTAATTAAGTATATATGTTTATGTGTTTGTGTGTGTGTGTATGTGATACATATAAAAGATCCTCTAAAAGAATTTCTTGGTGCCCCTAGTGAACAAGTAATGAGTGAAGAAATGGTAAGATAAAGACAAATTGTTGGAAATGCTATGGACATCAGCTTATTGGGAAGATCCCTCAAAGCAGTGACCCTATGCCACCTGACAAGCACACAGACCTCTGCAGAGGCATTTTGGAATTGCCCAAGGGAAGAAAGACACAAAGAAGGATCTCTGAAGCAGCTAATTAGAAACTATCCAGCAACCAGAACAAAACCAATTAATTAACCATAGTCTTTAGGAAAAAAAACCCACTCTACCCAGAGAATAAAGTCCACACTATTAATATAAAATGGACAGATAGTGTAGCTATCACATAAAAGGACAGAAGTGCCATGAGAATCATAAGACTCTTTGTGCTGGCTTTATGCAGTTCAAAGGGTGAATGCCAAGGAATGTCCTTGGTTGCTGAATTTCTGGCATCCTGACTCACAGCAAATTAACACCATTTTCTCCCTCCTTTATGAGATTGTTTTGGTTTTGCTTTATCTCTATTTTTTTTTTAATTTGAGTTTAAATTTTCAGAAATAGTTCCCTGTGGCTGTGGTGCAATTTTAAAATATGCACATATTTTGAAAAGAAGGTCAGGCTTACAAAGTCAATGTTAAAAAATAAGAGAGGAATGTCAAAAGTTAGGTTTTCATTGCCACTTAAATTTATTCCTCTTGTGTATAGATATTAAAATATAGCTGTAATTATCTGGTCACATAGAGGATCTCTTCTTCATGGAGCTATTAAACATTTCTTTTTATCTTTATTCTCTGTGTGGTGCCAGGTCTTATTAAAGTCATACCATTGAAACCTTGCATTGAATAAAAAATTATTATTTTGTCTCACATGCTTGCTTATCTGTCATGCTCAACTGTAACATTTGTGTGCTTCACAAATAATACTGAATTTAACATCACAATGATAAAAATGTGTTATTATCCTAACTTTACACATAGAGAGGTGAGGTGCAGAGATAGTTACTGCTGATGAGACTTGTGGAGTCAGATATGCCCACTGTTATCAAATAGCTAATTTTAAGCCTTGGACATGTTTTATTTTTACTTTTATTAAAACATTTCACATTGCAAGAGCATATTCTGTACTCCAAGAGCTTTTTTAGCTGACCTCAGCTATGGGTCAGCATTTCTAGCCTCAGTGGGCATTAAACTGAATGTTTCATTAGTGACCAGATATGAAATGTTCCCCAGCATTGTAAAGAAGCCCTGTGGCACAGGCAGGAATAAAAATCAGTTCTTCAACATGGCAAAATAATTGCTGCTTTGAGGTCCTGACTGTCTTTTAGGAGTCTACCAGGCAGAAGGATAATTTATTTACCTCTGTTTTTTAATTTGATGTAGATTTTAAATGAATGTAGTTCACTGGAAGCTACCAGAGTCAAGTCCTTTAGACAGTCTTGCAGAGTGTTGTCCCCATTTGCCTTGTTCCTGTAGGATCCATAAATGCTTTTTGAATTTCCAGAGACTCCTGTGGGTCCGTGCCAGGGAGTTCAGCACAGCGTGCGAGCTACTCTGCCCAGCTGGAGAATTGCTGTGGGTATTGCTGTGGGAGCAGAGGATTTCTTAGGATATTTTTGGATAGACATTTACATACTACAGAGCATATTGCAAAAAGTCTTTAGGGTGCAGATTAGCAGGTTTGCCTGAAAGGAGCTTACATCTGCAGCATAAGCTGCATGATGAGTTTCTTGCCATCGTTTTTAACAACCTCATAGCCATTGAACCCACCCTGTGTTCAGCTGTGGCACGTGCAGGTTTGGACGTGCAGGGAAAATGAGTTTCCTGTTCTGCAGAAATGGTTTTGCAGATGCCTCCTGCACTGTGGACTCATCATAAAAGGGGGTGAGAAGGAGCACCCAGGACCAATTCTGCTTGTAGGTCACGCTGGGTCAGTGCTGAGCAGCACTTACCCAGGAGCTGCCCTCTCCTGCCTGTTAAAGGAGCATCTGCGTGTTCTGCCATCTGTCCTTTCAGGAAGAAAGCGTGTCTTTAGATCAGCAACTGTTGCAAATCTTTTGAGTTGACATCACCAACTAGAAATATTCTCTGAGAGTTCCTGCAATTGCTGAATTAATGCTGAGTAATTTGTGTAAGGAAGTGGCAACCATTTACATTCTTTATTCTTTCATCAAGTCACAGTGCATGTTTTTGCAGCTCTGCCTATGTGTGAATGTATGCCAAACCTAGAGTTGCATAGCTGAATTAATTTCTTTAATCCTAAGCATATAAGGGTATTTTTAGCAGTCTGCTCTTGGCGTGACACATCATTAACCCAGAAATGGAGAAAACTGTGAAGCCACAGTCACTTTGTATTATATATGGCCATGTGTACAAGTGTATTTACACACGTATGTATGCACATGTGTGTGTATCTATATGGGAAATATACCTGTCCTACCCCTCACAAACGTTTCTCTTTGATCCATGTAATTAGCCAAGAGTAATTTTTTTATTAGTTTGAAAACTCCAAACAAAATTTAAAAATCCACCTTTCTCAGTAAGTAAAGGGCCCTCTGAGTAGTTTCCCAACGTTTTGACCTTACAGAAGGCCCTGTTGATTCAGACTAGCTTTAATTGGGCATGAGAGATAGGTTTGTATCCTCTCCTTGATACTGAATGTGACTGGATGTTTATAGATAACATTAAAAATGCATAATTTCTTTTGTCAGTACCCTCCCAGACCCTGAATGATGAAATCAGTGTCAATAATCTGATTATTTGGGCAGATCACTCTGCCCTGCTGTAATCAAGCTACAAATTGAAAGCTCTGTGAAACTCAAGTGAGCCCCAAATCCAGCTTGTTTATAGCACCCATAAATGTGACAGCCTTGTGGTACTACTGCCTTCTGCTTTCATATTCCTTCTGCTGTTTAATCTTTCGGTTTAGGAACTTAGAACTCTAGGAGGAAAAGATGTGTATGGACAATTTGTACGTTACCTCTATGGAAGTAGATACAAAAGTAGGATGGACTGAAAATTGGTATTCTGTGGGTATTCTATAGGGGTCTGGCTCTTCTCAGTGAGTTGGGGGGTGCATTTGTGTTTGTGCTATGCTGTACAAAACACTTTCCAGGCTGTGTTGTAGCAACACAATGCTGCTGTTCAGTCGAGGCAATTCTGAATTTTCAGTTTTCTCCACTAGGCAGCAGTCAGTAGAGCTTAAACACGGAGCAAAGAGAAAATGGAAAGTTCTAACAAACTTATGCCATCTTTCAATGCTTCTAACTCAGAAGTAAGGCAAGAATCAAACTCGGTCTTCAATTATTAAACATCATAACCTTATATTGTAATTTAGGTTAGAAATCTGTATTACAAAGTGGATGAAAGCATTATTTTTGCTGAATTTTCTAGTAAACGTGAGGTTCATAAAGTCTTTATGTCCATAAAACATTTAGTTAATCAAAGTCAAACATGGATAAAAACAATTTACTCTGATTTACAGACTCCCTTCATCTGGAAACAGCTGCTTAATGTTCTTCTTAAAAACACAGCTTGATTCTTTCGGTATTAACAAGCTATTATTGTGAGTTATATCCCTCTTTCAGTGCATAAATTCACTTAAAGTGAACGCAGAGAAGTTTATAAAATGCAAGCTTAATGTTGTTGGAACATATGTTGCAAGGTTTTTAACAGTGACAGTTTTGATGAAAGACATTTCTGCCTTGCTTTCATAAATAAAGCTTTCTTCTTGCTTGCCTTGCTTTTTAATGTCTAAGAATCTGTGTCCCCTCTGAATGCCTCAATAAACTGTAATAAGATTATAGGAGGAGTGCAATAGAGCATGGTTTGTGTTTTCAGCCTTAAATTCATTTATTCTTAAGAGAAGTCAAACAAATGCTTCTCTAATTCTGGAATATCTTTGAGCAGGCAAATTGACAAGAACGTAAGAAATATCCTACTTGTTGAATCTTAGTTACAACACAGATTTACCAAACAGCCAGCTGTATAGTCTTGTTATTCATGCTGCACTTTTCTTTCCCCCTTATTTGGTGGCTACAGAAGCAGCTGGGTTTGGTTTACTTTTAGCAATCAAATTGGTTTTGTTTTTTTGGTGTTTTTTTCCAGGAAAAATCTGTGCAGGAATCGTAATACCTTGATTTTGGGGCTTTTTTGGAAGATAAATCCATGCAAGCTCCCCAAGATAAAACACATATAAAAGGTTTCTTCAAATAAAAATCCTATTTATAGGATAAAATCATTAAATTTCCATGGTCCAATCTTGAATTCTGCTTGCCTAGCAACAAAGAAAATATAAACCAAAACCAACATTCCATCTCCATCTGATGGCCTGAGAGCATCACAACCCCAGGATGCAGGAAGACTGCTCAGGCTGTGAACGCAAGAAACAGCACATGTCTTTGGAAGTTGTTTTCCCTGCATCTGTCTTATGTTTATTTTACTTTGCTGTGCATCTCACGAGCTGTGAGCCAAGTAGTGGACTAATTGTAAGCATGTAGGGTATCTTCAAAGGCTTGTCCTTTTCTGAAAAGAATTTGTTTTTCTTTTCTTCTCCTATTTCAGCACATCAGTAGCCAAGATGTGCTTAGTAAGTTTACATGCTGCAAGCCTTATGCCAAAGTTTTCTTTTCATGATTTATTGCAGGGGTGGGCCCTTGTTTCATGATTTAAGGTGGTATTTGTCATGATATATAGAGCTGGAGAAAGCAAAACAGAAAGAAATATTCTATAAAAAGTAATGTGAGATAAGCTCTCTTTGTAGACAATTAATCAACAACGAATTACAGGAAGGCAGTTTGATTTTTAAATTCAGCATCTTAACTGCAAATTTTCTCTTTTTGATGAGGGCAAAATTATTCTAGGCAACTGTTTTGTGTTCTTTTTTACGCAGTTTTTTTTTGTTTACTTGTTGATGCACTATTTTGTGTCATTTCTAGGTGGACCGCCAGTCGCAGTTTATCCAGGGCTACCGCGTCCTGTATCGCCAAACCTCCGGCCTGCCTGCTCCAGCCACGTGGCAGAACCTGGAGGTCAAAGTCCCCACCGAGCGCAGCGCCGTCCTCGTCAGCTTGAAAAAGGGCGTCACGTACGAAATTAAGGTTCGCCCGTACTTCAACGAGTTCCAGGGAATGGACAGTGAATCGAAGTCTGCTCGTACCACAGAGGAAGGTTAGTAAAAGGGGCAGAAGAGCAACGGGCTTTCATAGCTGGCACTGGAAGTGAAACCAGGCGTGGCCATTTTGTGTATGCATGTGTTCACCTCTGTTTCCTCCACGTGATTTTTGTTTGTTACATACCGAGGGGACATTAAAATTTGATACAATATTCAGCTCTGTGCTGTAAATGTCCCCTGAGAAAGCACTGTATTGGTCTTCTACATCCTTCTACAATACACGTGGCATTCGGTCTTCCAAAAAGTGTGCACCGCAGCCCTTCTTTTGTAACCACCACTGCTGCAATAAAAGACTTTGGCCTGCACTTTGAAAATAAAATAAATGCAAGCTCTCGCAGAGGACTGTTTGATACTAAGCACATCTCTCTGAATGGGTAATAATGTAGATGAACAGTTGGCTGGGAAATGAGGAGTCGTGAAGGACACGTATTTAACCAGTCTGTAGAAACTCCAGTCTCAAGGGCACACCAATTCACAGTTTCTGTTAGCACACTGTTCATGAAATTGCCCAGTTCAGTCCTGCAGAGGATTTCCCTGAGCACCTTTCAAGCCTCTCTGAAACAGGATTCAGGCAGAGTGAACAGTTTACACTACTGAAAAGCTTGAGCTTGTATATCTAGATCATGTAGCCTTGTATATAGTTGTGCTAAAGCATATGCACTTCAGGACTGCTGGATTTTGTTGAAAAGTAAAGGCAGTGGGATGAGATACAAGTAATTTTAATCATTTGCTGTTAGAAACCTTTCTACCTATATAATGAAGTCTTTGCCTGGAGAATCTCTCCCATAAAAATAGGATGCTCCTAGCAGTGAGGGTTCATCTCTCTGTGTCACTGATTTTTTAATTTTTTTTTTTAAACAGGAGAAAGAAATACTGGTGAAGTTTTAAAATGTTCATATGGTTTCAATGGGTTTTGAGTGCACTCTTTGCTTCCTATTGAAAGTGCATCTTAATCATTTACAGTAGTCTCCTGAGGTTTAATTTAGTGCTGATTGCCAAGTACTCTCTAATTCCAGAACAGACTTGCTTATTACTCACTTTTCTCTTTGATTTTTTATGATTATTACCCAACATGTGAGTAAAACTGAAGATAACTTGGTTGCACTTCGCACTTCATGGGTGAGGAAATTCAGTGTCCTGCAACATGTAGGAGAGTGTGCAGGAAGACATTGTTCAGGTCTGATTTTGAATTTGGGATTTTATTGTTCCCAGTTCTTTGTTCAAACTAGTAAACCTAAATCAGTTAGTGAAGAATATGTTTGTAGCAGTCTGAACAAAGCTTTTTTTTAATAAAAAAAAAATTTAAGATGCTTTCTACAGGTGAAATTGCTTTTCTGGAGTTAAAATGTAGGATTTTGTCCTCTCACTAGTAGATTTTCTTCTTGTCCAATTTAAATTGATTTTTGGTGTTTATTTAGTTCATCTAACTGTCTCTTGCTCAAGGTAAATTAAGAACTACTGAAAAATAGAGAAGGTCTTATACCTCCTGTCTATGTCTATAAAATACTTGAGGAATGACATTCTCTTTTATAAACCTTAGTTCCCAGCAGAGTCTGTCAGGTAATTTCCTACCTTAAAGGACACTTTGTTCATGTGGAATAGCTTTTCACATAGTGAAGATTTAAAAAAAATATTCCTGCCTACAGAAATGTCTAACTCACAGCCTAGGATCTTCTTTGTAGATTAATATAACCTTCAAGGAGTCTGTTTACAAGTATCTCCTCTCAAAAAACATCAGCAAAAGACCCCGTACTATTATCACCAGGCAAATGTGAGCTCCTGTAAAAAATTTTTCCTCTTCCTTGGGTGATAAAATTAGGTACTTCTGAGAAAATAAGGACATTCAGTAGATGCAGTTCTACAGATAGTTCCTTTAGTTCCTCATATTATCTTTGTAATTATATTGGTGTTCATGTATTTCAAAAATAGCATCAACTAAATGTTTAATGACAGTGGTTTGCTTCTCTTACCACTGAAGAAAGATGGCACTCTATTTAAAGGTGCTGTGTCGCCTGTGATTCCATTTCGAAAATGAGCTTTTTTTAGACTTGGCTTTTAGAAACTGTCAGTGTTACTATTTTTAGAAAATAATTTGGAAGAGTGATATGAGTGTTGGAAGTTTTTTGCGACATCAAAACAAATATCCCTGGTGAAGGCAAAGTACGACCAAAAGGTAGTGGCAGCTTTCTGCTGGATTGGATTTTACATGCAGTGTTACTTCTGAGGCCTACCTCTAAAAATCAATTTTGCTGCAGTTAGACTTTTCCTCTAGATCAGACATTTGTCACAGTTCAGTATCCATCCATCTCCTGCCTCTTTGGCCTTGTGAAGGTAACAAATGGAATTTTGTTTGGCTGCGTCTGGAAAAGATGAGCAGCGATTTGGGTTCTTTCATATCTGTAAGAAGAAGCTGAGCTGGAATAATTGACCTGTCAAGAAGCAGGCAAGGTGTTCTCCACAAGCCAGCAGCAAGGGAAATGAGAAAACGGTTTTAAAAATGTTATTTTTCAATGTGATCTATTTAATAACTGCAGCAGTGTCAGACGAGTGGCTTAATTTATATCACAGTGCCAGCTTACAGAGTGATATTATCAGAGAGAGGAAGCTGAACTGTTACATACATACCTGTGTACACACATACAAAGGGAAGCTAAATCAAAGACATTATTTTATAATTTTCACTATTTCTTTCATACTTTCTTTAGAGACAGAGGATTTTTTTTTTTTAACAATTGTATCTAGTGTTTTAAATCTCCTTTGGAATAACGTTGTGGAGTAGTACTTGTCCTGCATCTTGTTTGTCGCCAAAAAAATATGACAGTCAGGAATAGAAGTCTCCTTAGCTTTTATTAGCTGTTCTCTGTCAGTTTCTCCTCACCTTAGTGCAGCTCTTAAAATTATATTTTCACAGCTGCATTCATCAGCTACAATTTTAATTTTGCTTCCAAGTTATCATATGTCCTGAAAAAACCCCCAGAAAACCAATGCACACTGGTAGAATATTAACTAGAATGTTCATGCAGTTTAAATGCAAAGACAAATGAATACAGTATGGAGTTTTTTAAATTTTAGAGTATGGTATTCATTTTACATTTCTTTTGCATTCACGCTCTCCTCTCTGCCCAGTATTAAACTTTCTATTTCTGAATGCCCTTTTTATTTCAGTAATGAAAGTAAACATGTTTAAGCAAGTTATTCCATTGTACTTAAAACCAAAAATGAGTTATACAGTGTTAAGCTTTGCCATTTTTTATGATTATTATTTTCACATAAAATATCCTAATTAATATCACACACATACGTTTATTCACGGTTTTGTTGTTATTGAATAACTTGAAGACTTTTAAAATGCTAATTTTTTTACTGTGTGGCAAATTATTTCACTTGCCATAAAACATACAATGCAACTATTTACTTCACCAATTTTATGCTTTGCATGATTGCAAGGAGTAGCCCAAGGCCACCTTTCCATGCTTCTCTTGAGCTGGCTAAGAGTCAAATTGTCCACAATAAAGCTCCATTTCTCCCCTCCAGTTTACTCTTTCTCTGCATCAGGCAAGGTCACAAGGACTCTACCAAGCACTATTAGCTTTGCAGCTGAACCAGCATTTGAAAATGTGGTTGTTGAAATGTGCAGCCTCCCAGGACTGTAATATGTGTTTCATTTTTCATCTAAAATATTTTTGTTTTTCTGCTGTAATCTTGTATGGTTCCTTGTCCTCACCTCTGATACCTTAGTTTGAAGTTGTGTGATTCTTGCAGCAGAGCACTCCAAGTTTTCGGGGTAAAGATTTGAGCTCGGCTCCATGAGACTGTGCCAGGTCAAGTGCCGAGGAGCTTCCGATGTGGGAGCACAGCCAGTTTCAAAGAGGCTGTGGAGAAAACAGGAATATCTGAATTGACTCAGGAGACTTGAACACTTCTGATATCTGTAGCTGTGCTTATTTGTGTTAAACCTGTCAGACTTGAATACAAAAATGCCAGGGGCTCTTGGCTTTTCTGAGAATCGTGGTCCAAGGATGGGCCTTGACACATGATGTGAGATGCCCAAACCCAGGTTGCTATCTAGATTTGGAGCAGGAGAGTGATAAATATCATAGTTCTGGTACGATGTCTACCATAAGTTTTCAAAATCAGTTTTCATATTTCATATGAAATGTTTTAAGATCAGATTAAAAGTAACGAAAAATATGGGGAAGAAAAATTCCATAAGTATTTATTAAACACAAAGGCACCTCCCTAGAACAGAAGGTGTCTAAGCAACAGGCTTCTGTGAACTGGGAAATTGTCCTGGAGAGGTATCACTCTGTTCTTGCTTTATTAGTTCACACTTTCCTGGCCTCTTTCTATTAGTTTTGTTGAAGACTGGGTAGATGGACTGGGAGAGATGGAATAAATAAATTCTAGGACCAGTTCCAAGCAGCTGCTGTCAATCAGCTCTTCCCCCCAGGGACTATACCTTAATATAATACAGTCGACCTCGGTGGCCTAGCTTGCCACTGTGGTGGAGTTTCAACACTTGCCTGGGAGCAAGGGAAGGATGGGGCGGGGCTGCAAGCACTTTTAGTGGCTGAGCAGGGCCATAGTGACAGTCCTCTGCCATGGCAGCCACAGCCATGGTGGGAGAGCCCCATATGGAGATGCAGCAGATGATCCCAGAGAGGACTTTTCCATAGCGGAGCTCCTGCACCGCTTCCGAAGCAGCATGTCCTGAGCCAACAGAAGCAGCCTGATGCTGCTGTAGCTGCAAGAGGGGCTTTGCCAGCATAGCTCTGGCCACTAATAACTATGACTTTTTATTTTTTTTTCCCAAAAAAACCTGTTTCTAGACAACTAGCAGGGCTGGCAAACAATTGTATTGTAGAGTTGGCCTTGATGTGCAGTGACCTGCCAAACAGCTGTGAATGGTTGAACTGAACAGGACTCTGAAGAGAAAGCAATTTGCCTAGGGACAAAAAAGGACATAAGTATATATCTGACCTAACTTAGCACCTGCCCTATTCACTGGTATTTGATGTAAAGCCATGAACATTTTAACCCTTTTCCTGGTCAGAGTTGCAAGTTCTATGTTTAAACCTGGTATTGTCTTCCTGGAGAGCAAATAGAAAACAAAAAAGGATCATTCAGTGTTTGCTGCTCACATCATTATTAGACCATGTAGAAATAGAAAAATCAAACCAGTTTTCAGGCCAGGTGAAGCAGCCTCACATGTGACTTAATTGATATATCCATAGTTGTCCATGCCTATTATGGAAAACAAAGGCAAGCGTGAGAACAATTCCAGTGCAAACTTAAGAAATGCCAAATATAAATAAATGAGGAGTGATTTGTATTGATTCTTCATTGCCACAAATTCCACATTGTCATTCAGCCCTATGCTTCTCTTCAGAAGGGCATTTTTCAACGTTGTCAGTGCCTGACAAAAAGTGCATTCCTAGGCCTGCAGGGAGTGTGAGTTTTCTATACTGTCTGCTTGCTCTTGCACTGCTTCAGCAAAATCCCTGCCCTAGCAAATGGATTAATGCCTTGCTTCTGTTTGCTCCCTCTCCTCGGTGTAGCTCCAAGTGCCCCACCTCAGTCTGTCACTGTCCTGACAGTTGGAAACCACAACAGCACGAGCATCAGCATCTCCTGGGATCCTCCCCCTCCAGATCACCAAAACGGAGTCATCCAGGAGTACAAGGTACACACGATGTCTGATGGGAGGGCTGTGTGTTTAGGGAAACAGCCTGCTCGAATCACAGAACAATAGCACTGTTTATGGATTTTGATTCTGACAGCATTTACAGCTGCCCATATAATTATATGGAGAAAGAGGACTGACTGCTTATGGATTTTTTTTTTTTTTTTAAGCAGTACTACTGTTAAATTAAAAAGCAGAAATAGCATGAGCTTGATATGCAAGAGAGCTGTAATTTTTAGCCAGTTTACAGTTCTTCTCTTTCTAGCTTTTCCCTGCTGTGGAACAAGAAGAAGAGGGGGTATTTTTTGTAGGGGGCTTCTGCACTCTCTGCAAAAATGCTAATTCTAGCAGTTCAAGGTCAAAGTCAAGGGCTGTGGCTCTGGGAGAATACAAGACTTCTTCTGAGTCCTATCTCTGTCAAGCTTCACAACTTAAGTGCCAGGTCGTTTGCTCTGAAAAACAGGCTGAACACAACTAGTATATCCAAAGTTTCTTACATTAGAGTTACTTGTATTCGTTGTATTTTCTTCCTCTTTGTTGCTATGATGGCACAAATTATCCACTCCTCATATATTAAATGTTGTTGTAGTCTGTAATTCCATACTAGGATCACTTTTGCACAAGTATATTTTCACAACATGAAAAAAAATGCATTCTGTTATTCGAGTGGAGAAGGTGATTGGGCGAGGTTCAGCATTCTCACAGCATGGAGCACAGTTTGGTAAATTAACCTTGCTGTGGCTGGCCTGATACACCAAGTGTGAAATGTTTAATTGAAATGGAGCAGGGCAGCTCCCTTGACAGTCCCACAAAGGGTGGAAGTGATGGCTGCAGCTTATTTCACACAAAAAGATACTTTTTTTTCCCCCTGCTGTATCTTGAGGGAACACAGCATGAAGAAAAGAGAAAGTCCTTGTTTTCTAAGTCAGCTAATGGTCCAACCTCTTCCAGCTTTTCTCTTAGTCAGAGGGATGCAGTAAATGCTCACAATATTTATGTTTAGCATAGCACTTCTTTTGTTTTGCTTTTAGTCAATATCAAGATTTATTAATCCCGGTATTTTATTGATCTGATTTTCGTATCAATTAATAGTTATCCTTTGGCTTAATTAATCTTGATCCTGACTCCAGTATAAGTCAATATAAACCATCCAGGGCTTATAGGCAAACGAGTAAAGCACACTCCTAAACCACAAAACATGTAGATATGAAACAAAGTGGGCTGATGGCTAATAAAAGTCATGTTCCAGGTGAGTGCTCAGGCCTCTGGGCTGTGTATAAAACCAGCTGGAGTCACTACCTATTACAGCCCTCCTGTGTTAGATTAGGTGGCTGCCTGAGTAGTGAGCTGGCTACAGTGAATGGTGCAGAGAGTCTAATATTTCCTTGTGTATAAAATAATTGCTGAAGTTCCACAGTGCATTTCCTAACAAATTGAGAGTAGATCTGTTGATTCCACTTCGAGCATCAGAACGCCTGTAAATTCATTCATGAATTAAATGCTTTTAATTAGGGGCATCTCATAGCTGCTGTAACCTAAGACCAGGACAGACTAGGAGTGAAGGAATGAATGCAATAGTTTCTCACCCTAATGCATTCTGGCTGGCAAATAAGATTTCCTTGGGTTTAGGAAAATAAGAGGTTTTTTTTTTTTCCTGTTCAAATCTTTCTGAGCATTTCCCAGAAAAAAAAGATAAGGTGTGATAAAACACTGAGCAGGGTCAAAAGTAAGTGTAAAGATATTATTGCTGTTGCTTAGATGCATTAGTTTGTCACTGGTAGTGGTTCCACCAATAGTGCTTTCTTCTGCTGTTATTTTTATATAAGTGTACATGTAATATATTTATGCATTGATTTGCTTGAGTAGTAGTAAATGCTTTCTTTAGTAATAGAGAAGCAGTATTTGCAGATAACATTAACTGAAGATAACATTAACTGAATTAACTGAAGTTAGTTTTGAAACCTCTTTGGAGAAGCCTATAAAAAATGCAAGAGGGATACGTAACACTCTGAACTCATAGACTGTTCTCATCACAGAATGCCAGTTGTGACTATAGGGTGGATTTCCTGTTTAATTAGATAAAAATTGAATGAGAAGCTGATATCTGGATTAATAAACAATGTAAATAATCACAAAGGCAGCGGTAAATGTGAACCTGTGCTTACTGCATTTCAGAAATTTCAAATATCCCTCTTGTGCAATGAAAGGAAGTTGAAAATAATTTTGAAACTTGTTTGTTCTTTAGTGCTTTAAGAAGTGTTTCAACCTGTGCTCATATTACTTGGTATCCTTTTGCTATTCAGCAGGAAATTTAGAAGAAAAAAATGTGGGTTTTTTTAACAAAAGTTTTGATGAACAAGATTTTGATTAATGTATAACACCTCTTTTCCACTTGGATGAGCTGATCTGTGTTTCTAAGAAGTGTAAGCACAGAATTTGCACTCCATGGAGAGCCAGAGTCCAGAGAGGTATTTGCAAACAGTCTTTGCAGCTGGCTTGGTCCTGTCCTAATCTGGGATAGCTCGCTGTGCTAAATCATCCCAATTTCAGCTATTCCTGGACAGTAAAATTGCCAAGACGTCCCAAATAAGTGATTGCCATGAAAAACCTTGATATGTCATATCTATCTATGCGTGACTGAGTGTGAAGAATTTCATCTATTTTAACACATCAACTTTTGTCCCAGATCTGGTGCCTAGGTAATGAGACTCGATTTCATATCAACAAAACAGTAGATGCAGCCATTCGGTCTGTAGTAATAGGTGGCCTATATCCAGGTATCCAGTACCGTGTGGAAGTTGCTGCAAGCACCAGTGCAGGTGTGGGAGTAAAAAGTGACCCACAACCCATCATAATTGGTAAGTGATTGTCTGTTCTGTTGTTTTGTTTTGCCTGTTTCTTTTTTTTTCCTCTCTCAGAAATGCTTTCATACATCACTTTGGGAAGCATAAAAATCCATGGAGCAAAAGATGAGATTTTGCTAGAGCTGGTTAGTTAGCTTTTACGTGCCACTGCCTGATGGTGTTTTGTCTTCTCTTACTGCAGAGTTCTTGCAGACAACGGAGGGAAGTATGTTCCTGAGAAATATGAGAAAATGTAGATTGTCTAGTGAAACTGATTTAATGTTTTGGGTTTTTTTTTTTAATTAATTTACCACTTCTGCAGTGGAACAAACAGCCCAAGCTCCCTTTTCCTTCTGTTAAGATGACTGTAATATTGCCTTACTCATTCCATTGGTGTCTAAGGCACTATTTACCATTGTTTTCTGAATGTCCAAAGTCAGTGTTTCTCAGGTATGCCAAGCAGACAAGCCTCCTCTGTCAAAGTAAAAGTGGTCTCTAGACCAAATAGAGAGCAAAGGTACCATTATCATCCCAGCCTTTTAAATAGTTTTCTTGGTAGTGGTCTGCATGCAGAATTAATTTCCTGACCTGAGGGAAACACGTGTTTTGTTTCTTCTGAAATTTTTCTTGAGTATAAAGGCAGGAACAATATGGAAGACTAGAAGTAACTATATTTAGCTAACCTGAAATGAGCTGTGCAAAGCATCACCTCTTTTGAGTGCAGAATATAGGAGTTTTGTTGCCTTTATCTGTATGATCTAATTTAGTAATTACTTAAATCGACTTTTGTTTGTTTGTTTGTGGGACTTCTGTTGTTACTAAATATTTTCTTTCCAGAAAATGTTGTCAATACACTGTCCCAAACATGGACTAGTCTATTCTGTGTAGACCCTTAGGAAAGGCTGTCCCATAAGCATTGCTTAAATAGTTAATGATATTCAGGTTCCCCCGTTCATCAAAACAGAAGTTAGGATACTTCATCTTTGAAGTCTCACTGGAGACAGAAATATAAGAGAGGAAATAAAAGTAGCACTTTTCTAAAAGGCAGCTACAGAGTGCTAAAGAAAAGAGGGAAAAAAAAATTTCTGGAAGTGAAAACAAGAAACTGGTTTTTGAAAATGAAAGAAACCCAGGACCTTTTTTTCTTATTTCACTAAGGGGTCCATCTAACTAGGCACAAAATGCACTGCACTTATTCCAGCAAAGCACAATAAGTGTGTTGCATTTTCAGTACATGAGTAGCCTTGTGTCACTTAATGTGTTGTGAGTCATATTTGCACCAAAGGTCTTTGCTGGATGATTCCCAGAGTTCTTAGTGATATTTATTTGTTCCTTAAACGATCCCAGAATGTCTGCTTCAACGAGTTTGTCTGGTGGCATCTTTACACATTTGAGAGTTATTTGCATGAAAAGTAAAGGAGAGTAGTTTCTCTTTGGGTTATGTTTCTGTTGTCATTTCTGTTTCCCTTTTGGGAGCCCGAAGCTGGATATGTTTATTACATATATCATCTGTATCTCCCTTTTGTTTAGGTCCTATTTTGCTATTGATTATGAATTGCTGGCTGTTATTTCTCAGACTATAAATCTACTTGATAAATGTAACAGTGTTTAAGTGATAGCATTTTTGGAAAACTTGAGTTGGTACCATTCAATGTTTGAATAGGAATCAAAATCTTAAAATATGAAAGTTATTGTTTTAAGTAAATTTAAAAAAACTAATTACATGGATTTAAAATGAGCTAATGAATAAACCTCAAAACATCATAATGAATGGGAAAACATTATTGAGGTACTATATTATAACAGAGTTCTATATGGTCTGGTGCTTAGCTATACCATTTAACAACTTGCAAACACAATGAACAACTCCAGAAATGCTGAGTTATGGAGAGAACAGGTCAGTGGTGCAGAAGAGTTAAGCTGTGTTTCTAAGCAGTAAAACCTTAATAGTCATGGAATACAGAGTACAGTGTATAAAAAGAAAGACGTTATTTTTAAATACAGGATTCATTCTTCTAAAAAATTGGTTTGGGTGTTTTTTCTGAAAATAACTGGTTTTCATGGTGTATAATCAACTACTGGCCTCCCAGTATAATTTTAGATAACAGATCTGTGACAATCCAGAAAGTAAAAACAGGAAAATACGGAGCAGTAGAAAGTATATTAGTCCTTTACTTAGAAATTGTCTCACTGTTACAGGAATCTCGTGCCCATACTTGAAGCAGGATGTTGAAAAATTTTATGGAAGACTCAAAGAGAATTGCGAATAAAACTTCTATGATCACTAATGATATGCTAAAAAACATTCCCTTGGAAAACTGGAAATAAAATTTGAGATAAGGGCAATGCTGGTTAATGCTATAGCTATTATTTCTCTTTATCAGTTGGCCCTGCTCCCTCTTACATTCCATCATTGGCATAATAATATGAGGAACAGCTGCAAACTTTCACAGTAATAGGTACAATCGAATCTGATGTGTCTAATTAATTTTTGGTCCGACAAATTAGTTTTGTTCTTCATTACTCTCCAATGGGAGGAAGACATTATATTTCATTATGTTTTTGTCTTCAGGAACAATGGAGCGTTACAGGTCGCACACTTCCCTTGTCTATGTTGTAATTAGTTGAACTGACAGCATTGTTACAGAACCACCTGCAGTATATGAAATAGTACACTGCTACCTCGGATGACATATTTATTACTTCTGCTTAAATATTATATAAAGAAGTACAAGACTAATGCTGTTTGTTTCCCCAACCCCCAACAATTATATTAATTTTATCAAAAGTCAGTAGGTAACATTCATCTGTCTCCATTTATTTTTCCATCATCAAATTCACAAAGCATATGTTATTTTGACATTTAAATGAATTATTACTTTTGCAGTTGTAATTGCTAGGCACAGAAGGGTAAGAGCAAACAGCCAGACTGCAAACTTTAGAAGGTAATTTGGAGACAGATTGTATCTTCCCTAGAAGAGAGGCAGAGCATACAGTCCACTGAAACCTCTCCCCAGGCTCTTTGCAATTTCCTCCCACATCCTTCATTTTCAAAAGATTGTTTTCTGGTCTTAAGAGAAGACAGGATCATCAGATGGTTTTGGAGGCTTTAGTGAGAAGAACTCATTCTTGAATCCAGGAGTGTCCACTCCCAAAGCTGGTGTCTCCAGAGCAGTTGCCTGCCTGCTCTTCTCCTTGGTAGCACGGCTGTGTCTGAAGCAGTGCCAACACTACCTGTTTCCTCACTGTCCCACTGCTTTGGCCTCTCCTCCAGAGGGCACACAAATTAACTGCAAGTTAATGGTAATTAGAGCAACTCCAACTCCCATGCTGATTTCTACTAGAAAATCGATTTTGTGTCTGGAAGAGCATGCCATAGAGAGCCCCTTCCTATTAGTTTTACTGTCAGCACTTCCTCTTTCAGCACTGGGGTGTACCTATGGATTGGTTCCATGGGCAGAAAAAACCATGGAAAATCAGATAAAGCAGCCACTGCTCCCTCCTTTCTTTCCTTGCCACAGCTGCTCACTCAGTTCCATTCTCACATCCTGCATCAGGCCCGGAAGCCACTGGGCCTTTGGCAGTGGCAAGACAAAAGGTGCAAGTATGGGAAAGGACAGCTGCAGCTCCGAGAACCTGATGTCAGTAAAGCTTCCCAGCATGGCCAGTGTAGACTGGTGCCTGACACCAGGACTGGTGTACTGCCTTTTTGTACATTTTGTACCTTAGCAGGCATAGTCTGGCAGCATCTTTCTGTGGGACCTGTTCTGCTTGCGGGAAGCCTCTTTCGTTTCTTGCCCAGAACGGCTGAAAGCAAGCCAAGCTCTAGCACAGCTTCCACAGTCTGATTGCAAAAGCAGACAGACATCAGTACTAAATATTGACGTGGTGCTGAAAGAGAGGAAGCTTAATAAACTCCCCGGGGTCATCAGCAGTGTGATAGCAATGGCACTGCATTTCTTCCCGATGATCCCAGCCCAGCTCTGAACACCACTTGGGGCCTGAAGCTGCACCCTGGCAGGGGTGGTGCTGGGCAGAGCCCGTCCCAGAGGGACATTCTGCACAGCATCCCCTTTTACAAAACATGGCTGGTGTCAACTCGGGGTCACCTGCAAAGAGGTGTCTGTGGAAAAGGGGCTGCAAGTGTCAGACTTCTCGGATCTGCTTTACCAGAGACCCTGAGCGCTGGCTTTAGGCTGAAGCCAGCGAGCTGGTCTGCTGGAAGAAGTAAATCTAACCATTGCTGAGCTACAGGAAAGGAATATGTACATTTTCACAGCATGGCATAATGATACAATACTTTTAATAATTTCCTCTGAGTGACCATTTCAGTGTTTTACTGCAATGTTCAACTATTTTTATGCATGTGATAGACTCTCATAATTGAGAATCATAGTGTTTGCATCTTCTTTGTCTCAGTAGAGTAGCTACTCTTGCAGCTCTTCAGTGTGCATACAGGCATCTGGTAATATTGCATAAACATTTCAAGGACTGAGCTATATAAATGCTTTTACCAGAAATGAGGGATAATCTTTCACTAATTTCAAAACTGCAGATGTGGGCAGTTTATATCAAATATACATAGAATCAAAATTTGGGGGTTTTTTTAGAAAAATATGTTCTGCATTTCCTAATTTTAAAGCTGAACTATTTTTGACAATTTGAAAGTGCTGGCCCTAGAACTATATCCTTAGCATTTCCTGGATTTCCATTCAGATTTTTATGAGCATTCATTTTCAAGCCAAATGCCAATCTTTTTCTTTTAGAAGGGTTCCCTTTTACAGAAAGAGGGGCAAAAAAACATTGAGAGCATCTACTGGATTTTACAGTTTTCTACTGTAATATATGATTTAAGATCCTATATAGTGATTTTTTTGATGCATGTCACTTTAATTGGTACTCCAAGTAATAATTATTTCTTGCAGGTTGATGTTAAGAATTTTTCGTGCATATTCTAGGTGAAAAAAAAAGCATCTATTGCTGTGATTCTTTAGTGCTTACAGTTAACTGCAAATTTATGCTTTGTGTCAAATATGGTACACTTAGAAGTTCTGTGAACTGTTTTCCCCTTGAAATAATTGCTGGAAAATGCATCTTTGCTCCCGTGGAAAGTGCATTTATTTTGTTGTTTATTTCAAATTTGGAAACTCGCATTCAGGGGAAACAAATGGGTTAAGTAAGAATTTTTGGCCTTCTTCTGATGTTGTAGCATATTTTGGTTTTGGACTACTCATTTGGGAAAAGCTGTTTATTGATTGCTTGATTTATTTTTTTTTATTAGTTTCCTGTGATCCATTTTCTCATTATTGTATTCTGTCTATAATTATGGGGAAAAAACCTAACAAATATGTATATTGTTAAAAAAAAGCTCTGGATTGGCATCTGTTAGATTACGTGGGAGTGTGCTATAGGTCTATCTTTGCAAATATACATTTGCAAAATGGCTATGGATTTACTGTCTAGAAACACTGAGATTCTGGTGTGCATTGCTACTTAAAATTCTTCTACTGTGTGTAATTCTTTTGAGATCCATTACTATTTTTAAAAAAATTTTCTTTGTAGTTCTGGTTCCTCTGTGTGTTACGGAATCCAGAACAACCACATTCCGTTCAATTTCTCTCGTGCAGGAGGCCGTAATGAAGTTGTCATCACCGAAAATAACAACAGCATAACTGAGCAAATCACTGATGTGGTGAAGCAGCCTGCCTTCATCGCTGGCATTGGTGGTGCATGCTGGGTCATTCTCATGGGTTTCAGCATCTGGCTGTACTGGAGAAGGAAGAAGAGGAAGGGGCTCAGCAATTATGCTGGTAAGATCAGTGACTTTATTCCCATCTCACCAGGTGCTATCATGAAAAGAGCAGGGGCTGCTAAACCTACCTACAAACCACGTTGAACTCACAGCAAAAGTGTCCTGGGTGACTTCTGTATGCTTGTTTTAAATGTATGCTGTGGAATTGCTGGTGTATGAGAAGCTTTAAATGCATTGCTCGGTACCACATTCCATCATTGTCATAAGGCAGTATTTCTACATCTCCAGCACATTTAGCATTAAAAAAGTACAAAGGGGATTAACTGTTCCTCTTGCCCCTTGCTCAGAAGGTGCTCTGTTGGCAGTGCAGCATCATTTATACATTCAAATATGAGTTAGACTAGACCCTTAGAAAGTTAAAGACTATTTGTCTTCTCCTTCATTCCTGTGCATTTCCATGTCTCTGGAGCCATGTGCATAGCAATTAAATGAAGGTACTTAATCAGTGACTTCATACCTGTTGCTGGAAGAGAAGAATGATGTATTACACAGAGAAGTGTGATCAAAATTTACCTAAGGCAGAAGTCATAAATAGTTTTATCTTGGAGGTAGAACATCTTGGAATGTTCTCTTTCATTAAATGTTTGCTCCAGTTATAAACTAGCTTTTGAAAACTACATTTGGAAAGTTAAATACACTTGCCAAATGAAAATATTTGCATCTTTCCCCAACCTGTTTGTTTTGTGTATTATTCTGTTTTCAGGATTCTTATGAATTTTTGGGAAGTCAGGTGAACTGTCATAAAATGGTTTACTCTGAAGCCTAATTTAACACACAAAATACCCTAATTCTTCAAATATGGCAGTAGGTTCTCTTGTAGTTCTTATTAACACTTAAAAAGAGAAAACATTTGCCCCATTGAGGACACAACTTATTTAATGTTGACGTTATATCAAACTAAAGTTACACAAGTGCCCTTCTATTTACAAGTTATCAAAGGACTTTGTTACCAAAGGACAAGTTACCAAGGACTCAGGTTCCCTAAATGGCTGAGCAACAGTTTGCCAAAAACCCACCATCAGTCACAGCCAAAATGTCCTCAGTTCAGCTTAGCCATTGTCAGAGTCTTCAGGGTCCTGACTGAGCTCACTAAACCAGCAGGAAACTATGTTGGTTTTCAATCCTTCCTGCTGGATTTGTTTTCTGCTGCTTTAGTGAAAGGACGAGAAGACATCAGATGAGCAGTGGAAAGAGAGGAAGGAGAGAGCAGTGGGTTTTGGACCTTCTTGGTTTTTGTGGAACCTCACTTTGTGTCACCACATGACCTCTGTCATTCATGGGTTGTGCTTTGTCCCAACGTGGTTTTTTTCTTTCCTTTAATAGCAGTGACTTTTACTCTCTGAGAGGTGGGGTGATGTTAATTGAGAAATTAATACATATCTCACAAACTTATACATGTGCTTATATGAAATATTATTCTAGTTCCCAAGATTTCTTATCCTCGAGACAGCTGTGCTGTTATTCCTCTTAGGAAATAGTCCTACGTAAAGCTTTGGACACAAACTGAGATTAGATTTTTTTAAAAAATGAGAATTATTAATCCTGTATGTGAGTTGGCATATTGGGGTGAGGGAAAATTGAGAGCAGTCTTCTGTAACTTGAAGAGTGTAGCTGTAAATAGTTATAAACAGCGTGTCTCGTGCAACTCATTCCTTCTCATGGCATTTGCTGCATCTAAGTGTGATGTGAACATTGATTGCATCATGAAATTGTGTATGCTTCCAGCAAGGAAAGTAGATAACAGATCATGCTTCAAAGTTCATCCTAATGTTTACAACTTGGAGAACAGCATGTCTGCACAGAGAGTCTTCAAATGTGACTGTCAAAATTCACTGCTCATCTTCCCAACCATCATTTCTCATTGGCTGCTGGCTGGTCAGTGCTTTAAGCTCAGCTGTTATGTCCTGCTATGATATTCAACCCCAACAGAGTAATTTCCAGAGGAAACCCGTGCCCTGCAACTAGCACTTTTTGTCAGGGTGTGTAACTCACAATGTGTTTGCTTTCTTGTTTTGCAGTTCAGTCCTTCACCTTCACCCCTGCAGGTACTGTCCATTAGTCTGTCTCTTACCTCACCAACACATCATTGCAAGCATTAGCTATCCAAGTGTTTATGAACATGTGAGATATGCAGAATCAAAACCAAGAACAAAGAGAAATACTCTGGCTGCTTATCTGTGATAAAAATGTAGCATTAATTCTCCTTCTGATTCCAGGGAAAAGTAAAATCTACTACCATTAATGTCTCTGTCACTGTAATTCTGCATACTTACTCATCTAACTCTCTGAAATACAGTTTTGAAAGTAATTTGCAGGACCAGATGCTTGAACTAACTTAGCATAAACAAGCATTATCCATATATAACTGAATTTCAGTTTTAAAGCTCAAACAGTTTAGCAGATCCAAGAGGAGAAATGGAACTTTCTTCTACTTTAGCTCTTAGTTAAGGATACGTTTGCCTTGCTGTGAGGTGTTCAGACCTTCAAGCAATCTAGTCACTAACTGGTGCATTCATTGCCTTTACAGGGTTTTTGAAATGGGAACATTTGGGTTTTTTTCTTACTACCCAGCTCAGAGCTAGTACCCTATTTTTCTTACCTCTAACAAAGATAGCATACGGTAAACTTTTATCATAAGCATGATTAAAGAGATCTGAAGGATAAACAAAGTGTGGCTGAAACAGCAGGTTGCAAACAGCTTATTCAACATATGGATAGCCAGGAAAAATAGAGCATACAATAACAGTAATAATTAATACAAACAATTATTATATCTGCTCTCATACTTAAGCTCGAGATTTAGAAACTCAAAAATAATTGTACCTCAGTGTTACAGTGTAAAAGGCTGATAAATCTCAGGAAAGAGCAGGTGACCAAAGGTGGTGGTGTGTGCCCCAGGAGCCCATGATGTTCTGATGGAGAAATGTCCTTGTGGAAAGGCTCTGGGGGCTCAGGATTGCTCCCCTAGCTTCCAGGCAGGTTTGCTCAGGTTGCTGTAAGCTATGGCACAACACATCCCACCCTAAACACTTTACTGCCTTTTCTTTGAGACACAGCGTAGGATTTTCTCCAAAATTAAATAACACATCTTTGCATTTGGTTCCTGTGAGTATGCCACTGGCAGCTGTCTTGAGCTGTGGTGCATTTTCACCGTTGTGTTTGTAGCACACATTGGCATGACACGGGGTTGGGCTGGAGCCACGGGGCCCGAGCATGATTTAGTGCTGTTGATCCACATGTGCTGGGAAACTGGGATATATCAGAGGTACTGCCAAAAATGTTCTTTTTTGAAAGCAGTTTTGACATCTTGTGGACTTGTAGAACTATTCTATTTCCTGGCTTATGACTTTTGGAAGAATTGCAAACCTAAGTCCTCCAGTAGTTGAGTCCAAAAAAAATTTTTTAATTTAAAAAAAGGTTTTCCTTACGACAGAGCATAGTTTCATGTTTCTTATCTTTAGACCCAGAGTTCCATAAGAAACTTTGTTAATTCTCTAATACTTGAATTTGCCCTTGATAATATCATTTAGAAAGACATATCTATGCTTGTGGAGGTTTGACACTCACAACTGTATGATGTTCTCTCAAAGTTATGATTCATAAACACTTTGGGTTTAGATACAATTATTTAGACAGTGGTATGTAGCTTTCAGAATCACCTCAGAGACAGCTGTCAATGAATTTTTACTAGAGATTAATTTATCCTAATAGACTCAGATTTTAGAAGATGCACACTTTTTTTTCAGATATCTGCTTTAAATTCTTCCTTCAGACAGTTGCAGAATGCACAGATTTAACTGTGTGGTAGAGAATCGAATCTATTAGTGCAACAGTCATATACTTTATTTCACACACAAAAAAAATCCCCTGTTATTTCTGATGTAAATATTTTTTGGTTTATTTTTCTTCATCTCTATTTGTCTATGTGCAGAATGTCGAACACTAAAAATAGTCTTTTAAAAGTCCAAATCTTGCAGTTTTATAATTACTTGCTAAAAATGTTCTTTCAGGTCATATTCAGGTTATGGGGCATTCACTAGGACCCTTTGTTGTTTGTAGTCCATTATTAGGCTCCTAAGATGTACAATTTCTGCTTTGTGACTAAACCTCTGTAACGTGTGGGAGAAGAGCAAACAGCAAATGTCAGGCAGTTTGTAACAATTTGTGTCAGGGAAGAATAACTGATTGAGTTAAATACTTTTAGCTTTCTGTCTTTGTGAACATTTTCATAAGCACTGATCAGTGGCTCAGGTGGTCACAAATAAAGTGTCATTGATAATCACAGCTAAATCTTTTTCGATATTTTCAGTTGAATTGTCTCCAGTACTTACTGAGCCACAATTCTGTACATCACTGTTCTTCCATTTCCCTTTCCACCATGACTTACCAGGCCTTGATTCTCAGTAATATCAGTGCTAAAAACCATAAAAGTTAGCTAATATGTTTCTTAATTTACTATTGGTAAGCAGTAGTGTCATCATCTGCACCTGTAGAAGGACTGCACATTTTTGTGACCGTGACACACTCTCAGCAAAACCAAATCTGGCACAGAGACACTAAACACAACTGTTGCCCCTTTTCAACCATCTCTCCGAAGGATGGATTGGTCTCACTTTTGTGAGTTTGTGTGAAAGCTAAAGTACTGCTGCACTGGGATTTGGTTTTTTTTCTATTTTTATGGTTATTCTTTACTCAGATTGCCTGGATATAAACATGCACTGTGGGATTCCATGGGATACAAAGATACATGGCACAAAAGAGATACCTGACCACTTCTTGTGTAACAGATGGATTATGTCAACACTGTATTACAGTAACAGAACAGAATTTGTATATTTTATATTGGAGGTTGCAATTCTTTTTCCAAATTTCTGTGAAAAGGCATGGAATCCATTTGTAGGAAAAAAAAAAAAAAAAAAGAAATTTCATTTATCTGCTTATCTTTCCTGTGCCCTCAAACTTGTTGTGCCAGTACCCACTCACCAAAATATTCATGTGTTTTCAAGTGCCTAGGCCATCAGTCATGCAAAAAAAGTAAATATGTATTTTAATTTATGAGTAGGTAAGCTTATTTAGTGACTAGTGCTCCTTGGGATTAAAAATTTTATGAAAGTCAGTAAATAGAAAACAAATTAAAAATAGATAGAGAATCATGGAACACTACACATTTTATGTGCAACTCCTGAAACTGTTAAATGAGGATAAACTATATGACAGAATCATCCAAAGGTAGACAGAAGATTTGATGGAATTTTTATGTGCTGATTATCTGCTCTGAGTTAATGCTTATTAAAAGAGGATTAATCTACATTCATATTTGAGGAACAGCTTATCAGTAAAAGGAATGAGACTTGGCTGGCAACATTAAAGTTTTCATTTGCAGTAGGAAAATGTGGCCTACTAGAGATAGGCATACAGAAAGCTTTCTAAAGCTTTCTAAAGCTTCCTTGCCTCAGAATGTCGACTTACTATACATTCATATTTTTCCAGTTCTAGCAGGCATGAAGATTAGGTTTAACCTTGTCAGATAATATTAGTAAATGGTTTTGGTACCTCCTTATATATTTAATAAAAAGCATGTGAAAAGCTCCTTAACATATGCTGTTTTTCATACAAATATATACAATGTAATTTCCTGAAATATTTATGCATTTAAAATGCACTTTGGATTATATTTCTGCATTTTTGCAGTCCTTGAAGTACAAGCTGGTGGGGATTCCTTCAAAATCTCTCTATGCAAAGGTTATTTTTTCATCTTCTTTTGAAAACCAATCTCATCCCTGCAGGTCTTCAGCCTTTCTAAGAACATGTATCAGATGCAAAGACTGCTGAAAGAGCTTTTTTGCTTCCTTGGTGATAAAAAGCAAGGGAGATGGGTGGGTCAGTGATAGGGACATCCTTCCCTTCCTCCTCTTACATTGCCCCTTGAATTGCTCTGCTGCTTTTTGAAGTGGAGACAGGATGAATAAAGCCAGCTGTCTGTGTGTTTTATTTTTACAGTGACATCTACAAGCCTGCATTGCATTAAGTATGCTCCTATTCAGGCGTTCAGGCTCGTTTTGTAATTGCAGAAATCAAACTGCAGGCAAAAACGCTGACAAAATGTATGGCAGGAATGATAAACATAGTGCTTGTGTTGGCAGCCTGACCATATCTTCTGTTGTTAGCTGTCTTGCCTTTCACAACATTGATGCTAAAAGAAAGGCACCTTCTCTATCCAGCCTCAGGTAGCCCATTTATGGATGGCATCAGGAATGTGGGGGGTTTTTGTAGCATCCCAGTGGCACGGCCACACTTCAAGAGGAATTTTGGCAAGCTGAGCTGATATTCCAAAGCCTTTTACACCAAGCATATTAAATAAATAAGGTGCTTTCTTGTTTGTTTTCTCATTAAGATTATAACCATACATACATTGGTGTACAGGGTGAAGGGTAAACAAAAAAACCTGTTTTCCTTCCTAGCTCCATACACATCACATAAACCAGACTCAGTATTCCCTAGGAAAAACAATGTCACTGCAAGCTGAACCCTTCTTCTAAAGATGATGCTTGTATTGGAAGGGTGTAAGATTAAATAAATAAGGAAATAAAAAAAAAAAACAACAAACCAGGAAACAGTTCCTACTACCAGGATACATGGAAGAAAAAGGAGCAAATTCTGTGGTCCTTGTTTTTTCTCAACAATCTCCTATGCCACAGCCAGCCTGCAGCAATTATGGCTCTGGCAAAGAGGTTTCTTTGTCATGTCTTCTTGATACAGTTCTCACTGCATGTCTGGGAGTTTTTCCATACCTGCCTAGACAGAAAATAAAATATGTCAGGCAAACATTGCTGAAATCTCCCACTAGCTCCTCCATTTTAACTTTGTTTTATAAAGGTACACAGGGATATAAATATTTTGCAGACCACAAATATTGTTGGGGTTTTTTTTCCTCCATATGACATGCTCTTTTAAAATCTCACATACCTGTATGTGCTATACAAGTGGCAACAAAATTACTTCAAAATAATTTCTGGTGGATGGCAGTCTAAACAAGAACATTAATCCAAGCAGTTTTCAGAAAATATGTTTTACTGCAATTCCCATAGATCTGTAAACTTTATTTATAAAGGTTGTTACCAAACGAGCCTTTTTTTCTCATTTTCCTTATTTCTTGTCACTTTGACAAATGCAGAAAGTTGGAAAAATAAAGTATTCAATTTGGAGGAGAGGAGGGGAAAGGAAACAGCATCTAATGTACTTTTGACCAAGATACTTGGATACAAAGCCAGGCAGTACCCACATCCTTGCATTTCCACATATGATATGCACAGCACTTCAGATTATTCACTTTTAAGCAATGAGTGGTACAGTCATTTGACAGCCTGTTAGATACTACGTGAATGAAAGTAGCATTGCCTCTTAAATTAATTACCCACAATGTTTTACCACGTCTTGTTTTTCAAAGCAGACCTTTATTTAGTACTTTCCATACTTGCATTTTGATTTTCTTTTCATTAATTGGTTTGATTACACCCTTTCAAAATTCAGCTATTAACCATTTTGATGTGACATATGACTGCAGTGATTTTCTGATATTGGTATTGGTCTGCTGTGCAGTGAAGGGTGATTAATCACCCTGCTATTCTTCCAGCAGAGCTTCCAGAGGGGCCAGTTTTGTCCCCTTTGCTGAATGTAGACTGTGAAATTACTCTAGGAGTTAATAAAGTAACAAGGATTCTCTAAGGCACCAGAAGAGTTCTGCCAGTGGCTTTATGTCATTGCTTATTTTTTTAATGAACACAAAATTTCTATTGGGTGTTGTAATTTTGTCTGATTAGAATAGTGTATAACAGAAAGCCTAAACCTGAGTTAGTGTAGTTTGGACTACTACTTGGAAAATCTTGCAAATACTCTGGGAGCTATAATTTAATGATGGGAACACCTGTCTTACAAAGGTAAATGGTATTTCCAAATGAAAGTCTATTGTAAATTAAGCTGGTGACAAACTCTTCCATTCCTCACTGAAATTCAAACCCTCATCCAGTCAGGGGCCTGCAAGGAGGCAGGTGTCCAGGACATTGGTATAATTTAATAGTCTGCCTTATCTGTGCCTGACAATAAATAATGGGATATTGCCACTGAGAACCAGAGTAGTCTGTTGGCCTTGATTCAAAATATTTTTTCAGTGTTTCAAAAAGGACTATCAAATGTTGTCAATTAGCATCTCACCAGTGATGTGGGTTTACCTGTATTGCCCTGAAATGTAATCCTGTTAATAAGATAGATAAGGGAGAGGCTGGTTTTTGTCAAACACCCTTGAATGGAGACATAAAAACAATTGTCTCCCTCCAATTATGTCCTTGGCATCCTCCATGGGTGGAAGACTGGAAACACTTTTTCTTCCCAGTGACACTGGCATGTAAGCATTTATGTGTGGGTGCTGGTTCTTAAACTGTACTTCTGATGGAAAAGGTGCGGCTGGATGCTTTTTTCCATCTCTTCAGCTGTAATAGAGCTGCCACCTCTTTGTGTTTGTCCTGGGAAATGGCATATTTGTGTGGTGACATGACATTACTGCATTACGACATGGTGTTATTAACTCACTGCTGCAATGCCATTATGTGCTGAAGCAGAAGCATGCCAAGAAAACAATTTCATCACATGGCTCAGACTTGCAACGCAAAGCCATATGAAGGGGCCTGTGGTGAATTCAGGCCTTTGGCCCAGGTGGCTGCTTTGCCTTGCAGGGTACAGAGCAAGGTGGTGTCAATCAATAATGTGCAGTGAAATCCTAAATGAACTGTAGCCCTGATGTGCTTGAGCCTCTTCTTATCATTTCTGTACTTTATTATGGGATGATGCCAAGAGACCTCCGACCTCGGACACTGAGCAGTTTGAATTGTTACTTTTAATTATTACTAATTGATTTTTCCCTGTCTTATATGTGTGTGCGTGTGTGTGTATGTTTGTTTGTTTTGTTTTTTCCAACCAAAACACAGTCACTTTCCAAAGAGGAGATGGAGGACTAATGAGCAATGGAAGGTATGTTTCTTTGTAAAAAGGTCTTTCCACTGTGTCTATTTTTAAAATAAGGGATCTGAAAAATGCTCTAAGTGATGCACTTGGGTCATATCCCATCATTGGGAAGACTGATAGCTCTAGGAGGAGTTAAGTAGCTTACCACAAGGTTTAATGACCTATCTGTTGTGCACTTTGGAAGAAGCAAGCCCAGATGTTTCATATCTCCCAGATGTCCTGGAAGAAATGAGTAGTAAATATCACAAAGAATGTGTTCATTTGTTACTGGGATGTTTATTGCATTAATTAGACATTAGCAAATGAAGTTGCTGTTGTTTAAGACTCCTTATTGGCTCCCCCTAAATTGCTGTGAGTGAACAATTACACTTAATCGATCACGAAATAAATGATTCATGGATGATGAATAGGCTGTAGATTGATAGGACTGGATTCCACAACTTTGGCTACTCAATTGAAATTGATAAAAGCTGATAACGGGCCCATATATCCTCATCTATTTTCCCTTTGCCAATATGGAGATTGTAATTAGGCCCTGGTAATAACTTCCAATCTCCTGTTTAATCAATATTTTAGCAAAAAGAGATTAGGCCTAATGAGAGCGAGTAGATGTGGCAAGAATGCGGCTGGGTCGTCTTATTGCCGTTTCCATAGAAACTGATGTTTCTCTTAGGGATTGTTCCAGGCAGGGGTCTATAATGTTCAATGATCGGAGATGTTGCTCCAACTTCATGAGTGCTTTAATAACCCAGGAAAACTGCAGAACTGTGGATGGCTTTTTGTTTTCGTCTGGGAGAAGAGGGTGTCTGCAGCAAACGATTTGTTTTCCCTGCTAAATACAAATACAAACAATCCACCTGCCTTGCTAGATTTCTGTTTATCCTGGGGTGAGAGAGGCACTGCACCTTCTGGCCTGAGTGTGCCTTCTCTTTCACCATGCTCCCTGTTTAATGCTGCCCTCAAAGCTGGGAATTACAGGGATACACAAGCCATGCAGTAGTGGCACATAGAGATAGCTGTGGACTTTCCATTAATCCTACTCAAACCTGTTTGCCTCTAAACCATCCAAGAGTGCTCAAAGAAAGAGTTACCAGCCTGTAGATGACAGGCATGCATTTGAGATGCAAGGGAAGGAAGAAATAGTGGCCCAAAGTCCTGGAAATGGCTGATATGGAGCAATCAGTTTGAGTGATGGCTCCCTTGAGGTGGTAATTTATCATTCAGCCCTGGCGTAGGATCCCGTGATGGCGCTGCCCAACTCCTGTTCCACACAGACAACGGAGTTCATTTGGATTCTGGCAGAGTCACGACGGATGCCTAGTCCCACTTCTACTGACAAAGTTGATTTGTATATAACCTTAATTAACTGCTCAAGGTCTTTAAATCATCAACGGCTATACAATTGTAATTTGAAATAAATTAAAGTCTCCTAAACTGTTAGCTACCTATGGTGTTAGAAGAACAGTAATATGCCCTCTTCCATCGCTACTTGTCTCACAGATACTGTAATTTTAAATATATATATATATATGTATATATTGGTGTGTATATCTCTTTTTCTTATTCTGCTTCAGTCGACCAGGTCTGTTGAATGCCAGTGACCCAAGTTATCCTTGGCTTGCAGACTCTTGGCCTGCCACAAGTCTGCCAGTAAATAACAGCACTAGTGGACCCAATGACCTTGGGAATTTTGGTCGTGGAGGTAAGTTTCCTTTTATTAAGTCACCCGATATTATAAAATAGGCTTCCATTAGTTAACATCTGTGATGAACACTGTATAATATTTTTATCATTATAGTTCTTTTTATGTGTTCCTTTCTTTCTAGATTTGATTGAAAATTGACTTTAAAATGTTCCTTTTGCTTTATGTCTTCTTACTTCTTTTAAATGTAGGTCTAGTTTGTAATTTGTCCTGCAGTGGTGAGACAGGGTCTGCTTATGATGTCAAGAGAAATGTATTTGTGTCTCAGCCTCATTCCCTTTCGTGTGGAGATGAGCAATCTGCTGTGCAGGGCAGTACAGCCAGGGATGGAGGATGTCCATAAGAGCAGAGGAGAACACTGGGGATCCAGAAAGGATGTTCCTTCAGCAGAAGGACATGAGAATTTTGTTGCTGTCACCTTCCCCGTCCTCTTCCTGCTGAGGGCCTGCTCTCAGTCTCAACCATAATCCCTGAAGAAAACCTCAAAGGTCTTAAGCAACTTTCTTTTTCATTGGAGGAAAGGATGCATCAAAGGGAACTATTTAGATCTTTTAGGGGTTTGTTGCCATTTTGACTTGAGAAAGCACCTTTAGGGGAATGAGGTAAAGATGTATTGTTAATATGATGAACTTTAGAGGCATTATTTCCTTGCAAACATTTAACTCAAATGGGAATTTTAAGATGTAGGATTAGGATTTTTAAAAGTCACAGTAATATTCACATCTCTCTGTTACGTCTTTGGTTTCTGTGATAACACAACTAACTCTGCATATTGGTGTCCAGGAGAAGACTTCCTAATGTAAATGAGTATATAAATATTTTTAAGACATAAATAGATAAACAAAAATCAAGACAACACTATACATCAAAAATGCATTAAAATGCAAGAAAAATCTATAAAACCATCAAACTGATAAATGTGAAAAGAATTCAGCTTTGGACTGCACAAATATATGCTTCTGAAGACCATCCCTCATATTGGTTATACATTCCCATGCAAAACCTCTTGCCTGTGATTTTACTGCTGTGACTTAAAATTACAACAAAACACACTAGATTTATATTCTGTATAAAAATATTATAAAGTTCTTGTCAAAAATATTTAAAAGTAAGCAAAACTTTTGATAATATTTACAAGGCAACTGAATTTCTGCCAGCTTCTTTGTTGTGAATATCTTCAAAATAAAACCCTTCAGTACTTTTCCATCTTTTCTTAAGCTCACATAATACAGAAAAATTACCATTTTCTTTTAGCATTTGGCTCTATACAACTGGAATTGGAAGCATTTTAAAAAAATTTTTGGCCTCAATGTAGATGAGGCATAGGTCCAAATTCATGCAAGAGATAACAGTTACATTTTGAAATTCAGCAGCTTAATTCCACCCATGATCTTTACAGTTGAGCTAAAACTTCTATCCTGGCTGGTTTGGGATCACTTATCCCTATCTGTTTCAGCGGTTGAGATTAGATGTTTCCGCATGAAAGATGAATTAGAAATATTTTAACATGTAGAGATGGAATATTAACTATATAGATAGAACTTGGGCCTCTTTTAGTGGTTAAAAGGTCTGTGATAATATAAAATTTCTGTAAGAATTTTAAAAAGAGTCAGGTGGCAATCAGTCACCCTGGAAACTCAGAAGCTGAGGCAGGCAGTCCTAACATTTCCCTTAAGAGTGAGATCCACTGTCCTAGACAGGCATTTGAGAGCAAGGCTGTAAGTGGGAAGCAGAGGTTAGGAGTCATGTAAGGCCACAAAATGGTATTGCATCTCCAAGGCAGCAAGAAGGAGCTTCCCTGCACAAGAATTGCAGCTATTTAATTTCAGCTGTTTAATTTATCTCAAGAGTTACAAACAAAAGTTGGATTTTGGAGGGTTTTGGGGAAAGTGTCCAGTGGGAAAGGCATCTTCATCTTCGGTCTGAAATGTACAGTGTGGTGTTTTTGCTATGACAACTTGCTGGGAAAATCACACTTGACTTTTGCTGTTTGACTATGGCACTTTGTAAAATCTCTACTTAATAGCTCTTTGAGTGCTTAATGTGAACATCTCACTGAGGTCAAAAAAGTAACCCGTGCTTATACTGAAAATTCCCAGAATGTCTGGAGAACCTCAGCTTATCAGTGAGAATGACTGAAAGTTCTTGGCGGGTGGGAAGCTATGCAACTTCCCTTTCAAGTGTGTGCACATGAATAGTTCTCCATTTTAAAATGACTGTCTAGAGATGATACCTCTTCAGTTGCCAAAAATATGCTCTAAAAGACAGATGTATGTCTGAGTACTTCAGAGATGAGCATTTTGCTAGTTTTTACTTCCTTGTGTCTTCAAATCCAACAGAGACAGGTTGAGCTGGATTTGCTTCACTTTATACATCAACAACAGAATTTATTTACTAAACTTCAAGCCATTATACTTTGACGAAACCGATTGTGGAAAGGAGAAATATTCATATGGTGGATGAAATGCAAGAAAGATAGGACTGCACTTGTCTCTCACAGCTCATGGTGTATTTGCACATAGATGCATTTTTGTTTGTGTACTGCCCCTGGAAAGCACATTGCATGTGTGCTGATAGATTGTAACAACCTGATTTTGAAATATGGGCTGTAGTTTGCATAAATTGTAATTTTTTTGCACTTGCTGTTTATCTGCAGATATAAGTTAATACAATTAAGCTCTTTTAAATACTTGTGTCCGTTTCCCTGCTGCATACAAAACTAGATCATGCTGATAGACCCAAATTTAATCTCTCTTTCTGCAGTGTCTCTGCTGAGCATTTGTTATTGCTATTTTTATTGCTAATGTTATGTTGCTGCCCTGAGACTGAAGATGTTATTAGGGTCCATGTTGAAATGTTCACTGTTGCACACCTCAATGCAAAAGAAAATAGTTTTTTGACCTAAATGTTCATCCCAGGAAAACAAAAAACAAAACCCCAAACGAAGCAACTAAAACAAACAAAAAAAACCCAAATCAGTGTGAGGAGACCATGGTGTCACATCTCCTTGCTGGATAAATCTTAGAGACAGTGAGAGAACAACTGTATTCACTGAGGTTGCACAAAACCCACGTCTGAGTCTGGAACTGAGCTTAAACCCTTGACTAGGTGCTGCAAGAATCATCTTTTCTTCCTGGGGCTTAAGGTACATAAAAATGGCTGTGATCCCTAGAATGGGATCTGAACATCCTCACTACAGGAGTACACATTATCTCAAGTATGATCTAACAGTTGGAACCCGTATCTGCCATCTGGCTGTGGAAAGAAAATGGCATATAAATGAGGCATTTTTTTAAGAAGTACATTCTGGAGTTGATTCAACTTTACAGAGTCTAAATAAATTGTAAAAATAGTACCATTTGATATGTTGCCCTCTGAGAGAGCAGGAAGGAGGGTTATCTGCTGAGCTGTGGTTCTCCTTGGGACATCATGTCAGTCATCATTAGGTTCTTCACACTTCACTAGTCTCAGTTTCTAGATCTAGTATTCCACCAGCAAAGGTCACTTCAGTGTTTAGTAAGGAGAGAGACTGCCAATCTAACTGATTAAAGATAAAAAAATTGCAATGTGGGATAGGATTCAAAATATGGATAAAATTCAGCAGCTATTTAGTTATTATGCTGTAATGGTTTTCAGGTAAATGTACTGGAGTTTTTGAACAAGTTGTTCTCCATTATCAACATCGCTTCACCATTTTGGGGGACTGATCACCTAAATCCCTTCAGAATAACAGATTTTCTTTCACATATCAGGAACAACTTATTTTTGTCAGGTTTTTCTTTTGTGGAAAAGAAGAAATGTACTGGCTAATGTCAAAAGTAAAATTAGATAAGCTGATGCAAAAAACTTCAAGGAAATCAAGGTGATGCCCTTAAAAATTACTTTGAGAGTTTTTCTATGTGTTTACTTGGAAAGTTCCCTCTGTGATTTGTAAATTCTCTCTTTTCATCATTTCCCTGAAGCCCAGACAGTTTCATTGGTTCTGACAAAGAGTGAACAATTGAAAACATTCTTCAGTAGAGAAATATTCCAAACTTCACTTTCACAGTTGAAGGTATGGGAAAAAAAAAATAAAGATGGTTTTAGGCAGTGAGATGTGAAGGACAAGTGGTAGGCCTGTCACAGCTGCTGATAGCTTGGCCATGGTTGTACATCATCTCCCCTTCGTTGGCTCATGGACCTGTCTCAGCTGAAATGCAAACGTGCAAAATGACACGTTTATTTCTCAGCTTAAACCTCGGTACTCTCAGGTTCCCTGTGCATCACTGATTTGTTCCGTTCCCCTATGTTCACCACAGATGTGCTGCCACCAGTGCCAGGGCAAGGAGATAAAACTGCTACCATGCTTTCCGACGGAGCCATTTACAGCAGCATCGACTTCACCACCAAAACCAGTTACAACAGCTCCAGCCAAATTACGCAGGCCACGCCATATGCCACCACCCAGATCCTGCATTCCAACAGCATCCACGAGCTGGCTGTCGATTTACCAGATCCGCAGTGGAAAAGCTCAATTCAGCAAAAAAATGACCTCATGGGATTTGGTTACTCTCTCCCAGACCAAGGCAAAGGCAACAATGGTAATTACAGCTCTTATTTTCCAGAGCCCTTGGCTTTATGTACTGTATCATCTGTGCATGAATTAGAAAATTGTTTTTAGCTCTGTGAGACACTGTTCATATTGACCTGAACTAATGCTTGCACACCTTGCATGCGTGCTGAACCTCACCTGATCACAAAACACATTGCACTGTGCTTTTAATGCTCTTTGTCCTGTGCTAGTCACCAAGCCACCTGCCTTCCATGAGGCTAGGGTAGGTGTACCTTTAAAAATAATCAAGTTAAAACCTGCCACCCCACCCCACCTGCCCTTGACTTGCTAACTGCATGTGTCGCATGTGCCTGTGCTGTCGACTAATCCCACGATGCCACTGTGACCTCTGCCGTTTAACCCTTAGCCTTGCTTTACATCCCTGACTACCGGGTGGCTGAGGGACTGGCTAATAGATTGCCACACAACCAGTCACAGGATTTCAGCACCACCAGCTCCCACAACAGCTCCGAAAGGAGTGGCAGCCTCTCAGGTTGGTTCCGTCGCCGTGCGCAGGGGAGCGAGGGACGGAGGGGTGTTGGCGAGCGGCTCGCCAGGGAGGCAGAAGACCTCCCAGGCACCAGTTGAGGATAACCATGGGAGTTCCTGCCCATCAGCAAACAATGTCACATGGGACTCCACTGAAACCAAAAAGCCTTTTGCAGAACCTACTTGGAAATAACTGGAGAGTCCTTCCATGTGGTGCTTGTCAGCACGGCTGCCAGCCTCGCCTTGTCACATCCTTTCCCTGACACAGTCTGTGGAGCAAATGGATTTCTACATCCATCCTGAGTTTTTAGGTCTCCCCACACTGAACTTCATGAGGAGATTAATATTTTTATTGAGTTGTTAACAGATCCCCCACTCCCACGAGCTGTTTCTAAATGCTATTCCTCAGTGAAGCAGCTTGGAAATAATTGTAGGGCCCTGAAAGGTGACTGGGGTTTCAAGAAATTGTTCCAAGGTCTGCATACAAACAGGATGTAAATTTTATGTGTGTGCTGCATGTTCTATTGGAAACATGATGCATTTTCATCAGATGAAAATGATCATAGTACATGTGGTTGTGTATTATATTTGAACACACCTTTTTTCTTGATTTGTTTAATTTTGCTTACTTGTTGCTTATGTTATGTATAGCTGTCTTTTTTTTTTTTTTTTTGTCAAGAAAAAAACTGAAAAGGCAGCAATTAAAATGAAAGTCTGTGATTTCACCTAGCTGAAATATGAGAGAGCTGAAGGGACTTAATTTTGATATTCATACTATATCCACAGCCTTTTGAATTTCCACTTTAAGCTGGAGCAGTCATCACAGTAACAGACCAAACCTAGCAATGGCTTCTTTATGTCAATTTAAATGACTATTCAAATTGAATCTTGAGCTAAGAAGCCTATAATCATTGGCCCATGACTCAAATAGCCAAATGTGTTTGCAAGTCTTGTGTTCTCGAGGGGGGCAGTATTAGCTGGTTTGAGTGAGACCAGAAAATAGGCTTATGGCATTGTCAGAGAGGTATCTGGGAGCTGAGTTCATGCAATACTTCAAGAAAGGTTCTTGTTCCTTGCATGTGAGATATATTGACAAGTAGCTTAGGAAATCAGCTTGCTCCCCAGGCTGCATGAAAATGCAGAAATTGATGTGCTGAGGTACATATATGTCAGATATCAGAGGGCAATATCACACTTCAGATATGTTGACAGCTACAGCTGCCTAAGTATTTTCTTGGAAAATAGGAAGTGTCACTGGAAAATGCCCATGGATCAAAAGCTGGACTTCGATCAAATATTTCAAGTGCAACATATTTTGTGTAGTGTTTTTCAGTCTGAAATAAATTTTCTGATGACACGAGGAAATTTCAGGTTAGTCAATCTTTCTATGGCCAGGGCACTCTTGTTGTGACCAAGGCAGCTCACAACTGGATGCCCCAATGCTCAGATGAGTGTCAGATTATTGGACTGCAGAGTCAGTATTTTGCTCTCCCTTGCCCACTAATTATGCCTTTGATACAGGATAATTATGTCTGTGATACAGGAGAAACTGGGGGAGACCTTCAAATAGTCTGATAATTTGGGCATCACTGGAGTCAGAGACCAGCTTTGATTACATAGTCCCCATCAGGGTGAGCAGGGATTTGTTCTCTCGCTTCCTTAGTTAGGACTTTATGTACTACTTATTATTCTGACTAAGTTTCTGTCTCTGTTATATGAATATCAGGAGAATTCCTATCCCACTGTGGAATGGAAAATAGCTAAAACCTCAACTGCTTTTTTGAGGCAGGGAAATTTTGTAGCTGTACTTTGCACAGATAATGTCTGTAGTAGGATCAGCAGCCCAACTGGCAAATTCTTTCTCAAGGATCTGATTCACCTAGAGATTTAAACAATATAATTGAATTTCAGTGTGAGGAGACATTGAAGCATCAAGCATTGTTGCTATGGGGAAACAAGGCTTCTGTGCATCAAACACAAATCAGGCTTTATGTGTTAGGTGTCTGTCCCACCAGTCTGACAATGGGTAAATCTGCCCAAGGGGACAGAAGAGAAATCTCCTGCCCAACTGTACAGTGTAGGCTGCTTTCCCTACCAGCAATGACCTTGGAGTTCTCTTCTGTCATATCTTCATCCAAACAAGTCCTTTGTCTCTCAGCTTCACTCCTTCTAATATCTCCATTATCTCTAATCTATCTCTTTGAAACCCCCAAAATCCGAGTGACGCCCACACTAGCACTCCACACATCCAGCCTACATTTTACCAGTCTCCTGATTATCAGGATGCTACACTTCCAAAATCTTCCTCTCCACCTCAACTAATCTCTACGCTGAAGTTGTTCTCTGCATTTCCGTCTCTGTGTATTCCTAGTGTAAATCCTCCTACAACACACACACACATGCATGTGCTTTTCTCCTAAAGCAGCCCCTCCTGCCTTGGTTCTTGTTGTCTCCTACTCCTGCTGACTTTTCAGAAATTTCCCCACATCCCACAAATTAAAATTAACCTACCTCCTTTGCACTGTTCAGTGACCCTATTTCTAACTCTGCTTTTTTTGCCTTACCTGTGCTTTGAAAGCTTCATTTTCCCTCCAGAAGGTTTATGTATTTGTTCCTCTATCTCCACTGTCACTGGGGTTTCTTTTCACTGGTCAAAATGTTCTTTCCCTTTTCAAGAAAGCTGCCCTCTCTGCCAGACTACAAACGGAAGGAAGAGCCTGTTTTCCATCCTAATAGAAGTAGTATCAGCTCAGTTCACACATAGTGAATGACAGGATCTTGGCTGGACTTACTATAAATACTCCAAAACAAGGAAGGAAGAGCTCTGGTCTGGAATTGAGTAGTGGAAAGCAAAGTCTCGTTTGCAACACGCTGCCAGCCAGGTCGATTAGAAACATTGCTGGGCTTGTTGCCTGTCACTAGCAGCCACAACAGGAGGTGAAAAGGGAAGTCTTGGCTACTTCTGAGCCACAGAATCACATTTTTCTTCCCTCTCTATTTGTTCCTGTTTTCATCCAGCTGACATTTGGAGGTAACAGAAGAAAGCCACTGTCTCACAGACAAAAAGTCCCATGACACGGGCTTGTCTCTATTGCTAGAATTGCACCTCCCTTCTGTGTTTCTCTGTGCCTAAAGTTTGAGCCATGGCAAAGAGGGTGGTGCCTGCCAGTGCACAGCGAGCCACCCTCCCTGACAAGTCAGTTGTGGCTTTCTTGATTCATTGATTCATTTTTACATGGGGAGTTTTTTTGGCTGATCCTTATAAATCAGCAAGAGACGTCAGTGGGTGAGATGGATTAGGCTGTGCTTTCTGCAGCAGGCCAGGGATGAGTGACAGCAGCTGGGTGCCCACTGAAAAGCCACCTGACAAACCATTCCTCCACCCAACCAGCCAAAGAGTTTGAAGGCCACAACAAAACTCCAAAAAATAGATGGGTCCACAAGCAGTCAAGGGATTCGAAATGTTGAGCCATTCTTCCTCTTAATGAATTCCTGACAAGAAAAAGAAGTCAGGGCAAAATAAAAGAAGCAGAGCAAGTGGGACGAGAACTTTCTCTGTAAGATCACTCTCCCACAAATGGAAGTGTCTCAGCTGGAGAAGTGAATACAAGGACAATAAGAGAAGAGCAGAGGGTTTAACCAAAATGCATTGCTCACTTCATTTCTGCCTCGTCCATTAAAGCTGTATTCAGAAATAGAACCTCTTCTCCACAGAGGCACAAGATATTTGAATTCTATGAAACAGACAGTCCTGAAATATTGCACGAGACTTCCTGCTCTTTTAAAAAACTCAAAATAAGGAAGTTCCTGTCAACAAAACCCTGTTTCTTTTGGGGTTTTTTTCCAAGACAATTTACTCTTGTCTTGAAAGACATTGAGTCCAATAACAATTTCTTTGGATGGTGTCCTTAACCTTTGTGTTTTCCACAGAAAGTGATTATGCAAAACTGTGTTGTAATCACACTGGATACTGACATTTGAAATAATTTACTATGTTTTATTATAATTTTAGCTGAGAGTGAATTCAAGAAGTCGCGAAGTGCACGTGAATAAATCAGGAAATATATTTCTTAGTCAGGAAAACCTGTCTTTCCTTGTTTTTGCACTACTGTGGTGCAAATATACAGATGTTTAAAAAGAAGTGATTTTCAGCAAATACTCAGAATATTTTCCCATTCCATTCTATTATTACTTACAACCTTGTGACAGCATTAGCACGTTGATGCTGATTCTGCTGAGATATAAATACGTCTTCTTTTTTGGGGCATGCCATCTGGAATCAGAATTCTTTCAAAGAAATGTAAATAGCTGGCTTTTTTTCCCACATGATATCTCTAACATTTTTCTTTTCTTTTTGGATTTGCAGGTGGCAAAGGAGGGAAAAAGAAGAAAAACAAAAATACTGCCAAGCCCCAGAAAAATAATGGTTCAAACTGGGCCAGTGTTCCCCTCCCACCCCCTCCTGTGCAGCCACTTCCAGGCACAGAGCTGGAGCACTATGGGGTGGATCAGCAAGAAGCAGGGTAAATTTTTTTTTTCTTTTTCTTTGGAAGAAAAATCTGTGATTTGCAGAAATGGGTCCTTTTTTATTTCTTTTTTAAAATTTTGCTAAGTGACAATATTATTCTGTTTTGTTTAAAAAAAAAAAAAAGTAGAGAGCGCCTTATCCTGTAGACTTATTCAAGGCTGTGGAGGAGGAATGTTTGAATAGATCCTCTGGATAGTGACTGAAGGTGGAAACAAAAGTGACCTTGCTTCATCATCATGCAGGGCTGCAGTGCTTTCTCATGCTGAGAAGTATCTCACTTCACAGGTAGCTTAATTGAATTCTGTTGGGACTGCGTGCAGCTGATGGGACTCAGAGTGAGTAAGGATGACATAATCTGGCTCTTTGTATTTTTGCACTGCTTTGATGTTTAAAAATATTAGAGCCAACAGAACAAAAAATAAAGCCACCAAATTGGATTAATTTTTTGAAGATCAACCAATGGATAATAATCTTCTCATCGGCTTTTAGAAGAAATTTCACAGTTGAGGAAGGCATGCTAATTATAGGCTTTTTTTGTTATTATTCAAACAACTTTCAAGTTTCTGGAACCTTCCACATATTTTTGCATAGCTCAAACTTGTAGTCAAGGACACAGAATATCACAAGAATGGCTAAATGAGAGGAAAGAGACATTTTCTACACAGACAACAATTACAAAATGCTTTTTATGAAGTGTAATTATGTGAAATACCAGGTTATCAAACTCTGGAGGAAAATAAGAGTATATGAAAACATAGTTTACTATGGTTAGCTCTGTTTGAGCCTTTGAGAATAATTGTTCTGTTAGGGACAAATTTCTGTCTGTTTCAATACATGGATTAATCAATATTTCCTAAGGATGAAACATTTTTGAGAATTCATTGTAATAGCGTTACTGAATAAAAATATTTCAAGTGTTATCTCAATTGTAAGCGTGAATTGATCATTACTACTTTTATAATTAAAGTTAGAAAAATTTCACAATATTTCAGTTTATACCAAGTCTTTTGACTCTTAAAATGAGCAATAAATAACTGTGTTAGTCAGTGAAGTTCTTTTTAAAATTAAGGCTCATTCAAGCTGTATTAGAGTTAGAATTTCGAAGTAATGGAAAATTAATAACCTTACTGATTGCAAGTGTTGTTTAAATCTCAAGGCAAAAAGTTCATATAATCATTTTGTTCTGTATTCTGTTCTAAGAGGATAAAATAAATTTAAAATTGTTTCACCATATAATAATTTTGTCTTTATCAGTTTATATCCGTAAGATGCATGCACAGCCATTTCACTAAAACAATTATGCAATAGAAGGCAAACCACTTGTATTTTCTTCAGAACAATGAAATAGCATAAAAGGTAAATGGAAATACCTTACAGAGAAATCCCTTGTGACACAGGGCTTGACTCTTCAGTTGCATAAACTATCTGTAATTTAGCTGAAAAGAATTATGTTGGTCACCAAGACAACATTGGTTATTTAAGGAGAAGGTAATCACCAGCCTCCAGGTTCACAACCATTCTGACTTAGTTTTTCCTCTGATTAGGTTTTGAATTACTCTTTTCTGGTTTTTGTAGTGTCCCATTAGCAGTGGTGGTAGCAAGACCTTGTAATATGCATTTTACCAAACACAGAAAAAATTTGAAGGTTGGACTTGGAGTCTCAGTCTGGACTTACAGTAATTTGCAACCACCTTTGATGAAGACTGAATCTGCAATGCCCATACTTTCTCAGGTTGCTTCCAATGCTAATGGTCCTTCTGTATTTAGGGGGTTGATCTTGTTTCCGTGATTTTCAACATGCTAAAAGGGAAAGAATCATAGGCTGCATTCCTTACGTTGCCTTTAATAGGGACATATTGGGTTAAAAAAAAAAAAGCCACATTTTTAAAACTGTTTTGTTTTTCTTCGTTTGTTTTGATCTACTCTATCTTTGACAAGTTCAAAGTATTTTAATTTTAGAATTAGTTACATGTAATTATATTGTGAATTGCAACTGAAAAATGAACTTCTGATCAGAAAAACAGAACACTTTAATAAAATTCTCACAGTGTGATACAAAATGTGAATGTTTAGACCAATGAAACAAGGAAAGTGGCATCTAAACATAAACTTGTTTTTTTGTGTGTCCTCCTATAACACTGGAATTCAAGTGTAAGTTTCATTGGCATGATTATCACCAAAAAACTCAAAAAATTGGACACCTAGTTTTGCTTACGAGAGATTAACACTAGTGGCCTTATGAGCACTAGTGGACTTTTAAATTGCAAGAGATAATCCACAATAGCCAGTGAAATAAATAAAAAAGTCACATAACCTAACACAGATAAGGAAGAAAAAAAAATACACTCAGTTTTCTGTGCCATCTTCTTCCCAGAAGCACTGAGATCTGCATTTCCCTCCCTTTTCCCATAAACTGCAACACTCAGAAGGAAAACTGAACATATTACTCCAACCAGCCATGTTATATACTGTGGTGGTTTTAGGGATCTCTTAAATTCCTATTTAAACTCAGTTTAGAGCCTGTTTGTGCCAATCAAGTTTCTCTTTTCCTACAGTAGCTCCCAAACTGACATGTTCCCTTTCCCACCCTTTTCAGAGCAGATGATTTTGTTTGATTTTATCTAAACTTGCAGTAAGGAACTGCTCATTTCTTACTCATTATCATTTACTTTGATTTTTCACCAATAACATGCATGATCTTGAGCCAACCCCAGTAAAGTCAGTCTGCATATTGTTATTTGGTCATTTCTATTTCTTGCTATTGATTACACCTCAAAATGGAATATTAGCTGCTGAGTGTCAATATATTCAATACTTGTTTTCTGTCTTTAGGGAAAGTTAAGGAAGTAGCACCTTTTACTTCAAAAAGTACTGGTGAGTTCCAGGGAGGGAAGCTTCATTTGTTGCAACTATGTGTGTAATAAAACACAGTTTCATATGAGATTTGCCCTTTATCTATCACCTCTATTTTATATTTTAAAGGAAAAAATCTATCAATAGAATGAATCAAGATTTTTTATAGTAAAAGATCACTATAGAATAAAAGTGTTGACAATACAATAAAACTTACTAGAAAAATAGAGACTCTTGTTCGTTAACCAGAACTTACTAGGTTCTTAATTATGAAGAAATTGCAATCAGAGGTCCCTAATGAAGTTAAGACACTTAGATTTTAATTAGTCTACTTGAAAAAAGTTGCATTTTCACCACATTGGATTTACTCAGAAAACAAAAAAGAACACGAATGTGGTCAATAATCACTATGGTGGTACCAGATGTTTCTATAACTGTATTATTTATGTGACATATAGTTACTATGTAGTCTGTTAGATTTGTTTTTTTCTTTTTATTTGGTTTTTTTTTTTCTTTGAGATTTTTTTTTGGGATAGGGTTTTTTTGGGTTTGTTTGTTTGTTTGTTTTTCTCTAAAATGCAGGTTAGAACTTGTGGCTTTTAGGACACCTTGCATGAAGAACACAAAGGTTCTTGTACCTGAAATCTTGAATCTCAGTGTCCTGAACTTCAGGTTTAGGCTGCTTTCCATTTCAAACAAAATTTGGGTAAAGATACAGTACTTGTGCAGAATCTTTTCACAAGAAATCTCTTTTAGTGTCAAGCTGAACATTTGGGGATTTGAAGGGAGTAGGGTCAGAAGGTGAGCACATCCAAAGCTCATTTATTCATCGTTGAAAAGTCACCAGGGAGGGTCTTTTTGCCCTGTCCCTTTTAAAGAAGAAGCCATTATAGCAAAGCATGAGGTTGAGAGAGCAAAAGGAAGCGATGGAACTGTTGCACTGTACATTTTTAGCAGGAGTTAGGATGGTCCCTTCAGCCTTGGGTGCAAATGTCATGAGTGAATATTGTTTGGAAAAACAAATTACAGCTGTTCATATCTTAATTGTCTGCTAAGGATGAATATGTATCATGTAACATTTTCTTAAATCTCTGTGTTATGAAAATGGTAATGATCAATCACTCAACCTCTTCTAGAGGCCAGGTGTTAAGAAGCAGCCTTTATTTTCACTTCTGTGCATATATGTATGTTTGTATAGCTATATATGATGATATCTACATACAGAGAGATCTAAATTTATACCAGTGTGAATTACCAAATATGTCTTCCATGGACTGTTGGATTATTAAGTCAGGTTGGTTTAACTATCCTGAATCTGTGTGTTTAAATACAGACTACAGACTTCTGAATAAGGAAAAAGTAGTTTAGTTAATTTAAGAGATCTTTGGGGTTTGCTGAAAGTAAATGTTCTGTTCATAACACAGGTTTTGCCACTTCTCCATCTCAGTGTTCCCAGCCTTTTTATAACCTGGCTTCACACTTGAAAAAAATTGACAGTAACTCATTTTTCTCTGAGAAATTGGTAAATCCTTCCTTCCAAATCAGAAGCTTTAAAGGAGATTTTTAAGCTGGTTTGAGAAATTAACTGCATAGTGCAATGCATTGCCTGCCTGCATTGCAGAAAAAAGGACCTTGTCAGCAGTCCTTGAAGGTGGAAAGAAGATAAAGTGACTTATATGATGCTTGGGAAATGGCCTTTAGAGTGTGTGATGGTTTGACAGTGAAGGAGCAGCGAGAGCTTGCAGTTGTCTGCTTGCCTTTTGAAAAGAAAAGGAAAAAAAAGCAGTGTATCCTGAGTTATTTTGGAATACACCAGGAGTTAAGAAGTGTGTGCTGATGCTCAAGGGACTGATGCCTGACTAAACGTTTTGAAGATGGGAAGAGCAGACAGTTGAGATTTGAGTGGTGTGATTGTCAGCAAAGCTGTGTACAACTGAAGTTGTGTTCAGAGGAGGGAATTACTCTGGGGAGGTAATGCACAGGGAATGACCACAGTCACTAAGGCCTGTCCACCTGGAATGATGCCAGAGTCTCTAAGGGACAGCATCCCAGGATGATACTGCAATACAACACTGAATTGAAAGGTCCTGTGGTGAGTACGGAGACCGAAAAGAACTGACTTGCTGGCAAAGCTTGCATAAGAAGTGGTAATAAAATATAAAGCTTCTGTTTCTAGCTCTGATCAGATATAGCATCACCCCTTACACCTTTGGTATAAGGCAACAAATGAACCACAACCTCCTACCAGGACACCCCTTATGTATGAAGAGAGAAGAATTTGGTATTTAAGAATACTCCTAGTGGTTAATCCTTCCATTCACTTTGGGCAGGTGTGTTGGAAGTGTTGAGAAATGTAGCACTGTCTAGGTAAGTCCCAGTACAGATTGGTTAGGAGGTGGGGTGCTGGCAGAGCTGTCAACATGTGTGCTAATGTCCCTTATCAGCTGGTGCTGTGACACAGCATATGCTTGGGGTCAGTGCTGCTGTGACAGGAATGTATTACACAGCATAGGAGATGCCCGTGTGCAGAGTGGGAAGGCCAGGATTAATGAGGAAAGTGTAGCTGTTTAAGCTCCAAACCAGAAACAAAGGGTAAATTTATAGATGGATAAAGGGGAGGATGGAAGTAAGTGGATAATGGTCTTGGGCTCATGGTGTGATTCTTGGGAATGGTGCTGTGCAGGGCCAGGAGTTGGACTTGGTCATCCTTGTGGGTCCCTTTCAACTCAGCTTGTCCTGGGATTCTGTGGATAAGTGTTACTACATAAAGCTTTTAAGAATGCTGCTATTTTTCATGTCTAGGTCAATATCCATTCTCCTGCATTAATGATCCTGGAAGTGAGTTGGTTCATTTTTGTTGTTGATTGTGGTGTAACATTATCTAATCACCATTAACAAATGTGATAATGGATCGGTAATTTTTTTGTTGCATATCTTGTTCAAGTTGCTTAGCTGTTGTGGGAAAAATGAAACTGACTCAGTAAGGACAATTTTAGCAATTATGACCCTATTTTCATTAAAGTTTAGAACTCAAGCAGTGTGCAAGGTTTCCAGCTGTAGCAGGAATCCTGTATAACCCTCTACACCCCCTACTGTGTGGCAGAGATGAGATTTGATACACACTAAGTTTATTTGGTTTTTATTTTAGATATGACAGTGATGGTTGGTGTCCGCCTTTGCCAGTTCAGACCTACCTGCATCAGGGCATGGAGGATGAGCTTGAAGAAGATGATGATCGTGTCCCCACACCTCCTGTCCGGGGAGTAGCTTCATCTCCTGCCATCTCCTTTGGGCAACAGTCGACTGCAACCCTCACGCCTTCCCCACGAGAGGAGATGCAGCCAATGCTTCAAGCTCACCTTGATGAGTTAACAAGGGCTTACCAGTTTGATATAGCAAAGCAGACATGGTAAATGTTTGAAGGGGGTCACCTGTGATCAGGGAAATGAAACAATAATTAATAATAACAACAATATGTTTGTTTATGACATAAATATTGACTGCGTTCAACAGCGTTTCAATTATGTTTCCAAAGAAGTAAAATGGAGGAAGAAATAGCAAAACTCCATCTACAGTGTGAAGGCCTTAAACATTATTATGTGCTTTTTAAATCATAATACTTGGTAGTATGTTAAATCTTGTCTAAAAACATGTAAAAACAATATTCCTCTGAAATTTTACACATGTTCGGCTAAGTAGTTAACACCCACGTCCTGACAGCTTTTATGCAGTTGAGGGTACTCTCTTTTCAGGCTAGCATAAGATAGGAATTTTTTAGGATTTTCAAAAATAATAGGATTCTAAATCCCCGATTAAAAATAATGATAGTCTCTCGAAATAGCAATGTGGCATCTTTCACGCTGTGTCACATGAGAATGAAGCATTTGCATCTCTGTGCTTTGAAATACCATGAGAGTTTCTGATTCGTAGGAAACAGCAGAAAGTTGTTAGTATTTACAGAACAGATCTAGTGTTTTAGAGTGCTTTATGCCTATTTAAAGGAAGAGCAAGCAAATACCACAGTAACATTTCCCCTGCAAAACAAACGGAAGCAATCTCTTCGGGGACTGAAAAAGAACTTGTCAACTGCAGCAGGCTGGGGATACGGTGAAGGTCACTTGGTTGCTGGATGTTCCCTGAGCAGCAGTTGTCCTTTTACAACTCTCCCAGCCAGACAAAGCCCGACTCTCGGCGGAGCGGAGCAGAGCTGGTTACTGACTGGCAGGCTGCCAGCCGAGGAGCAGCCTTTCTTCCCTGGTAAATAAAGCCACGGAGTTATTCAGCTTGAGCTCCATCAGGCAGGTAGGCAGGCGGTGCCAAACCGAAGCCAGCTGTTTTCCCTGGACACCGTGGAAGCCTCGGGGCTTGTCTGCAATCTGCACTCGATCCGCAGGGTACCTCGGTCCCGCCGCAGCGCCGCGCTGCCAAGCGCCGACCCCAGCCTGCCTTGGGACAGACCCAAATCCCAGGCAGCAGCTAGACCTGGCCTGCTGAAGGTACTGGCTTCTGAGCCAGCACACAGATGCACACCCTGCCAGCACAGGCAGCCGCTGCTGCATTTTGCAGCTGTTACCCTTCCTACGCCCTCCAAACCTCCAAACCGGTCCAGGCACGGATAATGGAGCAGGACGCTGCACCAAAGCCTCGTGCAGCTGGCAGGAAAGGTCTCGCTCCCTTTTTGGAGAGATGAAAATTGATTGGGAAGTTTCGTAATGTGCTTAGGATTATACAGATTTTAATGTTGCTCTTGTGTAAAGTCACAGTAATTGAGCCTGAAACTCTGAAAAAAGAAATAACAAGGACATAACCTTTTTTTCATACCTTTTGGGTATTGGTCTAAATACTGAGGGTTGCAAATAGGAGTGATATTAATCACATGGAATTTTAAAATATTTTTTATGTTGTTTGGCTGGACATGCTAGTCAAAGTCAGTAGAAAGTTCTCCATTGTTTTTACTGGAAAGGAAGATTTCTTAGTTTTCTTTCAAAAAAGTTAACCTGTCCAGTGTAGAGACAGGGGAAAACTAAACAGCAAAAAGAGACCTGTCAGATAGGTTACTGTGGAAGTAGCAACAGAGAAATACAGAGATCAGCCAGCTAGGAATTTAAGAAAGAGCCCATTAGAGATTACTGGAAAAGTACATAATCATTATGGCCTTGATCCAGCAAATCACTTAAGTGTATGCTTAACTATGAGTACATGAGAAATTGACTTCAATTGTTCTATCACAGGCTTAACATTAAACATATACTTAAGCATTTTGCTTGATTGGGAGCTAATCACACTGTTTATTGAGGGTTAGTTAGATGGTAGTGCCCTTTAGTGCCCCAGTGTTTTGAACACTGCACAGAACACTAAAAACCTGGTGTCCAGGCAGAAAAGTGTTCAATAACTGTTAATCAGAAGGGGGTTGTATGTCAGAAAGGAAGCATTTGTTCTGGGAATTAGAGTCAGAATAAGCAATAAGTTAAAACTAACACTGAGGTGGAGAAAGTTACCAGTGGTACATAACATTTACCATTACATTCTCATATCTGATAGATTTACGTTATGAAAATAAGAAAAAAAAAGGCTCATTGAATTAAGAGAATTCATTCATCTAGGCAATAATACAGCACAAAGTTTTCACTGAAAATGTATTAGAGCCGGGAACCAAACAGGTGACAATTGTAATTTTCTCAGTTTTATTTATGTCCAAGCAAGAGACCAGCAGAATCCTGGGTCCCATCCAGAGTGCTGCCGATTCAGATCAGGTCATGGCACCTCATGTAGAGCCACCCAAGGATTCCCACGTGCCTGTGTTAGCAATTTCAAGCATGGTACATGCTCTTGTGCCAAGGCCAGTCATGCCTGGCTCCCCTGGCACAGCTTGCTGTGTACCTGTTGTGCTGTGGGGAATGCTGCTTTGAAAGCTGACGGTGTTCTTTCCTCTCAGAGACCAGGCACATCAAACTCCAAATGCCATGCTTGCCTTTGGCCATTTAGCTATCCTGTAGGTGCTTTTTTGTCTTCTTTTTTCTTTTTCTTTTTTTTTTTTTAATGTGATTGCTGTGTGCAGTAATTTCACACATGCATGCCCTAATACTGCTGCAATTAAATCAATTAAACTTCTTGGAATAAAGCAAAATGAAAAGGCCTCGCTGATGATGCGTTCATTGGACTTGAAAATTTCTCCTGTCCTGCTGGCCATTTCCTCCTCTTTAGGGTGACTTTTGCTTCAGGCACTGCATCTCTTTAAGCGGAAGGAGTGAGATTTAACTTTGGTTCAATGTGTGATTTGCAAGGGGGAATATTGGGTGAGACACGTGCTAGGCTGGGATTCAGAATTGTGCTTTCCCATGGGTTTCCTGCCTGATTTATGTAGCCTCTGTGTCTATCGCTCTTCATCTGTGAGAAGACAATCCTGACCTTCCCCATCCTAGAGGATTTTATCTTTATTCTTTTTAAGACTGGAAAGTGTGCAGGCACTCTGGTGTTAGAAGCTGCTGTGAATAACTGAACTGACTTTTCTTGAGTTTGACCAAGCACATTTTGTAAATCTACTTCAGGACTTGTTGAAAGGCTTGTGTTTTATTGATGGGCTGCAAAGTCTCATCCATTCTGATAACTTTTCCTGTTTGTTTGTGTAGGCACATCCAAAGCAATACACAACCTCCTCAGGCTCCAGTTCCTCCCCTAGGATACGTATCTGGAAACCTTATTTCAGATTTGGAAACAGATGTTCCAGATGACGATGATGATGAGGATGATATGGAAGAAGAAACTGTAGAAATCAGTAGGCCACTAAGAGGTCTAGAACATACTCCAGGCTCCAGCATGGATAATCTAGACAGCTCTGTGACAGGTAACCAAACACAGTGACACCAACTTGTTCCTACCAGTAAAATACATCACCATTTGGACACTTTCTAAGTGAAAATTTATTCCACTCGATTTCTGTAACATTTAAAATGTGTTAATACTAAACACTAAAGTTAAAGAAGGATTTGGAAATACTTTGCTTTGCTGCAAAATGATAAGAAAAATTCATGAATTTTAAAAAGCTTTAAAGACTTGAAAGAAAATTCAGTTATATCCTAGCTTTCATGAAAGGTTCATTCTACTAGAGAAGCAAGGCAGTTACATAAAAAGGAGGGGGAAGACCTCAGCTTAGCAATATATATTTCATAAATCAGGAGGAGCATAAAAATGTTATCTTAAAGCACTTTTAGATATTCTGCTGGGTAAATGCTTTCCCAGATAAACATAAGGAAGTTAAAGACTTCAGAGTAAGTGTAGTTAGATCAGCACATTTATTTCTAGAGTAAATACAACATATATGTAGGAAAATGTGTATTTTGAACATATTTTGTATCACTGAATTTAGTAATTGTTCCCTTTTAGAAAATCTGTTTAATAATTCTGACCCTCTTTTTCTCACTTCTTCCTGTCCTTTGCATGCCTTGAGAAGCTACAACATCATCAAAGGGGACCTAGAAAGGCCTGCTGTAAACTAATGCACAGAATCTGAATGAATTAAATTGCTGTCGGGGAAATGTAGGCAGTGAAAGAAACTGTTGTGTAAAAACACAGATTTTATATGGACATAATGTACTTCTTGTAAGCATCAGTGTACTTCTCTTTAGGTTGAACGTGGGCCTCTGTACAATGTAGTGCATCCATAATGGGGAGGTGTGCTGGAGACCCAAATATCCCCAGTGCCACAGTGTTAGTGACACTGTGGGTGCTGCTTTGGTTTTTGATCTCAGCAGATGAACACTGGTGGCTGGTTGTACCTCAAGGGAGACGTGTTCAGAACGACTTCCACACATAGCACCACTGAATTCCAACTTTGTCTGGACCTCTGAAACTCCAAGGCTTTCGCACCCATACTTAAAGGTTGCTATTCTGAAAACACTGCAGGAATATGACAGTGATGGAGCATCAATAACTGTAATTTTCTTCCTTTTCCCTTATTGAATGAATTAGTGTGTAGCTTAATTCCACTTTCCAGGTTTTCCTTCACCCTAGAGCCAGACTGCTTGCCAATCTAATTAAGATTTAAGAATTGTATCTCTGCTGCTGCGATTTGAAATCCAGATGCAACTGAAGGCCATAGAGTTAAAGTTTAAATCCCTGAATTGAGAAGGTTGACTTATTAGTGCATGAGTATGTTAACTCGCTTTGCTTGAATTTCTAGTGTAATCTCCTTCAGGCTATAATTCTGCATATTTTTGCATATCTCAGTAATGGCTCAGAAGCCTTTCTGTTAAGAATGCACTAAGAGTTTTGCACTGGTTAAACAGCAATAAATAAAAAAAAAATCCAGGTTGGTATAATTTTTTCATTTGGTATATATTAATATGCCAATGCTTATGTATCTTTAAATCACAAAATGAATGTTTCTACCTTTCCATCTTCACCTAATAGTTTGGACCACCCTCCCTAGAGCAAATAAGGAATAGTTGTATTCCTGCTCCAGTTTGACACTTTAGTGCTTATTACAATTTATATTTTCATGAATAACCTTCAATCTTCTTATAATATTTATAAATCTTGTTTCATTTTTGGAGTGTTAAATGTCTGTTTACTGTTAAAAGCTTCCTGATATTCTGGAAGAAATTGGGCAGAACTTGATAATGGAGACTGGGAGTGTACTTTAGGTGATCTAAATACACTTCCACTCATCACCACCACTAACTTCATGTGGCCTCATCCAGCTGAAAGTCAAGGTTTTTCTTTTGCTTTTTCTTTTGCTTGTTTAGTTACTAGCTGGATCTGTTCCCTGCTCTGGTTGACCTCATGGCAAGGTGTGTGCTGGCACTGCAGGAAGGGAATGTGCACCTGGAAGGGAAGCAAAATTACAGACTGCCCCTATAGCATATAGCCAACATTTAGACTGACTTAATTAAGGAACAATAGCCTTACAGAAGTACACCCAGAGTGTTAGTCTAAAGGGTCTGTAAGATGGCAAAATCTCCAAATAACAAAGCCACTTCTGTTTTCCTCAGTTACTATATGGGTAAAACCTTGATTTTAGAAGAGCTTGTTTTGAGCTGTATTTTTTTTTCTAAGGGTGGAAAGAAATTGACTATTATACTTGGGCAATTTTTTTTTTTCAAACGACAATTTTAATTTTTATCTGTTTCTGTTAACTCTTCCAGGCTGTGCTTGCTGGTGTTAAGGAGTATATAGCAAATTGCTTCAGTTGTTCCGAAGCTGTTTCTCATTCTTCAATTTGATTGCTTTTAAAATACTGTGGAACAACTGAATTGTTCTTTCTTGTGCTGAGAATATATAAGCTACTTCTTGCCACAGAGCCTTTGGTGACTTCAACCAGCATTTTGCTAGGAATTTATAGATCACATTTTCACTTCTCTAAACGTATTTGAAGATGGAGGCAAATGAGAACAGCTGACCCAGATGAAGCAATATTTCTGTTCATTCTGAAGTGCCCTGGGAGTTCAGTGTTTGTGAGAAATCTAAATTGACATCCCTTGGTCCAGAGTTCCTCCAAACAGAGATGCTGTGGAGGGAGCAGGGCGAGGTTCCTCACCCTGTAGTGTTAGCATGCCTGAGCAATGCCTCAAAGACACCCACTCTTGGGCTGAAACGGGGCTTTGTTCTTTGTGGCTGAGCTGAGAACAAGGATTTCCTGCTGTGCCAAATGTGGGATTCTCTGAGGGGAAGCACTGGCACTGCGTGAGCCAAAGCTCAAACCACTGAATCCCTCTGACACCACAGCGCTGCTCCTTTAAGCTCTTTAAAAGTCAAGTTGTCTTCCAGGCCCTTGAGTTTTAGTCACAGCTAACTGAAGATTCAGACAAGGATTTAATCTGCACTATTAAGCTTTTCTCTTTGCAGGTGGCAGAGACATAATGTTGACGTGTATAATAAAGTGAAAAGAAAGGAGGAGTGCACAGGAACCGTATCTTAACATTCTCCAGATATCACAAAGAGAACTCAAGGAGGGAGGCTTAGATTTGAACATTTGTGGGATGTAATGAAATTTAAGCCAAGGTTTTGCTTCATTCCCAGTATGGTTTGTTAGGATATTGAGTCATGGAATCTGCTTAAAAAAAAAAAAAATAGAAAGAAAGGACCAAAACACACTGGTAAAACTTTTGCTCACTTGACTTTAAATTCATAATTATTTAGGGTTATTTTTTGCTTTCAGAGACACATTGAAATAAGTTTTTTTCTTTCTCTTATGTTTAATGTTTGCGTTTATAATGAATTGCTGTGCAGAGTTGTGGCATGGATGGCCACAAAGAGTCTGTTACATTATTCTGCTGTACAGACTTAATTAATTGCATATGATAACTGTAGAAGAAATTAATTTGCTTCTCACTGAAATCACTAAGAACAAGCTTAGGTTTTTTCAAGCCAAAGTGTTATGGTTTGGGGGTTTTCTTTGCCCTGCCCTTCTCTCCTCCTCCTCCTGCAGCCCCAGTGAAGCTGGTAGTGAGAGCTGTTGTATCTTCAGTCCTGGTGCATTTTGACTGAGGGAAGAGTTTGACTCATTAACTAGCATGGAAATTAGAACAAGAGCTCTTCTACCTAACTGATACAAACTGATGTAAACAGAGAGATATTCTTGTAAACAGTGCCACAGCAAATGGATAACAATTAATTTTTTCAATAGAATTATATAGATCTGAAATTATAAAACTCTCTGTAGATTGTGTAGCTCAGCAAGGAAAAACATCCCTTATTTGACATGTTTTGGTCTTGATTAAAAGACTCACTGATCACTGTCTGTATGGGAAAAGTTGTTCATTCACTGTGTCTGAGCACAAATGGAATAATTCTCGAAAACTGCACAACATTATTTTCATGAGCCATATTTTACTATGGCAGTGCTCAGTATTTATATTGATTTGCTTAGGGATACCTATTGCAAAAGATTCTATTTTATAAGCAGTTAGACAGATTGCATTTAATAGGAAGAATGTGTTTCATGGATTAAATATGTGCTCAGAAAATAGGAAACTGCTACTTTTTGTATCTCATAAAAATGGTAATGCAACAATTAGCAGGGTCATATTATAAAGCACAGACTTTACTCTAGCTTAATGGATCTGGGGATATGCATTCATCAGCAACGATAGATTTAGCATAAAATGACATGTAAATGAATTGATGACTGATCATAAATTAATTTTAGTGCTGAAGAAGTAATAGAGACACAGCAAGATGCCACTTTATCATAGTATTTTACTGCTCAGCAACATTTGAGCAACTACTTAATGTTCTGTGTGCATTTCTTTTCTAACAGCTTGAATAAATTTGAGATTTTTTTGTGCCTTTCAGCAATATGGAAACCAAAAAAATCTAGAAGGATGGAATGCAAACAGAAATAAATTTGGCTAAGTGACATAAATTCATTTTTCATTAGATGTTTATGAAGGTCATTAATTATCATTGGACCTGTGAAGTGCCGAATATCTATGTATGGTTTTTACCTCATTTTTTTTAGTGTTTTCTGCCCAAAAATAAAACATTGAAAACTTAGGGGTTTATTCCAGGTATATACATTTAAATATACGGGCATTTATGGTGGAGGAAAGTAAAAAACAAAGTCTAGTTTTTGAAGTGTGATCATAATTGTATTCTGCATTCAAATACTTCTATTGCTCTTTCTTATTTTGATGGTACAATGACTATTGCCCCTTCTGTTCCATCACTTCCACCAAAATCAGTGGGCATTCTTGCTGTGTAATCATGACAGTGGTCAGACATATCCAAGAGAGGATAATGTCTTTTTCCTGTACAAAGGCTAAAATAATTCTGTAACTGGTTTCAGCTGAAGTAGCATCAATCCCCAAGGATGTCACTCACACTGCACAAACCTAAGCAGTCTATCCCTGTTCCATTAAAAAACTGCAGAGGAGCAGGGGCTTAATATTAATATGTGTTGGATGGTCTTGTAAAGGAAAACACATGAAGTAAGCACATAGGGGTTGGTAGATGCAGGAAAGTATCTAATGGAATTCTCAGAGGTGTCAGTTTTGTTGTGAGCAGCTTTTATTTCACAGGTGCATTAGACTTTTTTATTACTATTTTTAAGTAAAACAACAGTACACTTTACAAAGAAAAATAGCATTTTTATTGCCAGCAAAATGCCACTAAAAGCAGTAGCATGCAGTCTACTGCAAGCTGGCACCTCTGTTCCCCTCACCTTTCCCTAAGAGCAAAGAAGCTTTCTGTTTGCATTAGCACCAAGAGATATTTTATGGAGCAAGAAAACAGAGTTCAAACTTTTCACAGAGCTGATTTTGTTCTGCATGAAGCATTTACTGCTGCTGTCAGCAAGAGTAAAATTTACAGTTGCCAGAAAGCGTAAAAACTCAAATGTGCTCTCGGAAAACACACAGCGAGCTGCATGTAAAGGAGACACTAAAAGCCTGTTTCATCCCATTTCAAAATGCACAGTTGATCTGAAAGGAACGTCAGCATCTCTTATTCTGCCTTTATTCAGAGAAAAAACAAATGTGCATCTGATTTGGAAAGCAGGAGGCCGGTGGAAGCCTTTAAACAAGCAGTCACCACGTGTGCTGTGTTAGCACAGCTGTGTGGTGGCCTGAGGTGCCCGGGCTGGGCTCCAGCACTCCCATGCCTTCTGGGCAGTGTCTGCACCTCTGCAGGTCAGAGCAAAATGGGATTTACTGCTGCAGCTTTTGGTGGGGAAAAGAAATTGTTTATGCAGGGAAACTGAATAGCTCAGGAATGAGTGGAAATAATGGAGGGATTTCGCCTTCAGCTCCCTGGTCACTCACAGCTGTGGGTGCTGAACGTGTCTCAGGGTATCTTGCTGACTTCAGCAGTTACAGAAAAATGCTATATTAAAAGTTGTTTCCAGCCACCAGAAGTAACATAGAATGGTTTGGACTAGAAGGGGCTTTCAAAGGTCATCTGGTTCCAACCCCCCTGCCATGGACAAGGGCACTTTCTGCTTGACCAGGTTGTTCAGAGCCCCATCCATCCTGGCCTTGAACACCTCCAGGGTTGGGACATCCATAGCTTCTCTGGGCAACCTGTGCCAGTGCCTCACAGCCCTCACAGTAAAGGATTTTTTCCTTATATATAATCTAAACCTTCTCTCAGTTTAAAAATATTGCTTCTTGTCCTGTCACTGCAGGCCTTATCAGAAAGCCTCTTCCTGTCTTTTTTATAACCCCATTTTATAGATTGAAATGCTGCAGGAAGATCTTGCCATAACCCTCTCTTCTCCAGGCTGAACAGCCCCAGTTGTCCCAGTCTGTTTTCACAGAAGAAAGGGTTCCAGCACTCTAATCATTGCTGTGGCTGCTCTCTGGACACACTTGGACAGGTCCGTGTCTGCCTTGTGCCCCAGACCTCAGAACTGGATGCAGAACTCCAGCTGGGGTCGTGACATCCCAGTAAAACTCATGTCCCTGCAAGAACAGAGCTTTGCTTCCAGCCTGACAGGTCCCTCCTAGAAGAGCTGCTGGAGGAGAGGGGAAGGGGGAATGATCCATAGTCAGAGCACACTGTTCCTAGCCTTGCTAACACTTGCTGTCTCTGGGAATGTGCAGGAGTTGAGGAACAGAGCTTTGTGTAGTACTAGCCTAGAAAACTGGCAGCCTGATAATAAAAATGCAGGTAATTTTAGAAAAACTGGCATGTCTGTGAGAGTGTAGAACAATAGCTGTATTCATATACTATGTCCTTCTGCAGATTTTCAGTATATTTCATACCTAAAATGAGGTTGATTTTCTTTTGACTGACTAACGGAGCAAATGAGAAACAGCTACTACACATAGCCTGGAAGTGTCCCACCCAAATTACCATGTGCATTGTATGTTATGTAACAGCTGTGGTTAGCAAATGGACAGAGCAATGTGAGCAAATGGAAATTAAAAGTTCTTCTAAAACATCCATAGTCTCATGGACTATGATACTGAAAACAACAAGTGCTCTGTACTGTATGTGGTTTTATATGTCTCTACATAGACAATAGAATATATCACACAAAACCCTTGGGCCCTGAAATTAATGGAAAACGTGTTAAATTTTTAGCATCTAAGCATCATCCTTTTATATCTGTAGCTCTAGTTGTATTTTTATGTTTCAGCTTGTGCTCACATTTTGTGGAATGTGTCTGTAAGTGATTGTTTGAAAATGTCCTCAGTTATAGCATTTCATTTTCTTACATCTTCATGAAGTGTTTTATCTGTAGTATCTCTTTTCATACATCATCAATAACTGTTGCTAAGTGTCTTTGCTCTCCATTCTCTGTGATGTCCTATCACACTTTGATTGTTAGTTCAGAAACTGTCTTCTCAGAGGAAATTCAGTTTTAGCCTTCCCTTGCTGTTATCTGGGCTCCCTCACATCTGTCTGCATCAGGTCGAGTCTGTTTGGGAAATAACAATTTTATGTGTGCTTTTGGCAAGCAGAATCAAGCTCTGTCACTCTCTGTTGCACTTCACACACTTTCTGCCTGTCAGACCTCACAGACCTCTTCGGTTTCTTTTCTTGTATCCGAGGAGTGCACGGGTTTCTGTTATTATAGCCTGCCACTTCTCTGACATTAAAAGGTTTGGTCACTGCAGCATCACAAAATAATCCATTGTTCTTGGGCTTTGTGGTGCAGCGTGCTACTCAATTCCAGGATTCATTTATTGTACTCATGACCTATTTTTGCAGGACATTTTTAATATTTGACACCACCATTAGTTAATTAGCCTATCAATTAACCAATAAGCAGGTCATTATTGATTTACTACTTAACAATTTTAAACACAGCAATGCTTTCTTGGACATGGATTAAAAAAATGCTACTGTATTGCTACACATTTTATGTGCATTTACAGAAATTCAGCTCTGCTGACTGAGTAAAAGTCAGGGCCATGATGCATCCCTCCTCTCCTGTCTCCATGTCTTTGAAAACCAGTTCTCTGCAGATTCTCACAGGTTCACTGGGCTTTTTTTTTTCAACATACAACTGTTGCTAAAAAGACTTTTCAGGTATTTCAGCATGAGTGTGGTGCCTGTACTATCTCAGAACAGCACGTTGTGTCTCCACAGCACCATGCAATGCCATGCAGCAGCTCAGGTCCCAAATCAGTCTGGTTGCTCTGCACCTCACCTGGATTTGGTAGCTCATTAGCAGGGCTGCCCTGTTCCTGGACAAAAGTACTTGCTGCTGGCTCTTCCTTATGCCTCCTGCTCCACTGCACGGTGCAGAATGACCCTGGGACATTTTAGAAGTACAGAACGCCACCATCTCCATCTGAAACCCTGAAAGAAACAGAATTACAGTATTTTGAAAAAAAAGATTTGATTTGAGCAATAGCTTTTGAAACTGCCGTACTGGGTAGCTGATTGATGCTTGATTCATACATCAGAAAAAAACCAAAATAAAAATGAAGAGCAAATAAGATTAATCCTTCCTTCTCTATTTTGCTCTTTATATTTTAGTTATGTCACGATTTCTATATTTCTTTCATGTGGTTTTTCTGGCATCTGGTTTTCTGACTGCATTTTTATGATGTTGTTATCACTTTCCTCTCCTGCAGTGGTGGTAATCTGTAGTTAGAAGGTACCATGGGGCCAGCACTGGTCTAGTGACTGGCTCAGTATTAAATGTGAGCATATATTTGCTCTGCTCTTGAATCCTAATTATTTCTAACCTTTTAAAAAAGTTATTTTAATCCACTTGAATGAACTACTTTGGAATAGCTTTTTTCAGGCCATTAAAACTGCTCATTTATTTTAAGGTTTTGATAGACAAAATTACATGGCTCCAGTCTTGTTCAGAATAGGTCTTGAAGCCCAGGTCTGACTTCAGCCGTATCTACCGAGACTTACACGTGCGCAGTCCAAAATTAAGAATTGGTTTGGCAAATATCAAACTAGATACTGATTTGTAACAAGTCAAGTAGAACAAAAATAATAAAAACAGTCACATTGAATTCAATCCCAAGAAAAATCCATTAATTTTCAAAAAATTTTACTGTGGAGCCTTTGCATTTGTAGAGAATATGTGTTATTTTGTTTACAGGACCAAAGCTACATGGAGCAAACTACGAATGAGATGCCACCTAGCTCTGATAGTGCTCTGTTGTACCAAACTCTGTCAGATAAACTTTGGGCTTTGTGTTGTGAAAGGACACAATAAGTGGGTCTTTAAGCTTTAGATGAATATTGCTCTTTTATACCAAGCGCTGTCAAACGAATTTCGCGTTTCCTGTTGAGAAAGGACGTAATTAAGTGGGTCTTTTAAGCTTTCGATGAACAAAGAATATGGAATGTGCACCACTCACTAGCCCCCTACATTTGTTTTTAGGTTCAATGGTAAATGGATGGGGTTCTGCGTCTGATGAGGACCGGAACTTTTCTAGCCGTAGATCTAGTGTAGGTAGCTCCTCAGATGACTCCATCTTTACCAGCAGCACTTTTGCACAAGCACTGGTTGCAGCAGCAGATAAAGCTGGGTTTAGGCTGGATGGAACCAGCCTGACAAGAACAGGTTTGTAGACTCAAAAAGTGGATGCTTTCTGCATGAAGGGTGTCTCTGCCTATCCTTCTCTCAGTTGTCTCACACTTGTCTAACGTGCATGGAAAAAGGTGGATGGAGATACTCTTACTGGTATATTTTAAATGAAAGCTTGCATTCTGTTTCATTTTTAGTGATTTTAAGTAGTGAATAGCACAAGCTTTTAATCTGCACCTTCGGTCTGCTGCAGTTCCCCTCAGTGCTGACTCTGCTGTAGATTTACTGACACATGCTCATTTAATATTTCAGTGAAGAGATTGCTAATTCTGCTTTGCAGCCTTTGATGATTTCATTTTCTGAAAAATCTCACAATCATTCACATTTCCAGTGATGAACATCATCTTTAAACTATTATCTCCCTCCCTGCTCTTCTGTTGCATTTCTTCTTGCAAAAGTGTGTTTTTCTGTGAAGTTTTTCTAAGCATGGGGTGAATTGGTGTGCTTTTATTGTTAACAATACAAACTGTTTAAAGCTTTATTAATAGCTGATTTTAAAAATACTTAATTCAATAAGTTAATATACTTTGATAACATTTAATTTTGGTTATGCCAACTGAATCTGCCAAGTAAAATGTAACAAAGGTGAAGTGGATATGACATTTGAAAACGGCCAATCTTCTGAAATTAATTAATGAAAACTAAATATATTTTAGCTCTTATTTTCAAAGCTCCGTATGTTTTATTTCTATCAAAAATGTATAAAGTAAAAGTATCTTTAAATATTCTGTTAAAAAAAAGGAATACATTTACATTTTCTTAGTCTTGTCAAAATAGCAACAATAACTAATTATTTAAATCCAAAAATCTAATAGCAAAGTATGAACTTGGGTCATATTTTTTGTTATGCTTCCTCAGCTGATTCCTAGTGACAGGTCCCATAATATTCCCATCATTTAAATTTTTAGGCTATTAGTCTGGCATGAAGTCTCCCCTTCAGTAAAAATTGTGCATTTAGGAGAAATATCTCACATGTTGGGGGCAGAATACTGTAGGCTTTCTGCATGCAATAACTTCATGGCAAGCACTGCCTTTCAGGAACGTTAGGAATAAAGGAAAGAGTTGATGGCGAAGTCCTAAGATCCAGCTTTTTTCAAATCATTGGGACTTTTGTCACTGGCTTTGGTCAGACATAGTCATCCTTAAAAGATTATTGTTTCACCATAGCTGAAGCTCTCAATTGTTTCCTTATACTAATGGAAAATTGAGTAAATCTGTCTTATCACTTAAAAAAAATTATAAAGCAAAACAAAACAAGAAAACTCATGTAGACCTTATGACTTATCTAGCATGGACACATTTGGCCAAACTATGACTTAAAATATACTGTTTTCCTTGAATAGTCTCACAGGTTCTGAATGAAAGGAGCAAATCCTTTCCAACCTCTTTTTTGGTGGTATTTGCTCCAGTAAAAGGTAATGCAAAGATTCACCCAAAGTTACTGTCACTTGTATCAAACCTTTGAGAAGTGCAGTTTCCACCACCTACTGATAACAGAAGTAAATGGACACAAAACCACAGACACTTCAGAATAAATATGATTTTTTTTAATTATAGCTATGTGAAGGGGAAATACAAAGGAAGGATGAGAGTCCCCTTGTCAGTTGTATTTTCCTGGCTTAATTAGGTCAGAAACGCACGAAAAGTGAGTATGTGTGTAATTCCTCAGACAGACCATTTGAGTACAGGGTACAAAAAAGGATCCAGCAGTTGTGGTAAAGATTTTGAGATTATTACCCTCTTACTCTCTTAATGATCCAGCCGGCAAAATGGAAATAAAACCCGCCATGCAAACAAACAGCCCTCCCTTCTTTTCCTCAGAGAAAGCTCAGCAAACGCAGTTTCTTTAGGACGTGTCACCTCGCGGGGCGGGGTGGCTCGGTCACAGGTCCCCGTGCCAGCCCTGCTGGGCACAGCAGCCCCCAGAGTGCCACCCGGTGCCTGGCAGCGCAGGAGCAGCAGTGTTACCCTGTTCACTGCTCCGAGGGGAGCCTGAAGGCCCTGACTCTTTATTGCTCTGCAGTCTGGACGGTTATTTTCACCCATTTAGAACAGCTGTGAAATATTCTCAGCGGTGGATACTGAAGGAGATGTCCAGCTTGATGGCCTCACGTGGGAATTTTTGATTGCCAAGCATAAGAGCTCCTGGTGAATCCAGATGCAAGGTGTCTCTCCTGGCAGACACTTTGATTCCAGTTTCCAGAAGCCATCATGTGATTTGCCATGAAGTTCAAACAGCTTTCCTTTTTAACACCCTTGGGAAATTAAATCAAGAATCAGTGGATTCATCCTCGTCTCCACTTAAACACACTAAATCTGCTACAGAAAGTCTGACACTGCTCAGCAGTTCTTACTGGAAAGGCTGCATACAAATGCGAGATGCTGTAATCAGTTATTAAGTGCACTGAAAAATGTGTTATGGGAGTCTGCACATCATTTGTGTTTGCCCCATGTATGATTTAGGTCAGTGCTATTTCTTTTGCCTCATTTTCATGAAGGGATAAAAGAGAATGTTTGGTGTCTATTTCCTTTTAAAACCAGCATTCTGAATGAATAATCACATTTCTTTAGTCAAAAGAATCAGTGTGAAGAATCTGCGTCCTGCACTCACTAGTTGCACTTGTGTGTTGTGAGTTTATTTTTGCAAAACATCTGTGCAACATGCTGCAAGCTGGGATGGAATTTCAGGCTCACATCTGAATTTCTCTGCATTAGTAGTCTTTTTAATTTTTATTTTTAAATGAAATTTTAATATTTTTTCTATGTTCATCTGCTGTGTTATCCTTATCCATGAAACAAGGGCTTGATCACTCGTCTTTGTCTGGCTGCAGCTGTGCCAGCTATAGAGGTTACTGTTCCCAGAAGCCTATTCCTGCTTTCTCCCAGCTCCAGAATTAGCTGCTTGGGTGGGTGTGCCATATCCCAATTTCAGTTAAAATGAGCTAGGTTAGCAAAGGCATTGTTTTCAGACTGTATAAGTTCAATTGGGCTTCTGGTTTTTTGTAGAGGAGGGTTAGGGAATGTCCAAATGAGGGGTTCAAACGTGGTAACCTCCAACAGCTGGCAGAGATGTGCAGCTGGGGACAAGCCTGCCTGAGAGCAGTGCCCTCCTCAGGGTGCACAGCAGTCAGAAGGTAGAAGATCAAGCCTGAGACCATCACAAAGTCCCTGCAGTCAAATAGTGAAATATTACCCTAACATGTATGTATTAACGTGAAACAACATGTTACAGATTACAGCTTGTTTTTCACTTTGCCTTATTGGCACTGAGAATATTTCAAATAGGATGCTGAGCTGCATATTACTCCCAATTAAGCTTTTCTAGATCAGGTTGTATGTGACAGCATGTTGGAAGTAAGGACATCTGTTGGAAGGTTTTCTAGAAAACATAACTCACTGCAGGGTACATCATGGTCTAAGTTAACCAGAGGATAAAAAAACCTCCTTACTATCATGGGCCCAGTTGACCAGAATAACAGCAAACACCCAGTTTGCCACTTCCTATCAACTCTTACACCATTTGGGCCTAGAGCAGCACTGAAAGAGCAGAAGTTCTCACTGGCTTATACATTTTCCGCTGCAGACAGCATTAAAATATGTAAGAACTTTAATTACCAATTCTAAATAAATTAAGATGGTAACATCTCCAAAATTTGGCAAGAATGACATACACACGAACAAAAGAAAGTAAAAGATGGTGATTTTTAATTTTCCTCAGTTATCATTAAACATTAAGTCTAGTTAAGTTAACAGAGTAAAAATATCAGAATAAGAGGAAGTGAATGTAGTAAATGAATTGTGCTCTTTACATTCCAAGGCTTTTAATCATCTGCTCCATAGAACAGCATCAAAGACATTTCTTTAAGAGAAATCATGTAGCTTGAATAGTATATCTATATATACACACACAACATCTATAAAAATATATAAATAAATCTGAGGTCAGAATACATATTTTTAACAAGTAAAAGTACTGAAAATTAACTGGAAAATTTTAGCATTTAAATATACCCTCATTTTTATTTCTTGAGGAAAGAGAGTCCTTAAGTATACAGAGCTACACTGCTACAGAGCTTGCAATATCAGTTATGGTTATCTCGCTGGAGTTACTCCAGATCTACAGTGCATATGGGAGCCCCTAAAATGAGAATCTGGCTCAGCAAACATGAAAGTGGAAGGCAGGAGGAGATAAATTTGATATGATTGCAGAACTGTTTTCCTCCCCTGTTCAAGGCTGAGGAGTTGTTATGACACATCTGTTCAGCACACAGAGCAGGTAGGAGTTACATGGCATACAGTAGTTTTATCACAACAGATGGAATAATTTTAATTATAAAAGTTAAAGACAAAAGAATGCCAAGTTTCTCTACTTCACTTGTTGTGGTGTCTTAAAGCAGTTGTTATCAGTGGGTACCTCAAGGGGACACTTGCCTGCCTCTGAGAATTAGACCCGATTTAATGTTTCAGAGCAGACATTAATAGAACATCCCATTCCAAGGCAATAACATTTTTTCATCTGCTTTCTCTTTTTTTTTTCTTTTTCTTCTTTAGGCAAAGCATATTCTTCCTCTCAGAGACCTCGGCCAGGCAGTCCTTTTTCTACTGACAGCAACACCAGTGCAGCTGTCAATCAGGGTCAGAGGCCGAGGTCCACGAAAAAACACAAGGGCGGGCGTTTGGAGCAGCCCCCTCTGCCTCATCGCCGGGAGGGCATCACGGACGGTGAGTGTCCCGGGAGCACAGCCTGCAGCAGGCAGAGCCATCTTTCCAGCAGTAATGGTTACAGGGAATTACTGCTTTGGTGGCACTGGGTCCCCAGGTTGCCACGTGAGCAGGATTGCAGCTCTAGCGGTGTGGGGCCTGGGTGAGCGTTCGAGGAGCTTTTCTTCATTTCTGCTGTGAACATGCCATCATCTCTTAGGGTTTCTCAGATCTCGGTATAAATATTACCCCAAAAGGACTGCGTTGCACATGAGTTAACATTGAAAAATGGGCTGTGAGGAATTTTAAATTTTATGAAAGTAGCCACCACTAGCAGTAGCTGTATGCCTTGAATTCCTAAGGAGAAGCAGTGAGCTGCTCCCACAGGACTCTGTTTGGTGTGTGCTGGTTTTGGCAGATGCCCAAGAGCTACAGCAACATGTGCCATGCTTTTCCCATGATTCTGCCTCACCTCTTGTCCATTCTGCTTCAGTCCTGACATCCACTGACCTCAGTGACTGTGTCTCCCTCTTTTCCATCTCCACTTCTCTCTTACGACTACTTCCCATCTGGAAATTTCAGGCATGTCTGTTCTGCTCTTCTAATAATTAAGGTCAGCTCTGTCTTCCATTTTCTTTGTCTACCCTTCTTGAGTCTGGCAAAAGACACAATTAGTGCCTGTTAGTTTTTGAGGAAGACTGGATAGGAAGGTGGCTACCTCCCCCTCATTTCTTCTGATCCCTGGCCACGCCTGGAGGTGTTGAAATGATCAGTGTTCACCAAGGGGATTAAGCTCCTGCTCTATGGCTCATTCTCACTGCCATATTATTTGTGGAGACAGCTTGAAGTTAGATTCCGCTCATATGGACCCAAGTTCCTTTAAACATTATTTCCCTCTCCTTGTGGATATATTCCAGAGGCCTCTCTGTTACACAGATCCATTGAATAGATGTGTCTATGAGAACAGTAACTGGAAATCATGGGTGTCACTTGTGGTGCTGGCCATACTCTTTCTGTGCATGTTTTGTTAACCCTTCTGAGTGGCACATCCTGTCACCCTGAACTGTGAGCATCTTGGGCCACAAATTCTGTGTACATGTGAGTTTGTAGTGTAGTCAGTATGGTGGACACGAATCCTTCTGCTTCTGAATACTACTGCTACAGAATTGTTTTACAATAGCGTGGGTACCAGAAAAGTAATGGGAATGCAGTTCAGGTCATGAGACAGATGGAAGTGGGGCTCCTCAGAGAGTGACTCCATCATTATTTGGCATTGTTTTAAATTAGTGAAAGAGATCAGATTTTAAGATCTATCTTAAAAGAGGAAACTCCTCTTGCATTTTATTTATCCTTTATAAAATACTACTCTTACTGGAGTTTCTTTCATTTATTTAAATCAGAACACTAATGATATACTGTTTCCTTCAACCTCTCAGACACTGGCATTAACCATAACAGCTTTTGGATGCCATTAGATTAATATTTGTCTTTTATAAACCTAGTTAAATTCCTTGCTATATGTTGCAAAAATTTATAATGTCCTGGAGCAATAGAGGAGCCGTTCCCATCCTGTATTAACACCGGAACAAACAAACAAACACAAATGGTGTGGTTTTCCGCTTCAACTCCTACTGAATGTGAGTCATTAAAGTGTAATGTCAAGTCTTAGTCATAGTTAAATTTGCAAAAGATCATTTGTCAATTAAGGAAGCTAAAGGTTGCTGCTGCCACCTGCATGTATGTAAACAATTGAATTTAGGAATCTCCGGTCTGCAGAAATTAAAAATGGTAACTGGGTGCTTTCTGTGAAATATTGCAATGAACTTTACAAAGACAGACAGTACCACTATGTTTAAGCTATAGCTAGAAAAAGCAAGTAGGACAACCTCGGATAGGGCCAGCAATTCCAAGCCCTAATCCAGGCCAGTCCATTCAGCCCTGGGCCATCCTGATTTCTGTGAAAAGCATCACTATATGTTTTCTCCGGTTTTTCAAATCCATTCCCTTATAACGACTTCCTCTTGGATTTGTCATGTGAGAATATACTTGGTTTGCCAGTTTTCAAATTCCCAGGTTGGATGAGTCCTGGTATCCTGTGTTTAAGTCTCATCGGATGTCTGTCATTTTAAATGTTCATTGACCAAGAAAGCTCCAGCTTTCTCTGCCCATTCCCATACACATCCCGAGTGTTTCCTCCTTGTTAACTGCAACCGTGTGGGACAGTGCAAAAGGCCTGAGAAACTGTAATATTTAACACATAGCACACACATCTCAGACCGTGTAAGCATTTGAGGGTTCAACTTCATGCTTAGTTTAGATAGCAATCCACACAAATCCCCTAAAACCCTGCTTCTTCATTTCCTTCAGCTGCAGGTCAGAAGCCTCTAGAGACTGACTCTAGATGTAGTCTTCATAGTTTTCTTGCTGTACAACTTGTCTTTTCACTTCCCCATCCTGAAAGACTATGGAGACAACAGCAAATCCACAGAGGAAGAATCTGTTATGAATCCTTCAGATGGTCAAAACTTTCGTTCTGAGTTCACAGTCCACCATAAAAAAAAAAAAAAAGAAACAAACAGGAGGTTTTTAGTGTTAGTGTTCAAGGAATAATTTGTTTTCCTGGAAACAGTGTAGTCATGAATTGTAAAACAGTGGAATCTGTCATAGAGTTTGCAGCATGTTAACTGTGTGGCTGCAGTTAAAAGCCCTTCCTTAGCTGAGCATGATATGTAAAAAAAAAAACAAAAAGAGGACGCAGAAGGGGAATATACTTAGGGTGTGTAAAGGAGAACTGGAACATAAGATTTATGCTACTATGCCTTGCCACTAACTTCCTACTGTGTATTAAAAAACCCTTTTTGTAAGGTAGATCACTGTAGAGAAAATACTTGCCTTCTGATGCTAGAAAGTGTTTCAGAGGCTTATTAAATGTCACGGTAATTATCACCCCTAGGAGAAGAAATCACTGACACAGGTAGAAAGGTGTGTCCTTATAGTTGTAGGTTCTTTAACTTGCTGCTTTTTCCAGTTAATAATGAGAGGCTGTGCCAAACCTTGACTGGTGCCTGAATCATTCAGCCAATGCTCTGCCTTCTAAAGCAGGGCTGGAGTAATCCCAAACTGAATATCCGTTTTCCCCTTATCAGGTGCTCTGATGTCCTACAGCTCCTCAATCACAATCACTCCATTACTAAATCAATAAGACCATCACCTCCCCACCAATGCACTTACGAATTGCCTTGCAGGTTTGATAATCCTGCCATTAGAGGCTTCAAAATGAAAGTCTGGATGACATCCTACTGACCAAGAAAGTTAATAGCTCAGTGCAGACTTTCAGGTATTTTCCCTACCACCTGAACGAGAAATGGGATTTAGATGGAAGTATGGTGAATCAGTGTTACCACTCTGGGTATCCTCACCGAAAATCCCACTGAAGTCCCTGAATCTCTAAATTCAGAACTTTTCTGATGTGACTGACATGATGGAATGAGTTGGGTTGCCTCTATGTGGTAATAAGTCTTCCTGTGAGGATGTGAGACTTCTAACTCAGCTGACATCTGTTACCCCTTTAGTAGGGGTAGCAAAGGCAAGGCAAGACTATTCTCAGTGATGTTGGAGAAAGAAACTCATGACTCCAGATGCAAGGGATCTTCCTATATACCCAGGGAAGATAGCAGAAATTATTTAGTTATTTACTAAGGCACAAGATTTGCGATACAGGATGTAAGTTGTAGAGCAAATAAAAAGCCACATTTCCAAATGAAACTCTCTTCGAGCTTCTTTTATTTAAAAGGACAGGTGTTACTGTGACTGTCAACCTGAGTAAGGAAGTGAAGAAGCAAACAGTTTAATCAGGTGATGTTTGACTACAATTAGTAACTGTTCTTACAGATCTTCTCAGACAGCTGTAACACAGTTCAGTCAGTCTGTACTCAGGCCAGAGCCAGTTTATGTTAATTCCAAAGTACCTGTACTTCATCTAAAATTCTCTGAAGCTTCATTACAAGATACATTTTGTTTTTCTCCTCAACTCCTCCACAGGTTTAAAGCACCCAGGGAAATTTACAAACATGGTGTTTCATTTCTCTTCTGTGCATAAGTCAGTCTCTATGCTTATTTTGTGGATTGATAAAAGCAATAATCAGGTTAACAGTAGATCAACACCATAACTCTGCAGTAATTCCAGGAGAGTTGCAGCCAGCTCTAGAACATGCAGTATAGTTTAACTACAAGCTTTTTTTCCTTTTAAGTATCTAATTAATAACAACTATTAGACAGCAATTTCTGAAGTAGGGTAGTCTATTTAAAGTTTAATACTGCAATAATTTCAGTGATTTTTTTTTTTCCTATGGTACAACTTTAAAATTTTGTTTATATTGAACGGTAAATATTTTATCTGGGAAAATTGCATAGTCCAATGTCATGTTATGGCTGTGTTTATTGGATTCAATGCATCTCCACAAAGTGCTTATAAATCACAACTTCAGTAATCTCTATTTCAGATTGCATAAGCAGATGCCAGTGTTGTGGTTCTGTACATTAACTGGTTATGATTGCAATAAAATCAATTATAAGAAATGCCATTTTGGAAGCCAGCACTATAAAGCAATTTTAACATTGGCAAGCTCCCATACCCTCCTGCTTCCACCTACAGTAACTCAACTATAGTCATTGTCATGAAAGGTCACATCTATATTCATAACGAAAAATTTCTCAAATAAATTAGTGCTGAACATAAAGCATGCACCAGGCTCACTGACAGATTATTAAAAGGCTGCTCTCACCAGAGGGTGCTTATCTTAATCTGGGGCACAGCACTTCAGCTGTGAGCAAAGGGGCAGGAGCGTCACTGGATACAACTTTTTTCTCTTGCAAACACAAATAACCTGCACATCCTCACTTACCTGTAAGAGACAGTGTTGACTGGAATGACATTTCAGCAACTTTAGAAGCATTTCTGCTCCATATATGAGGTAAAAGTATCACCTCGAAGAGCAAGGACATGAAAGAAATTCTCTAGCATTAAGTAAAGCATTATATAAAGCTGGATTACAGACTTGGAAATAAACTCCCTCCAAAGGCCTCCTGACCAATTTATAAAATGAATTTCAGTTTCACTAGAGTTATAAACATCAGACTTCCCTGCAGGCAAAACAGGGGTTTACTTTTCCTGTTACTGAGCCAAGTTCAATTCCTTGATAAACCTTCACAACACTCTAAGATACCAAGGACTAGAAAACAAGTCAGACCCAAATTGTAAGCTAAGATAGGTTTTTGTGAAGTTGGTGTGGCTGTAGAGATTTATTTGGGCTATTCATTGCCCTAAAACAGAACTATCAGACAGCGTTCCTTGTAAAAAATGCCTAGATGATATGGAAGAATTTTCATTATGATACTAAAGATGCTTCCATTTTCTGGTTCTTTTTTCTTTTTTTTAAATAATCTGGACTATTGTAAATCTATCATATGGTTTACATGAAAAAATTGCATTTAGAATTAAAATTATCCTGAGTCTATAATTACCTTGGATCTTGGACTAATAAAAAAGTGCACCTTTGCTCTCACAAATGTGATTAGAAGGTTGACCTTCAATTCTACAAGCATTTTAGTAGTCCAAGTCCCAAACTTGAAAAGGACAGAGGCTGTTAGAGACCAGGCAAGCGTCTTTCTGTTAGCTGAAATTGTGTTGTAATTGGTTATATTTGCAATACTGCTAAACTTAAGAGTGGCCATCCTCTAGTCTCTGAAGATTCTAGCTTTTCATTTACTCTACTTAAATGTTCACCCGTATTTGGTGGTTCCATTTAAACACATTTGTCAGAGATGTACTGATGCTTTTTCAATGGCAGTAGGTTTCACGAATAATTTTTCCCAATTTTTGTGGCGTTTTATTCATTTTGATGAAGTTCTGTATTAGATTTTGAGTTTACACCTCAAGCTGGTAGTGCAGCCCAAAGATAGGATGTAGTATGGTGGGAGGAAATTGTCAGCTGGCACAGGTCAGTTTTCCACAGCCTTTCTTAATTCCTTGCGGTTACTGAGCAAAACAGCTGGAGCACACCCCACAGAAAATAAATCCCATGCTTGGAAGTGTCAGTCAGGGCTCAGAGTCTATGGATTTTTATGGAAGTTAGACAGAGCTAGCAACATAGCAACCAGAATTAAGGGCTAGCAGAATTCAAAACCCTTTTTCTGCTCAGCATGAAATTTCCCCCTTTTAAAATCAACCCATTTAGTGACTCGTACCGTTCGCAAGGCGCTTTTCCTTTGCAGCATCGAAAACAGACCTTCCGTTTCAATGAAAAAAATCAGTTCACCTGAATCTTGTTCGCATTTTTTAGATCTTCCACCGCCACCCGACCCGCCCCCCGGTCAGGGTTTAAGGCAGCCCGCAGTGCCGGGCCAGCGCGGCGGCGCTGCCGAGAGGAAGGGGAGCTCTCTGGAGAGGCAGCGCGCAGCCGACGTAGATGACACAAAGAGCTCCCTGGACCGGCCCGCTAGGACATCTCTAGAGTGGCAGCGGCAAGCCCAGGAGTGGATAAGCTCTGCAGACCGCCAAGAGGATTTCAGGAAAGCCCAACACAAACAAGCCTTCGGATCAGGTGTGTGTGTGCTGCGGCAGCAGCTCGACACCCCATCCTCTGCTGAGGGGTTCTGTGCCCGGCAGGGCTCCAGGGTCACCTCTCCGGGAGAGCGCTGGCCAGGGGCAGGCTGGAAAATACGAAAAGGCCGAGTGGAACGAGAGCTTGTGATCCAGTTGTCTTCCCCCCTGCAACAATGAAATCTCATTAGCACCTGATTTGGCACACTCTTTACGGTGTTGTGGAATTTAATAATGTTCTCAAGCATAGCGATGGAGAAAAGAGGAACAGTTTCAGGAGAGAGATTTGTAGAGTATCTTTTGTTAGATTTATTTATTTATACATATAGGGCCATATTTTCCAGTTCTTTCAACCTTCTCCAAGTTGGCAGCTGTTGCTTTTGCACGTCTGCAAGAAGGCTGATCCTTCTGAGCTACTGACATTCCTTTCAGCTGTGTTAAAAACCCTCTCTTCTCTTTATTCAAGGATATGGCAAAGTAGCATTCATCTCTTAAGCACAGCAAGATGACAGCTCAGGTTTTCACCTTCATACAGGACCTGCACCTTGCCCCAAGCTGGCTTGAGCACCTAAATGGATTTCAAGTCTGCACAAATGTGCACAGGAGGTGATGCTGGGCTGGACTTGTATTTCTACAATATTCACAGCTTCCTTCTGTCAGCCTGACCTCAAGTAAAAGCTGCTGTTTCATCCTAGGGCATTTTCTGTAACCCATTAATCACCTCATTCCAGTGCAGTGCTGATTAGAGTGATACAAGAGGACAATTAAGAAGATTTAAGCAAAAAATCATACTGCCTGTAAAGTTTTCTGTAGGGTTACACTCTTTCTTCACTTACATATGTTAACTCCCACAGTCACACTAGAGGTACTCTTATCATCCATCTTTTCCTTGATTTTATTCAGCTCTTAATGCTCCTTGTTAATCTAACACACTAATACTATAATAGAAATAGATATATAATATAT